>NAJL01000018.1:0-385321 GCA_005059885.1 Salinomyces thailandicus
CCCTAAAAACTCGCATCCCTAATCTCCCCAAAACTCTTCGTCGTCCCCCTCAACTTCCCCGCCGTCTCGTTCTCCAACCTCTGCGTGTGCTCATGAATATTCAATTTATAATTCTCGCTATCCTCGGCGCCGGGTTTTTTCCGGCCTTGCACGACGTGTTCGCGCAGGATCTGTGCGACGCCTTGGGCGTGGGCGACGGCTGTGGAGGCTTCGAGGCTGTTGGGTTCGAGTTTGTGGGCGTTGGTTTGGAAGGTTTGGTGGGCGAGGGCGCGGGAGGCTTGGAGGGTTTCGGTGTCGCCTGAGGGGGAGAGGGAAGAGGGTTAGCGGGGGGTTAAGGGGTAGGAGGAGGGGTGTGTGGGGAGGGAGGGGTTTTTGGGTATTGGGAGTGGGAGGGGAAAGGGGGATACCTTTGAAGGCGATGCTGGTTGCGCGGAGCAGGTGGCGGTAGGTTGCGCGGACTACGAAGCGGTTGTTGGCGAGTTCGGCGGGGCTGAGGAATTTGCTGGCGAGGAAGGTTTTGAGGATTTCGACGGAAGACATTGTTATCGTTGTTGCATCTTCTGGTGTTGATTACAGTCGTTTTGCATTTACCGTACAGACAGGATCATGTCGTTCATCTTATTGATCCTCGACCCCGGGCGGTAGTCCGCGGTGAAGTCCAGTGACGCACGGACCAAGCCCAAAGAATTTTGGATGCTGGCTTTCGTTCGCTTCCATCCTTTGCCTCTTTCTTTCCTCATTCCTCAAAACCCACCATACATACTCCCGGCATGGCTGCCGCTGCGATCCAGCTGAAGACGGCCTTGCCGTCGCTGCCAGACGGCTGGTCGGCCGAGAAGGACTTCAAGCCCATGGGCTCGCTCAGCCAACCGACGTCCCGCGCCATTGAGCCCGTCGGCCCTCACTTCCTCGCCCACGCCCGCAGAAAGCGTCACAAACGCACTTTCAGCGAAGACGAGCGCATTCAGGCTGAGAAGTCGGCCAAGAAGACCGAGGATGAAGATGTCGGCGAGATCTCCGAGCCAGAAGACCCGATGATGCTGCAGCGTGAGGCCAAGGACTGGAAGTCGCAGGACCACTACGCTGTGCTCGGCTTGAGCAAGAAACGCTGGAGGGCGACCGAGGAGGACATCAAAAAGGCGCACAGGAAGAAGGTGCTGAAGCATCACCCGGACAAGAAGGCCGCCCACGGCCAGGAGGAGAATGATCAGTTCTTCAAGTGCATTCAGCGCGCTACCGATATCCTGCAAGACCCCGTCAAGAGGCGGCAGTTCGACAGTGTCGACGAGAACGCCGACAAGGAGCCGCCAAGCAAGAAGGATGTGCAGAAGAAGCCAGGCAACCTCTACAAGCTCTATGGGCCCGTGTTTGAGGCCGAAGGTCGCTTCAGCAAGAAGCAGCCGGTGCCGCAGTTTGGCGGCGCCGACGCCAGCAGAGAGCACGTGGAAGCCTTCTACAACTTCTGGTACAACTTCGACAGCTGGCGTACCTTTGAGTACCTCGATGAAGACGTACCGGATGACAACGAGAACCGCGACCAGAAGCGCCACCAGGAGCGCAAGAACCAGAATGCGCGCAAGAAGCGCAAGGCCGAGGACAACCAGCGGCTGCGCAAGCTGCTCGACGACACGATGGCGCTGGACGAGCGGATCAAGAAGTTTAGGCAGGAGGGCAACAAGGAGAAGAATAAGAAGCGTGAGGAGAAGGAGGCCGCTGAGAAGGCTGCCAAGGAAGAGGCGCAGCGGAAGAAGGAGGAGGATGAGCGTTTGGCGAAAGAGAAGGAGGTGGCGGACAAGGCTTCGCGCGAGGAAGGCAAGAAGGCCAAAGAGGCCGCTAAGAATGCGGCGAAGAAGAACAAGCGTACGATTCGCAATGCGGCTAAGGATGGCAACTACTTTGCTGAGGGGGAGCCCAGCCCGAAGGACATCGATCAGGCCCTACAGGACACCGACGCTCTGATCCTGAAGCTGGACGCCGACGAGCTCGCCGCTGTGACTAGTAAGTTGCAGGGCAAGTCCGGCGCGGATGTCAAGGCGGTGTTCCAGGCGGAGACCAAGAGGTTGGTGGAGGCGGGCAAGGCTAAGGACGGGGAGTTGAAGACTTTCTCTTAGCTGTTACCAGGGTAGAGCGGGAGAATGTAGGAGCGTGTATGATGGCATGGCGGTAGGCGTTGCTATAGAAGTCTTGCGGGCTCTACGGTAGTGGCAAGATCGGGGCCTTGCCTTTGTAAAAGCACTTTTCTTTCGCGTTACGCGTCTGTGTCTTTGCTCTTTCACTACGTCTTCTTTTCTTCTCACCAAGGTCTCAAGCAGGCGTTGAGACGGACGAGTGGCATACTTGCTGGTATGACTTCGTCCTAGCGGGCCCGTTGTCTGAGGTATCTTCAAACACACTTACACGCATGAGCGCCACTGTCAATGCACGATCTAGTCCGACATACCAGGATCCGACGACATCATGGTAATTACGTCGGGGGCGACGACTACCTTAGCATCAAGCTCTAAAGTACTTGCTGTGTAAACGTCTCTGCCATTAACAGACGTATCACCTTCCCACGTACAGTACCAAGACCGAGTGACAGCCGCTTGCAGCAGTGACCGCATGTTCTTCTTGTCAGCATTGTGGTTTGCGAGAGGGGAAAGGGGGGGGGGGGGGGGGGGGGCCTTCGTGCAGCCGAAGAAGAACAGATTGTCGCCTTTGAATCTTTTGGGCTTTTTGTAGAGGACGTAGTGGCGGACATGGACGAAATAACTTACCTCACTGGACGCAAGAGAAGGCATCAAACAACCACCGAAGGGGCCTTTAGCAACCGAGGGTTTCAAAGGCCGGGACTACCAAAGGGCAAATTGGATCAAGATACATAAGTCATGTTTCGTTGTCAAGGGTGTCGTCGTCAATGCTAAGCGATATGGCGTTTGAGTGTAATTGAACTCGCCCGCAAGCTGTACTACCTCGCTTTCCAGAAGCTATCCGCTAGATAGGAGTTCCAGCAACCTGAGGGTAAGATGTGTCAGCGAGTTTCGAGGCCACGATTGAGCGAAAGGGGGGAGCCTACCTTGAAGGGATGCGCTTCGGTGTTGAAGACGTATTGATTGACGCCGTCGTTGTTGACCTGCCACACAGCGTCCTCGGCGTGGATGAGATAGCTACGAGCACTCATGTCAGTACGGAAAACTCCATATATCTAGGCCGCCCGCCTGCTCGATCGCCGGAGGTACAACGGACCTATACTTCGTAACTTCAGCAAAGAAGAAGCTATCCTGGAAATCCATGAAAGAGCCGCCGTTGGCTGCATTCACGTCCGAGATCTCAGCGAAGCCGGAGCCAGTCCTGCAGGTTGCGTTGATGGCGACGAAGCCGTTCCACGACCACTGCGAGAGAGAGGTGTCAGCGCGAGATGCTGCGATATTGGAGTGATTGAAGTGAGACTTACGTCTTGGTATTTACTGTCTCCAGTGGCTCGGTAGGCGTAGTAGAAGCTTTCTAGCACCTCTGGTCGTAGGATGTACTGGCTGTTGGTAATGTAGAAGCCGGCCTGCAGACACTTATTTAGGACTCCCACTTCAGCGCGCAGGTGAGGCCATTGGTACTTACCCGGTCGTAGAACTCCTGCTGATCTGCTGGCACCATGGAGGCGTTCCATGAGAAGACCTCGGGTCCAATGCCGGTCAAAGTCTAGCACACCAGTGTCAGAACATCCAAGATTCGGCAAGAGTTGGCAAAAAGCAACGGCATACCTGATTATACGTGTCCTCGCACGCCGCGACCAGTTTCAGGCCGAAATCGATGTACTTCTGCTCGTTGAGGACTAAGCCGCCAAGGATGAAGTTGCCGCCGTCGAAGCATGCAAGATGTTCGGATGTGAAGTCGAGAGTCTGGTTGTTGTAGACGGCCAGGAAAGTCAGATCGGGGCGGGACGAGGGGTGAGAGGCGAGATGCTCGATCGTGCTATCTGCGGCAGCGATCCAGCTTGTTCTTCGTCAGCAAAGGGACTTCAGCGGCATGCTGTGCTTCCCTTACTTACCGATCGCGGTATTCGCTAAACCTGGAGGTGTCATAAACGTACATCTAGGTTTGCATTAGCGAAGGACGCAGTATTGCACTCACAGGAGAGCTTTCACCTTGATCAAGTACTCGTAGAAACTATCATCACCACCATTCCAGCCTCCAGAAGCATCAACGAACGAGCCATTCTCAAGAGCGACATTCGTCCCGACCAGGCCATCCCACGGCTCGTTGTAAGCCGGCTGGGGATTGAGCAAGTAGCTCTCGGCCTTTTGCGTGAGCTGGGCGTAAGTGTCGTTTCCGGTCAAGTCAGAGAGGCGGGTCCACTCAAGCACAAGTGTGCCAATGGTAGCAAGACCGTTCGTCGTAGAGCCATCGTCGCTACGATTTCCGAAGATCAGATTGTTGTTTGGGATACCCGAGGGGGTTTCGAACTGGAAAATCATCAGCTTTCATGTGTTCTTGGCTTGGCTCTGCACGTAACTTGTTCGTATGACTTACAGCGTAGCTGAGGTTGTTTGCTAGATTTGCGGCTTGGCTCAACAATTCAGGCACGTAGGCAGTCTGCAGCGTTGTCAGCATAGGATTAACATGGCCACAAGTCAACTTCAAAACCCACGTTGTTAACCAAATGTGACAAAGGACCAGTCAGCAGATCATACCCTGAGATCAGGCCTCCTAGGTACCGAATCGTCGTCTCGAACAGACTGACCGGCTCGTCCTGGTAGCTGACACTCCAGTCGATAGTCGGCACATAAGCTACAATCTCGTTGACGATCTCCGGGATTTCCATAATGAGTGCAGTAGATAGCGCATCCGCGGCCGAAGCACCCCATCCATTACGCGAGTTGCTGAAGCTATTGCTGATCGGGTGCAGTTCGTCGTTAGGGAAGGCGTATCTGTCTCCGTTGTCAGAACACTCGGGCGTAGCACAGACGGAGGACTTCCTTACTGGTAGTAGCCATCCCAAGCGAATTGGAAGGCCTCCTTTACAGCGGCCGCCCGATCCTGCGAGCTGTTTGCTGCGCCGAAATACGCGTGGCCTTTGAAGTGATTCTTGCCACCGTGTTTTTTGCCCCACGTGCCACTGGCCTCTTTGTCCCATGTGCCACTGGCTTCCTTGCCCCATGTGGCACCGTGCTGCTTGCCTTTGCTAGGGAGATGCGCCGACGTCGGGCTACCGACAGCATGAGCGACGAGCGCGAGCGAGCAGAGGAGCCCTCGAGTAAGCATGTTGACGAGACGAGAGAGACAGGAAGAGGACCTACACGTCTGGCAAACATGGGAAGAAAGAGCTCTTTAGTACTTACAAAATAGCTTTGATCAGGGTTGGGGTACCAACAGCATTACCCGGTAGTTTGCTGTGCATAGGTTTATCTACCACACGCTATTGAAGGCAAGCGGACATGACCACTTTGCCGTCTTCACGGGCAAAGCCAGCAGCAGGCAGGACGGCAATAACGATAAATCGAACTAGGGCCTAGAAAGATCGACAATATCGTGCCTCTGCAGCCTCCATTTTGGGCAGGCAGAGGATGCTGGACAGCCAACCGCGGACCGTAGGCCTGCGGTTGCATTGCAGCTGATACGCGCATGTGGAGAGCCAAAGTGTCGATCCAACAAGTCGCATGGCAGGATATGCAGCGGATGGACGTTAAGGTTGTTCGGCTTAGAACCTCGGCTTGTGTTGGAGTTTGGTGTGTCTAGCACACTTACTCGTGAGGTGTAACGATGCGGCACGACGTGAAGCCGCATCCCAGCGGAAGGTCGTGGTGGCCACGAGCGTGGGGATGGAGCACGAGAGTCAGGTGGGTGCAATCTTCACCGATTAGACCCCTTGACATGACCCAGCAGACATGGTCGAGTGTGTGATCAATCAAGACACTGGGGCATGCTGCCCCCTTCAGGCTGCAGGAGCGAAGTCAGGAACAGGCCAAGGATCGACAGCTCGACAAGCCCCGCCTAGCCGCAGGACCGGGGGTGTGGAGAAGACGGAAGTCAATAAACATCTGGAGTCCATGTGAGGCACCGCGAGGCGTTGTGGATGCCGGAGGCGCGTCCGACAGAGGCCAGAACAGACGGGAAGCATGTGGTAGTGGGCGGTACATAGACTGTAGTATGCAGGATAGTAGTAACATCAACAACCTGGAAGCTCGAACAGCCACCACATGGCCGTCCCACACGGCACGCGCCTGCAGCTGCTGTAGCCATGGCATCCCATTACACACCATCATCTGACCTGTGAATTTTCTGGCCAGCGTCCTCGTGCTGTGCACCTCTGCATCCATACAGTCAAGCGTGATCCAACATGAACTGATCGCTCTCCAACAAGCTATGACTCGCGACGAAGCTGAAACCACCGAAGGGGTTGCTCTCCTGTGCCACAATGCCCGCGTCATCCGAACTCTGCTCTTGCATAAAATGGTCAAGGTTTTGTGAGCTACGCGTGAGCACGGGGGACAGAGGCAAAGCCGTGAAGTCCTTGCTAAAGTTCTCCGCCAACTCAGGGTCAGTAATCACGGGCTGGATGGGTGGCTCGACTTCGCGACGTTCAAGTTTCTTCCAGTCAATCTTTCGGAAGAAGCGGTGCGACTTCAAAGCTCTGAGATCCTTCATTTGCGTTCCCCCAAGCCGCTTGCTAGGCTCCTTTCGCAACAGACGTGTGAGTAGGTCCTTCGCATCTGGGCCCAAGAAATACGGCAGCTGCAGCTTCTGCTTACAGATGTTCTGCTGGATCTTCGCATAGTTGTTGCCGCCGAAAGGTGGGCTGCCGGTCAGAAGATCGAAGCCGATAGCTCCAAGACTCCACCAGTCAACCGCGAAATCGTAGCTTTGGCCTTGAATAACTTCAGGAGCCATGTACTCTATGGTTCCCAACACGCTATTAGCCCGGTGATCCTCCTCCTCAAGCGCGACCTTGGAGAGACCGAAGTCGGTAATGAGCAGGTGGCCTTCAGTGTCGAGAAGGCAATTCTCTGGTTTGAGATCCCTATAGATGACGCGGACGTTGTAGTGCAGATGTTCCAGTGCTAGTATCATCTCGGCCATATAGAAGGCAGCGACTTCCTCCGTAAACATCCGTTCCATGGCAAGATGAGTGAACAGCTCGCCACCCTGCGCGTATTCCAGGATGAGGTACAGCTTCTCCTGATCTTGGAATGCATAGTACAGCTTCACCACGAAAGGGTGTCGATTGACAGACTCTAGGATCGTGCGCTCCGCCCGCGTCTGCTCAATCATTCGCTTGTGGACCGTCAGAGTTGCCTTCTTGAACTGCTTCTGCGCAAACAGGCGGCCTGTTGCCGTCTGCTTGACCAAGTGCACAGTGCCAAAAGCACCCTTGCCCAAGCAACGCAACGGCTTAAAGTCGTCGGCAGACATCTTGCGACATACACTCTTGGCGCACAGCCCTCCTTCGACTGCCTGCGAGGCGTAGATGGGTGGTGTACATTCGTCATTGGCGGCATCGGGGCTGACAAATTCCTCGTCGGGTGGAACGTCGTAGCTCTCCAGTTCCGTTCTGTCGCTTTCGCTGTTGTTGGACGAGGCAGTCGCGGTGCTTCCATAGATGGTGGAACCGCTCGACAACATGCGGGCCAAGTTGCCCGGCCGTGGCTCCTCGCGTTCCAGCGACAGCGCGTCAAGCTGCGACTTCAGCGCGCCAACGCCAGTCGGAGTCGCAGCTCTTATAGCTGGGCTGCCAGCAGCGCCTAGAAGTGGTGTACCGACCGTGGACCTGTCGGAGTCCTCGCCCCTGGGCGTCAAGGGTGGCGTCTCGAAGCCTTTGATGACGTTCACCGCCGGCGCTGCAGGTTGCATACCCCTCTTCTTGTTCTTCTTGCGCTTCTTGGCCTTCTCTTTGATCGCATCGTGGTCCAGCTTTGGGATGGGGACCTGCTCGTCCGCTGGCAACGGTTCACGCACAGGCTGACGCGCTGGAGAAGCGATGCGCATGGGCGGCGAGCGCGTGATACTCAGACCCGACATCGCATTGCCGTTGTCAATGTCCATGGCAGGCATTTTGCCGTTCTTGCCACGACTGTGCTGGATTCTGTACTGAGACTACTTCTCAACCAACGCCAATTTTGTCCGTGTTTTGCTTCGCGCCTCCACCAAGAAGTGCGTGCTTCACTTTTCGCCCACCTGTTCTTCAAGGTGGGCTTCCCGCTTCTAGCCACACGAGACTTGCGAAGCTCGATTCTGTCCGTGAGAGTCCAATCTTGACTGGGAGGACAGCAGTGATTGCGTCGCGCTGAGCGAAGGAAAGGACGGATGCGGCTTGGTGTGTAGCAGCCATAGATGACAGCGAGGCTATTCGAACGGTGCGTTGCGTCGTCAGGTGTCTGCCTGACGGAGATGTGCTCAGGTGCGTGTGTTGTATGATGTTTGGATCCGTTGTACTGTCGCAGGGCAGGGAGGAAAAGTTGGCTGGCGCTTGATTCACTTCACTGCAACAATATCGCGCTCCAATCCGCTTGCGGAGATCCCGCTTGGCCGGAGCTAGTCCCATGTGGCATGTGAAAGCGCTCGCACGTGCCGTATGGCTTCAGCTGTCTGGACAACACCAACGTCTTCCTCGACCAAAAATTAGCCTGAGCTTTGACGAAGTCCGGGAGACTCATTGATATGGAGCATCGTGGACAACATTTGCTACCTAGCTTTAACGCACACCATTCGAAGAAAGTGAACTAGACCTGCCGAGTTCCACGTCGAGGATCATGCCCTTCTTGCCACCTCTCCAATCGTCGGTCCAGACGTGGTCCGACTTGTGCTTCTGCACCGGCCAGCGCCACTTCTGCCTCAACTCTGCGCCCAGAGCGTCTCCGTCTTGACCGAGCATCACATCTGCAATTCGGTCGCCTATGACAGGCAGGAACTTGTATCCGTGACCCGAGCCACCTGTTGCCAAAAATAGATTGCTGTAAGCAGGATGGTAATCGATCAGCCAGTTGCCGGTCGGCGTATCTGTATACCAGCAGATCCTGGTATGAGTCCACGGCCGGTCAGCAAGGTACGGGATGCTCTTCTTCAAGAAGGCACGGCAGGCGCGGTCTCCCTCTGGCGGGATGTTCAGGTTCTCGTCGTCCATCTTCGTTCGAGGCAGGCTGACGGTAATTGTCTCGCCAGAGTCAGGTCGCTCAGGGTGAGGAATGACGGTCGGATTGGCGTACCCGTATCCGTGGCGCGCGACCTTGAGCTGGCGTCCCCGCGGCTGGATGATGAACATGCCGCTGTTCTCGCACAGCAAGGTAGGGTTGCGACCAAGGCGATCCTGCTCATCCTCGGAAAGATCTAGATATGCAAGCACGTGGCCAGAGGCGCTACACACCCCTCGAAGGTCTACGAGCTTTGGTGTCCATGCCCCAGTGGCGAGTACGACGAGGTCTGCCTTCAGGTGCTCTCCGGACGTCAGCTCCACGCTTTCAATCTTGCCATCGCCGAACTCCAGCCGCCTCACTTCGGAGGTCTTGAAGTCGACCCGCTCTGTCCGCTCCACCAGCTTCCGCATATGCCTCACGCCGGCTTCAGCGTCTGCCCAGCCTGACGTCCAGTTGACGTAACCTTTCGTGCCGCAATCACCTTCCATCGTTGCCATGACCCGACTAATATCGGCAGCACTGACCAGAGGCTCGACCTGACCACGATCCTCACGCCTTCCTACTTTAAGACCCAGCCGAGATTTGACATTCTCCATAGCCTTTAGCATGTAGTCACTAGCTTCGCCTTTGCCAGCTCCATCACCTTCGTCTGTTACTATACAAAGGCCTGCCTCCGTATAGCGTCCATCGGCGCCAAAGTCGCCTCGCCAGTACTTATGCGCCTCGGCCATGAAAGAGGTATAGGCGCCATCTGCGTAATCAGGGCGAATGATTCGGGACGAATCTATGCTTGAGCCGTCTGGCGCTGGAAAATCCACACGCTCCAGCACCGTTATCTTCGTGTGTCTGAATTCATCTCGCGTTGCTAGAGCGTGTGCTGTTCCGAGTCCAAAGACACCGGATCCAACTATGAGAACGGAAGAAGTGGCTTGCTCAGAGGACGAGAGCATGATGAGTAAGATGATTGATTAGAAGCTGAAATGGTCCACTGAATGCCAAAAAAAGCTGACAGACGTTGTCTTTACGTACCGCGCATGCTGCAGAGGACGAATGGAAGCAAGAACACTTACATAGGGTGTGCTCCGATGGCGCGCATATTGAAGGCTTATGACATGATTGTGCTGCGATCAAGTCTTGAGAAATTCCAGGTTCGGTCCGACGGCGGCTGGCCCATGCTTGCACTTTGGATTTTATAGCACTTGTTGAAGCTTCCGAACTCTGCTTCCTATAAACCTCACCTCGTGCATTTCGACATCCTATACAGAGCATCTGGCATCGTCCTTGACCGATGCAGCGGGTGGCCTTACCTCGCCATGTAGTCACCGCGGTGCGCCGAGCGTCTACCGCTCGAGGACCTCGACTCGAATCGAAACGCCCTCCACAGCCTATCGACCCTACGAAGCCACTTGGTCATGCGCCATCTGCAGAAGACCAACGCAGGATTGCTAGGTTCCGCCAGCCTGCGGCGTTCATGCTCTCTCTTGTCGCCGCCTCAATGGGCTTTTATATCGTCGGGCTCTACACCAGCATCACGACTGGCAATCACCGAAAGGTGACCGACTTGGCGGAGCAGAAGGATGTCGCGTCGCGATACGATGATACTGCGGATAGCTTCGACAGCGAGGTTGGCGTGACGGAGCTGCTGATGGGCATCAACGGCATACGCCAAAAGCTTGCCGCGAGGTGCAAGGGTCATGTACTTGAAGTGAGCTGCGGAACCGGAAGGAACCTTGGCTACTATGACATTGGGAAGGATGGCAAAGTCGACAGCCTGTGCTTCGTCGATCTGAGCCCACAGATGGTCGAGGTCTGCAGGAAGAAGTGGGCGGCGCTCTTCGGCAGCGAGAAAGCGTCCAGCAAGCTGAAGCCGACTTTGAATGTCCGTTTCGTGACTGGCTCGGCTCTCAGCAACATGCCTCTTGCTCCAAACGACAAGAAGTATGATACCATCATCCAGACAATGGGCCTCTGCAGCACACCATGTCCCGTTCAGCTGCTCACGAATATGGTCACGCACCTCAACACCTCTAACCCAGAGGCACGCATCCTACTTCTGGAGCACGGACGGAGCTACATGCCCTGGCTGAATAGCTGGATCGACGTTTCTGCGCAGGCGCACGCCGAGAAGCACGGGTGCTGGGCCAATCGCGACATCGGCGCTCTTGTCCAGGAAGCAGCTGACCAGAGCGGGCTGGAAGTGATGAACGAGAGGAGACATCACGCTGGCACGACCTGGATGTTCGAACTGAAGGCGAAGCCCGAGATCGCCAACACGCAAGCTGCTGTACCGACTGTTACGACTCCTGAGCCAGCCGAGTCTAAAAGCTGGCTGTCCATGCTGGGCTGGAAGTGAATTCGCCGACGACTTCCCGACACTGATCTGTCAGCCTACCCAAGGGTCACAACACCTTCATCTCTTACCGGATCGCTCATGAGCCAGCGCGGCCGTGCAGGTCTGCATCATTCTGCACCGGCTTTCCATCGCAACAAGACTCTCGGTTAGTTCTACCCTTGGCAACACACCACCTCACCCTACACGCCAATATGATCGACGATTCTGCTTTTATTCAAGACGGGCAATTGAACTCGATTGTGTAATCAACTATCGCTTCTTGTCTGATAACGGCGACTTTCTCGACTTCGACTGTTCCGACTGGCCATCCAGGGGCGTTTGCTAACGACTATACCAGGCAGTTGTAGTGGCCGCACTTCCAATTCCGACGGTAGGCTTGAGGTCAATGCGACGCACAAAAACTCAAAGGTAAGCCCTGTCCCTATTCCGTCTCCCTTTGCCCTTCAAGATGACTTTAATGTACCAATGTGTTTCAAGACGAGGCTTAGATCTAACGATTGTGCTGAGAAAACATTTTCACTGATCACGACGGCTGTCTTTTGCCAGCTGTCGTAGAGACCTGAACTCTCATTAGCATGCATCGCTTGATTAGACTTGTGCTGACAAGACGCCGCGCAATAGATTTACTTGGTTACTGTGCCACTATCCTAGACCGTTTGTAAATGCATAGCTTCAACGCATCCTCCCAGTCAGCCTATTCGCAAGGGATCAACAGATGCCGGCAATGTGCGTGAATGCAT
Source organism: Salinomyces thailandicus (assembly GCA_005059885.1). Lineage (NCBI taxonomy): Eukaryota > Fungi > Ascomycota > Dothideomycetes > Mycosphaerellales > Teratosphaeriaceae > Salinomyces > Salinomyces thailandicus. The sequence continues at coordinate 12,198 of NAJL01000018.1, forward strand.
GGGCACGGTGCGTTTGGGACAATGTAGATAACGGCGGAACCACCTCGGACGCCCTGGTACCAAGGTAGAAGTTGCTCGACGGAGGCGTGATTGTCTCAGTACCTACGAAAGACCGAGCGAGAAGGGAGTACTGGGAGTCGCCAACTTGAAAGCTGTTGGAGCCGGGCCATTAAAACTCAGGAACCACAAAACTTGCAACTTTTTCTCCATATCCGTTGTACGACCGTCACTTGCATTGCCAACCTGGAAAGATGTTGCCGGAGGGCTTTCATTAACGTTCGCATTCGCGCCCTCGATGCAACCTCACCAACGCGTCCCCTACCGAACAAGCACCTGGTAGTCGAGCAAATGGCTACGTGTGAATCTGCTGCTTCGAGTGTAGACGGAGCGCTTCGCAGAGTTCAACATCATCTTCGATCAACAGATGATAAGCTCAAGGCGCCATGCGCAGAGCTTGAAGTGCCGTTCACAGAGCTTGCAGAGGCCTGGAGCATGCTGGAGCCACTGCTTATTTCATTTCAAGACGTCCACGCCCCATCGATCCTCGGACTCAAACGTCAACCACCCTTCCTTCCTATAACGTCACGACCGAACAGTGGGCGATACGGCGGCTGCTACGCACAAGATTGCAATAGGGAGCAACACGCTATCTCAGGTCTGAGACTGAAGCTACGATCAAGTAATTGGGCGACACGGCGGCTGCTCCGTCTAAGATTTGGTAGGCAGGGTATTTCGGTCAATTCGGATTCATCGGCACTCCCTTGCTAAAGGAGCTCGACGCTGCAGAGACTCAGCACAGACAAGGTGGAGGCCACGGATGAATACAATTGCCGCTATAAGCAGACAGCGACGGGTTAGAATGCGCTTTTGCCGCCGCGCTTTCCATCGTTACAATGAAGGTCAAAGCATAGTGCTTGTGCCAATCCTGATTCGTTCACACGACGTGGCGCAGGCGACTCTCTTGGACAGGCTTCTGCGGTACACACATAAGTACTGCTTACCAAAGATCGCGATGGCGAATGTCAGTTGTCACGCTGTTGCGCCGAAGGTGACCGAGCGCGTTTCAAAGCATCTCGCTACCGCGGATGGCTCCATCACTATTAGCCCCGGCTTTCAACCAGATGAAGCGGCAATATATCTCGAGCACACGCGGTAAGAGCTCCAATTCTCCAAGCGAAGCGAGGCCAAGCGTGTGTATAGAAAGGCTTCATCAGATGTGCGCGGTACCTCTTTTCTACAACCTCTCTCACCACAGCTCTGAAGTTCGAATCCTTGTTGCACCTTCACTTTTTCTTCTCGTCAAGGCTGGTACTTGACCATACACTCGTTTTATCTTTCTAGGTACTCGCTAGCAGCCGTTGCAGACCAATCCGGCATCTCGCAAGCCAGAAGTCGAAATGAAGGCCACCACAGCATTGCTTTCAGACTCCCTCCTAGCGCTTGCCGCCACAGCACCCACCCCAACCCAGAACAAGCGTTCCGCCACCAGCGACTGCGCGCAGTATGGCGAGACGACCGTCGGCAGCTATACCATCTACAACGATCTCTGGGGCCAAGACAACGGCTCGGGTAGCCAGTGCGTCACCGTCACCGGCTTGAACGACAGCTCTCTGCAATGGAGCACCACCTGGTCCTGGTCCAACAACCCTAACGACGTCAAGTCGTACTCCAACGCCGTCGCTAGCTTCGACTCCACCGCATTGTCAGGTATCACCTCCATGCAGTCGACGTGGGACTGGTCTTACACGGGCGATGACCTCGTCGCCGACGTCGCTTACGACATGTTCACCTCCTCGACGGCCTCCGCCACGGAAGAATTCGAGATCATGGTCTGGCTCGCCGCCCTTGGCTCCGCTGGGCCCATCAGCGCAACATACTCCGCCTCTGGCGACGCGGAGTCCATCGCTACGCCCACCGTAGCTGGCTACAGTTGGTCGCTCTACAAGGGCAGCAACGGCGCGCAGACCGTCTACTCGTTCGTCCCATCCCAGAACGTCTCGAGCTTCAGCGGCGACGTGTATGACTTCTTCACCTACCTCATCGACTCTCAGAGTTTCGACAGCAGCCAGTTCCTCGTCAGCGTAGGCGCGGGCACCGAGGCTTTCACAGGACAAAGTGCTGAGTTTACTGTATCCGGGTACAGCATCGATATCGCTACGGGAAGCAGTGGGACTTCAAGCGAGGCGGCGTCGAGCGCCTCTAATTCTGCTGCTGTCTCGACTTCATCTGTAGTTGCGAGCTCGTCGGCTGCTGTCGCCGCCTCGTCGGCCGCTCCTACAAGCGCTTCCTCCGCCGCGCCTTCTTCGACAGATGCGGCGGTTGGCACCGGAAGTCCAGCCTCTTCTGGTATCGCTCAGCCCGCCGGTGTCGCCCTGACCTCAGGCGTAGCTCAGGCATCAGGAGTGACTCAACCCTCAGGAGTCGCCGGTCCATCAGGCACCGCGCCGCCATCCGGAGTCGCCAGACCCTCAGGATTTGCTCAGCCGTCCGGCGGCCACCACCCTCCTCCCGGCGCAGCTAAGCCCACTGGCTTCCCTTCCGCTGGAAAGAAGCCGGGCTGTGACGTCGAGTACGTGTACATCTAAACTCCCACGCCTCGTCGCCACATCGGCATCGCATGTTATTTCAACGGTGGAGGTCTAGTTGGAAGATGCCTTTCACTGTAGCTGTATACGATATCCTACTAAACTCTGTCATCTCAGAGAGTCCAGCGCGTACGACTTAAGCAGACTGTATGCTGCGGTACCTTAATCATGCCATATGCTTGACTGTTACACAAGAAGATCTGATTCCCAGCAATCTGCTAGTACATGAATCAGCGACTACGCCACTCTTGAACAGTCTCAGCATATCCCTTCGCTTGTCTTTATCTCAGACTTGGTTCCCAAACGTGAACATGATCTACTTCCTCTACTCCCCAAGAGCCTCAAAGAGCTCATCCATACAAGTCAACCTCCCGTCGATGCAAATCATGCCGCATCTCTTCTTCAACCATCTCGCCCGCTCCAGTAACCTTGTGCCAGGTCCTCCTCACCTTTGCCATGATACCTCGCGCCTCGACTGAAACCGTGGCTGTAGCATCCGCGGTGTCGTCGGGGTAGTCGGTTGTAGGCATGACTTCTGGGCCGGGGGTACCTTCGACCTACCGTAGTATGACGATTAGCGGTGCCTTCTTACTTGATATGTGTCAGGCTTGTGGCTCACCATCTTTCCCCACTTCCACTCGGCAGTTGTTTGTGTAAGGACGCCTATGGCGAGTGCTGCGAGGAGGATGGTGAGTGATAGGAAACGCATGTTCGCGATGGAGGAGGTGTTGCTTGCGGCGGAAGAGTGTTGACCAATGCAATTCGATCACATTAGATGGCGTGTATTTGTCAAAGAAGCGAGCATGAGAAGATTCTCGAGTAGCAGTCCAGAAGCGAATGTGTCATGTCCGCATACGGTGAAGACACCGACCAGGAACAAAGAGAACGACTGCGCCTAGGATTATATGTATAGTCTTGCAACAGAGTCGAAAACTTCAATCTTTGAGGCCTGTTTTGACGCTTGGTAGAGGATTTTAAAGGGCGACAGAAATACATAAGATGATGCGAAGTATCTGTTGCTATTGTCTTCTCGAAAGGAAGACTGTCCACCCACATTCCTCGGTCAGCTCAGTACAGTGGATCTCTCCGCGCAAGATCCATGTAATTCTGTCTGCTTGAGTCGCCCGCGCTATTCTTTTTGCAATGATAGACCTTTGCCGAGGCACTGCACCGCACGGCGAAGCTGCCGCTACCGGTCGACGTCCACGAGAGCCCGCAAATGCTGCCATTGGGGATCTGTATGGCGCAAAAGCTGACCACACCAGTCACTTGACTCCGTCGGCCCTCATCTTTCGCAATCTATGCAAACTCCGTAGGCAGCGCAGAGCCAGACCCGCTGCCGCTATCGCCAAGGCCGCCGATGCCGCTCCCAAGTCCAGTAGGCAAGGCAGAGCCGGACCCGCCGAGGCTACCGAGACCACCACCCAGACCAGTGGGCGCAGCGATACCAGGTTCGCCTGAGCCAAGAGCTGGGAAGGAGATGGAGCTGCCGCCCAGGCCTCCTAGGCCCGTGGGCATGGCCGCGCCTCCAGATGCAGGAAAGGAGATCGATGCGGTAGGGATAGCAAATTCAGATCCCGTAGCAATATCGCTTTCCATCTGAGGCTCACGCTTGGCAAGGTACGTAGGCAGGGCTCCCAGTCTGAAGCCAGATGATGGCAATCCCGAAGGCATAGCAACACCAGAGGGCATGCCTGTGGCGTACAAACGGGCGTGGAGGAAGCCACCAGATGGGGCGAGGAAGTATGATGGCATCGGAGAGCCTCCTGAGGGTGCTGGAAACCCGCTGCTGGCGCTTGAAAGGTGTTAGTCTCGGGCGGCAGTGGGGTCATGAATCAAGAACACATACGCGCATCCCGTGCCCGCAGGCGCTGGCAAGCCGCTGATGGAGCCAGTAGGCAGCATTGCGCTTCCTGACGCTGCTGATGGGTAGGCCGGCGGGAAACCTTGTGGTGCGGCGGCTGCAAAGGCAGCGAAACCGGCAATCGCGACGAATCCCTTCATCGTGAAGTTTATGATTGGTAAAATCGGGACAGAAGAGGTCTGCAGATGTTGATAGTACGAAAAGAATGGTCTTGGATGCTTGTCAAAAGCGGTAAGAGAATGACAGTCAGAATCGCAGATTCTAAGATAACGAAAGAGAGCAGAATGCACAACGCGGAAGACAATGGTGATTGACTACGACGACAATAAAAAGACTTAGCTGACATTCTTATATACTCCCCGTCGTTCGCGAGATGCTTTGATGTTCAGTCAAGCTTCCATTGCCCCGTGGAAAGCCGGGGACCGGGCTCACGTTTCAAAAGTTGCGGCTCCAGCGAAAGATGAAACAGGCGTCCGCTCCGCAAGATCCCAGTAAGAACGAGATACAGTGCGCCGCGTCGATTATTGGGGGCGGCTCTTTGTCTGGACCATACTGTTTTCCGCAAAATTGCGACTGAGACAGGTTCTCGGGAACAAGGCGTTTGAAACGCTGCCAGTGCAATACCAGCTTTCGTTAAACCAGCCGGGGATAGCAGAAGCCTCCAGCTTCATGTTAAGAGTTCTGCGGTGCTGAGGTGTCTAGCGGTGTCACAGTGAGTGCCCGCGGTCCCGGACGCATCAATCGTGAACGCAAATACATTGCGTGTTACCGTATCTCTTAAGGTCTAGAAAGACCGATTCATCGAACGTGTAGCGGAGGTCTGGTGTGTTAGCCGAAACCCCATCAAGCTGCACCGGCGTTCAATCTTAGCGCCACGCGTCTAACCTCATCTTTGGCGGTGCACTGGGCAGACTGCAGTTCTTTCGAGCGGGGACCGCAATGGCCATGCCATGACATGCTGGGGGAGCAAGTACGCCCCGTGGGTCCGTAGCCACCACCACGTGAACTTGGAAAGCGACTCGATCTGGGGGTTTGAGATTCGCGCGTGAACCAAGAGCGCAACGTGCTGATGCACGCACCCTTATCTGCTACGCGGGGGAGAAACGAGAACGCAAGGCGCTACGGTGCATACCGGTCACTTCCTTCAGAGGCCCTAGGCTGCTGAAAGGCGCTATCGACCGACCACTGTAAACCGCGAGCTCCAGAGAAGCTAGGCATATGACTTGGAGAGGACGATCGTGAGAATAGCGGTTCGATGACCATCGGACGTGACGGGATACAGTCTTACCGCAGGTTTCAGTCCACTTGAGTCATCTGCGTTGGACTCCCCGCATTGGCAAAAGTATTCGGAGGCACTGTCTTGAGCCCTCGTGTGCTGTTAGATCGACGGTGCCAGAGAAGTCACGGAGCTCTGCAGCAGAGGGTAAGGATCTTCAGCCATGCTTGCGTAGGACATTTCGGATCTGGTCAACGCCGCGTCCCGGAGTGCCCCTAGAGCTCTGTGCTGAATTCGGAGGAAGGGCCATAATCATCAGTTCAGGCGTCGTCGGAGATCATGTATCATCTGCCAGTGACATCCACACCACGGCGTAATCTGGGAGAACGGATGTAGCCCCGAAAAGTTGCGTGTCAGACGCTGCTGGTCGAGAACACGTCAGTAGTACAAACCAACTTTGCAGACAGAACCTCATCTGCCCGTCCAGCCACCGCAATGGACATGGGGAGCGGCAGCTCCATGGTGTTCCTGCCATGTCCGGCAAGCGCCAAATCAAAACTCGCCACTCTTCCGTACCGTTCAGAATCGCTTGGCATGCCGGTGTACGCAAGCAGATTGGTTAAGTTTCTCCTACAGTAGAGTGGCGACATTCATCGTGAAAGGTCACCGACTGAAGTAGCGCACCGGCATTACGATGATGAGTGGCTTGCATTTGGGACCTTCTAGCCAGCCCGGCTTGGCCATGTCGCAGGATGCTGGTGGGATGCTTATAGGGAGGGTGCACTTCGCTGACATGGACGGATCAGTCACGCAGTGAATCCATCGTCGAGCTTCGCCCCGCCAGTACGGTCGTGAGACGCTGCAGGCGCAGCCGGCCGCGAATGAGGATGCCTTTAGCGGGATTCCAGGGATGTCTGTTGAAGGCAGACACTGTAGCATCTAATCCAAAATCGCTAATAGCGGGAATGATGGTGTTCTGCTCCTGCAGTCAGCTCCGCCTCCGCGTAGAGCGTACTTGGTCTTGGACGGCGAAATGATGCCACGGCGGCTGGAAGGAGACTCTCTGCGCAACTCCAAAGGATAGTGTTGCCCCCGTGATCACAGAAAAGCCTCGTCGAACATGTCTGACTCTTGGCAGACATCGATGGTGCACTAGCGGTGCAAACAGTAGTCAGGGATCTCAGATATGGTACGGGGATGGACCGACAGCATCGGCCGTCCACGGTCCAGTATCCATTGAGCTGGTGGCAGGTATATCGGCTCCCGCAGTTGCAGATCTTGGAAGCGCCTATAGTTGCTGGCTAAAGTAATAAGAATGACTCCAACAACATGGCGGTGTAGCAGAAGGAAGCCGGAAGAGCTGTGGTTGGCTGCAGGCTTACGCTCTCGGCCTTGGCTGTGTATAGCAAGACAGCGTCGGAAGGTGCGGAAGCTCTGCGTTAGGTGGCCCTAGTAGAGTAGTGACGGGATGACTTGATCATGCCTGTCTTGCACAGCGCTACCGTGCCATCCAGCGTCTTGGTAAGGTACCTTAGGGAAATGTACGTTCCTGCCGCACAGCGCGTGAGCCAATGACAGCCACGCGTAGGACTTGACGCGTCTTTGGCTTTGTGGTTCGCTATTCGACCGGAGGTTGGAGGATTACCAAAGATAGCGTGGTAGTGTACTTCGAGTATAGGCGTACATGTTCCGGCGCGTCCTGTACCAGACGATGAGCGTCGTAGCTGCATCAAACCATCGCGCGGACACAGTACCATGGGCCACGGCACGATGGATGGCTGGCGGCTGTCCGGAGGCTTCGGAGGCATTACTCTGTCGCGATGGTGTGCTCCAAGCGAGTACGCAAGCCATGTAGAGTTACGGGCGGTCCAAGCTTGCGGGTGAAGTTTATGTGGCCACGAGGCCCAGCCCTTTTTGCCCTCGTGCTATCGCAAGGCCTGACGTATAGCATGCAGCCCCAAAGAAAGGTCGAATCCTTCATCAGATCTTCTCCCACGGTACGGCGCTTCTCTGGCATATGCATGCTGCAGGCATGCATGCTGCAGGCAGGCATACACCATCATGCCAGTGCAGCTATCTAGTATTCCGCAATCGATTCGCCACCCCGTCTTATGGCCTCACGACGCCTGAGGATCTCGCCCGTATATGTGACCAACAGCTTGGCGCGCGGTTGCAATATTTGGCGGTGATGGCGTTAAGGGGACGACATAGTCGACAGTGACGATGACCTGAGCACGTTTGATTATCGCGGGTCACCAAGTCATATGTTGGTACCTTACCTACCTTACCTACCTTACCTACCTACTTAATTGAGGTCGCAACGGGAAATCACGTTACCTTACTATTGATGTCTTAGGCATCAAGATGTGATTTCACTGTCTTATATCATCAAAGCAGCCAATCATAGGCTCTTGGATCTGGGTAATGACCACGGGCAATCAGCAACATGACTTGACGGGATGACCCGATATTGACGAAATTTGCTCAACTCCCGTCTTCGCCGTTTGCTCTGCGACTGGAAGCACAAACGTCATTCTCCAACTTACCGACTGGAGACAAAGAGAGAACAGACCAGCAACAATCGTCCGACGGGTCACCTCTCTTAGTTGTCACTATCTCCGAAGACCGTCAAGTACTACTGTCACCGCTGTTCATACGCGCCAAGTCTAGCCGGTGGTCCACCGTGCCCCATCCGTGTCAGACATGCCGTCCCAGCATCTGCGAGGTATCGAAGATGAGAAGTGCCCCTGCTGCAGTCAGACTGATCCAATCAGATTCAGCCCCTTCGCAGCGGCGATGAGTAAGTCGTGAATGGCGCAGCGGCGAAGAAGTTCGATAGCGCGCTGATGGCGGGACGGCAGCTACTGGGTAGCCTAGCAGTCTTGCAACGCTCCTCGTGTGATGGTACCGAAAAATCTTGCTAGACCTTCCGTGTCATGATACTCCGAGTCACGTAACGGGAGCGCTTGTTCTCATCTATCGGAGTGCTATGGCGCGGCTTGCTTATTTCGATCTTCATGGCTCAATGTGATTGGTCAGGATTGCATTGACTGTCGCCCGGTCATGCAACTCCCCATCTTCGGCGCAAGGCGTGTGGCCAGTGATCGCTGAGCCTTCTCGTCAGCCCGCAGACGGCTGAGGCGAAACCCTGCCGAGCCAAAGGACGAGGCTAGTCGCACGAGGAGGAGGCGCAGGTGCAGTCTTTGGCAAAGGCCCGGATGGCGTTGCTGGCGCGAAGTCCTTACTGCCGGGATGTCACTTATTCCAATCCGTCGCGGCAACGCTCCAACCAGCCGGAGCTCTGTGCGCTAACGACGAAGTGCAGATGTGGCGTCTGCACACCTATACGGCGGTCCACTCAAAGGATTCCGCGTTGCAGGGGGACCATATCGACACGCGCTTATGCTTTCTCGTGAGCTAGTTTCCCCAAACGGCCAAGCTCGCAGCGAGAATAGGTGGCCTCTAGAGCTGCGCTAGTCCATGCGGCCAAGTCATGGTCGCGCGGCGGCATGAGGCATGAGAGATAGTGCGAGCCGTGGAGTTTGGGATCGTTGCGCTAACGTGGAGCTTGTCGAGAAGGCAATGTGTCGTCTGGACACGACGCAAAGACTCGTCTAGCAGACGGCGTGTCGCTGCCTGGCTAAGGCGGTGTCTGACTACATATGCGACCGACGCGCATTCTCCTCGTCTCCCGTCATACCGCACCTTGGGTATATCTCTGCCTCGTCACAGCACTTCCTGTCCCCGCCCGCTCCGACGCCAAGATCTGCGACAGCCTCAGCTTTCATCAAACGGACTACCGCCCCGCAATTGCTTCACAGCATCACACCCAACGACTATCACTGATCGCCTGTTACATCAAACGTCGACGCTCCTTGCGAATTCAGTTCAGCTTTGTTCACTTTGCAACTTGACGGCCACTTCTCTTTCGTTCCTGGACTTGACACGATCAAGGGAATTGCAATTCGACCCAACCGTACCAGGACTGCCATTGAAGTCACAGCCCATGAGTGTTTGGCCTTCTTAGTCGCTGGGATCGCCCGTGAGCGGGATTTCCATTGGACTCTTTGCCATGCTTCCAACTCCTCCAGCATCACCAAAGGCCTTCGGAGTGTGCAGTCCTGTCCATAGGGTCGGCCAGATCCTAGCGGACCGGATCCTACTGACCAGCACTATCGGCGTAGGGGCCTATGGCACCGTATACAAGGCACGAGACATCGAGACCAACATTGACTATGCCGTCAAGGCCTTGAATAAGACAGGACTTGATCCAAGGCAAAGGCAATTTCAAGATCGAGAAATCGAGCTGCATTACCAGGCCAGTGAGCACGCCAGTGTGGTTTCCATGGTGAAGATCCTAGACAGCCCGGATTGCACTTTTGTCATCCTTGAGTATTGCCCGGAAGGTGACCTGTTCGCCAAGATCACCGAGGAAGGCCATTACCTTGGTGATGATTACAAGGCCAAATGTGTATTTCTCCAGATCTTGGATGCGCTCCAGCATTGCCACTCGCGAGGTATCTATCACCGGGACCTCAAACCGGAGAACGTTCTCGTCAAGGACAACGGATGGACCGTGAAGCTTGCGGATTTTGGCCTCGCCACGCGGGATCGCATCACTTCTGACTTTGGATGCGGCTCTACTTTTTACATGTCACCAGGTATGTACAACCACCATGGTACAAATGCTTCAAGTCCTTGCCTTGCTAACGACATGGCCGCAGAATGCCAGCAGCCGAGCCCTAGCGCGTTTGCCTGCTACGACTCAGCTGTCAATGATGTGTGGTCGCTGGGAGTGATCTTGGTCAACCTGACTTGCGGCCGCAACCCTTGGAAGCGTGCATCCGTGGAAGACTCTACCTTCAGGGCTTTCCTCAACGACCGGTCCTTCCTTCAGACCATTCTACCTATCTCTGACGAGCTGAGCTACATCCTCCAGAGGATATTCGAAGTCGATGCCAGACAACGAATTTCGCTCTCCGAGCTTCGAGATCTCATCGTCTGCTGCCCGGCCTTCACGCAGGCCGCAAGTGTCTCGGAGCTGCCTGCGACTCCTCCCTACTCGCCCGTGGAGAAGGTAATGTATTCGCCCCTCCAGCTCGGCCCCTCGTTGGACGTGCCGTCCATGGAGCCTCTGCCAGGTCAGCAGTTTCCTGGGCAGCTCCAACCTTCCCATCAACACCAGCAATCCGCGCTAGCATCCCAAGGTCTACCCAGCCCAACGGGCTCCAATGCTGGTAGCCCTTACCTCAACCCATATACGCTCGCCACCCGGCCTGCTCCAGATGTCACCTGTTCCCCATATGCTGGCCAGCCCGGCTTCTTCTCCTCGACGCCTGTTTGGAACCGCTGCGGGCAGCTCATTTCTAGCTTCCAAGTGCCGCGAGCCGGCTGCTTCTGGCCTCACGTCCAGGCTTATTAGGAGACCACGACCTCCCAAGCTGGACGTCACAAGACATTTACTTTGCTTCACTTTACCCGCGCAAGTTGCTCGGCCAAGCGCACGGAGCTATGATGGAACGACGCGGGATTTTCGATTTTTGAGAGCGTTTATGCCACCTACTTGGTACGCAGGACATGACGACGTTTATCGAGAGGGTTTTTGCTGTAACAAGATACCCATTGCTGTTGCTGCTCGGCGCTGAGGTGAGATGGGATTTTACTACACCAAAAGGGAAATTTGCTTGGCCTTTTGTGTGCCTACTACGGGACCTGGACGGGTGAAAACAGACCGTTATGCCCCATGAGCTGGAAGGCCAGGCATTGTTTGGACCAGAAGCAGTGACGCTGTATCATGACTTAGACGATGATGGATTGTATATCAGGCCCGGACTGTTATAACGAAGTGTACACTAAACATTGCCGCCGCTGGCAGCAAGTTCATAAAGATCGTTGCCGTCATTCTCAGTGGTGTTAGTAGGTGTGACGTCTCATGGGAAAGTAATCATCTCCTCGCGGTTCCTCTCGCCTCAAAGTTTCGGTTGGCGTCCCGCTGGCGCTGACACTGCGCGCAGAAGACTGGCTCAGTCGCCCACATCCCTCTCTGCACGGACAAATTTCCGGGGCGGCTCTGTACTCACCTGCGCATGCAGATGCACGCCAGCCATCTGCACGACGCCAGGCCGCCTCTACATTGCAGTATGCAAGCACGCGCCCCGCCCTGCTCAGAAACGAGAAGTCTGAGGCAGCCAACCAGCCTCAACCTCGGCTACTCTTGCTTGCCTACCTTGCCTGCACTGTACGTCTACATGTGCGTACGTGCATCATCCTGCACTTCGCCCCGTAACACAACCAGACTTCGCGTTGGTCGCACAGTCACGCTCGTTCAGCAAGCGAAGTTCTGCGAGGAGCAGTAAGTGAATGGAAGACACTGAACGGGACGCAGCGATCAGAGATCCCCTTCTCTCTTGTACGAACTTTGCTAGTACAGGCGGTAAGCGTAGGAAGGCCGATGTCTCTCGTTACGAACGATGGAAGGAGGTACTTGGACCCCGTCAAGCAGCGCCCTGTAAAGGCTTTCTCTGTCGAATGTTGTGGATCGAGTGCCCCTGTATAGGCCACAAAAGAGCCCACAGCGAGATGCATTTCTGATGGGATATGGAAGGTGACTGTACCTAGCTGAGGAGACAAACTAGCTTATTGCCGGTTCTCCCTCGACAGGACCGCCATCGTACCTCCGCAGCACTTCGAGGCCAGCAGACGCGCGGGGCCCTTGTATGCGAAGACGTATGACAGTGAGAGGGCAAGAGACTCAAGAATGCTGCACACGCTGTCGGGTGGTCGCGAGATTGGTGATGGTACAGTATTTTTCCAAAAATGCATCTGAATATGCACCCGTTCTGTTAGTTGCCAACTTGCGGACGCAATAGAGATTCAGTTCTGGAATCACTTGATGACCAAGGTATGGAGGGATGGGAGGTAAACATTTGTTTAATGTCAGCTTTCATTTGCTTGGCAGAACTCTAATGCACTGGAAGGCACGTAATACTGAATACCTACCAGGTATCGATTCAGGTAATTCTCGCCTCTCTACCGGTGCAAGAATCACATCTCATCGACATCAGAAGCGCACATACCACGCGAAACTGTGCCAAACCCGCGAATCTCCTGGGATCCTCGAAATGGAAGTTAGACTACCACAATCAAGGCACACGCATACTGTGATCAATCTCCACGGCCGCGACAGTGATGCCGTTGAGTACGCTCGCGATTTCCTCGAGAGCGAGACTTCTGACGAACGCAATCTCCTCGACACCTTCCCAGGGATCAGATGGGTCTTTCCCACCGCTGTCCGAATACCCTCAAAGCGGTTCGGCGTCGAAATGTCTCAATGGTTCGATATGTGGACTACGGAAAACCCACACGAACAGAACGATGATCAGATGCAGGATCTCGGCAACAGTGTTGCAACGATCAAGCAGGTCATATGCGACGAAGCTGAAATCATAGGGCTAGAAAACCTTATTCTTTGTGGAATCAGCCAGGGAGCTGCGACGGCTATGCGTGCACTGCTAGATCTGGACATACGTCTTTGTGGCTTTGTCGGCTTCTCGACCTGGCTGCCGGGGTGTGGGCTGAGTCTCGCGAACATCAAGAGAGCACAATGCACGCCAGTCTTCCTAGCTCACTGCCGAGACGATGAGACCATTGATGTAAAGTATGGCAAGGCAATGATGGCGCAATTGAAGGATGCGGCGATGGCGGTTACGTGGCGAAGCTATGAGGATGGGGGACACTGGATCAACGAGCCACAGGGCATAGATGACCTCGTCGAATTCTTGACGAAGATTGGAGTCTACTAAATGACTGAATGTGATCGTTCAGGAGAATGGAAATTGTGTTGCTGAGGCTTCGTGTTTTTGAGAGGATGGAAGGTAATGGAAAAGAGTGTTCTTAAGTAAGCACCTTGGACATGTCAGGGGGCCGCCAGTGGGTTGTCCCAACTCTTGTACTGAAGCCTGACTCAAACATTGGACGATGCGACGGCTGGTGCGTAATGTTTTCGATAAAGACACACCTTTTCCCTGTACCAACTCTACGATAATGTTCCATCCCCACCAGCTGCTCCGCGAACCTGTTTTCAGTGAGGAAGACAAGTACTCACAGCCTCATTGGCGTCCCCTTGCATGAGCAGAGTGCTGTGTGGGCTGTGGTAGGCTATGATCGCCTTCAGTGATGTTGCAGCACCTCTCGTGTGAATGCCCTATATGCTCTCGTTCGAGTACGTCAAGCTTGCACCGGCTGCGTCAACAGGTACTCTCCCAAGCGTTCATGCTGTTACGTTCACATCAGGTTCCGTAGGATCCTTCTCGCATTCGCAGTACCGCTCTTCGCAGATGCGGCGCGTTCGACGCGTCGCCAGTAGTGGCGTCGAATGTATGCACCTACGCATTTCAAGTGGAGTGCCGTACTGGTACACACGCGTGACACGGTTCGAGCGGGTGTCAGCAGAACTCAGACGTGAGGGGCATGGTGTGGTATATTGTTGTAGACGTGCTATAGAGAGCGTTGTCGTGGACGACGAACCAACGAACTCAACATCTCGTTGCCCGTCGGAACCCGGCAAACCACATCACTCAAGCGAGTCAAGCAGCGGTGGGCGGTGCCTGCAGAGGCATAATAGCTCTTGTAGTATGACCCAGCCCTCGATACCTGACGAAGCAAACCAGGTTCTGAGGTGTTGGTAGGCCCAGTCTGGCACCCGCACCGCCCACTGTCGTGATGGCGGTCAGAAGTCACGTAATAGAGTAACTTCGACCACCCCACGCGTACGAACCCATAAATCAAGACTCTGGCAGCCGGTAGTATAGCCTCCGCAATTCCTCATAAGCCGAGATGGCTGGCTCTTCCCTCTCTATACCGAGCACTGCTAAGACTCTAATAAGGTTCGCTGGTGTTAGTGACATTTCCGAGGCTCCGATTCGATCTACCAGGTTGAGGACTACGTAGAGGCGGAGGCAGCGCGTGTTTATTTAATAGCAGACGTGTTAAGATGCCGGCTTGCGAAAGTGTAGACAAGCGGTCAAGGGCTGAGGCCCTGAGGATTGCTGTATAAGGTAGCATGGTATATGTCGAGGATGAAGTTGTGACAAGGCTCCCTCACTGTCATTAGGTTCTTCCATCACACCGACATCCTGCTGGCGAATGGGGCTTTCACGACTACCTATATCGACGGCCCAACTTGGTGTTATGACTATTGGCATGCAGGCGGCTTGAGCAGGTTGTTGGAGTGGCAACGGCTCACACGCTCGTCCTGTATCCTGACCATTAACCGGACGACTTTACGTTGGCTTCGGGCGGTGGTGCTGACTACTGCACATGGTATATTATTGGGTGTAGAAGGCGGCTTGTATCAGTCTACGCTGAGTCGCCAAACATATCGCTATAAAGTTACAGCTGATCAGTCACGCGGGCTTGATGTATAGCGAGAGTCGTATAGAACACCGACGTCGTCGACTCCTTCACTGTGCAGCTCTGTCCTGCCTATATGCTTACGCACAGCAAGGTAAGAGGTATCATACGACGGGATCTTGCTTTACACACCGCAATGTGATGAGGGGCTGCGGATGAAGCTGAGTGGCCTCTCTCAGCCTAGAGTAAGCCTACTAGAACCCAGCATTCGACGGTACGCCGGCTGTTGCGCGAGCGATCTGCCAGAGAAGGTGTTACTACAGTGCGACTCAGCTTCATCAGCACTGCCTTGGCGTCGCTATCGTTCGTATACACTCACACGTCAGCCAGGCTGTCACTTGTATTGGGTATAACAGGTCTAACTAACAAGTGACGCCGGTATGCACAGGTCGTCTCCAGCACTCCTGTCCGGCAGCTATGCAATCCACAGCCTCCTCCCGCCCAATAATGCCATCCTTTCGCCAGGCTCGTGCCATCATTTCTCTTCGGACGCCGTTACATGCTTTATCGTAGTCGCAAGACATATGAAACGCTCTACTACTCAATCGTCTGCTGCTGCGCCATCTTATCGTGTTCTTGGATATCCCTACAGCGACGTCAGTATCCATAGACCGCGCAGTATTGAATCGGTAAACGTACGTCGCCTCCCAGGGGTAATTTATCCACACGTCCGGAACCGTCCTCGCCGCCAGATACCGCCCGTCTTCCACCATATTCTTCGGGAGCTGGCCCTTCTTTTGCTTGTCCTTGTTGTGCAGCACAAAGATACTGAATTTTGTCTCCTCTGCCTCCCTCCCCGCTTCCCGCGCGGCAGTCGCAACATCCTTCTCTAGCTCCTTAACCGCATACTCCAGCGTCGTGCGCGTGTCGTCGACCTCGTCCACAATCAATACGCTCTTGCCGATTAGATTCGCCATCTCAAGACTTCCTAGGTCGAGCCATTGGGTGCGCGTGACTTTGGTGCCGGGTTTCTCGACTTGGCTGTCGGTGCCAAGAGACTCGTAGAGCGAGAGGCCAATGGCCTGAATAGGTATATTGGGATTGCCGGGCTTCTTGAGGAAGGAGCGGAGGATGCGCGCAGGAACGTAGCCACCGCCGCCAATAGCAATCATGAGGGAGGGGGTAAAGGTGTTGAGGATACG
Organism: Salinomyces thailandicus; assembly: GCA_005059885.1. Lineage (NCBI taxonomy): Eukaryota > Fungi > Ascomycota > Dothideomycetes > Mycosphaerellales > Teratosphaeriaceae > Salinomyces > Salinomyces thailandicus. Next base: position 28,416 of record NAJL01000018.1, read on the forward strand.
TGGCGCGGCATCCTGGCACATGGTGTGCACCTGTGCTCGCAGATGTCTTCGTTAGACCTTGCGATCCATGACCTGCCACTGAACAAGGTATGCGACGCCGGTAAACGCCTGGGGCCGTTGTTTGCTCACCTGGTTGTAGGTGATGTACACCTTTTGCACCATCTTGGCGGCGACCAGCTTGCCGGGATGTCACTGACAATTGTCAGATCGATGTCGCGCTGTTGGAGCGATTTTGTTGCGTTCAGGGAATGCTTACCTCCAGTATAAGAAGAAGTAACTCAGCGAATTTGCATTCACATGCCAAAGAATTTCCAACGGCGCGCCAATGAAGCTGACAAGCTGACTGCCCAGTGGAGTTGCACTAGACCACTTCCATTCTTATTGAAATGTTTGCGAAGCAGCCGTTTTGGAGTCCCACATTTGATTCCACCTTTGGTTCAAGACATGGGGTACTCGTGGGCAAGCGGTGGGATCCTTCATCAAATTGCTCATACAGCAGCCGTCCCCTCGTCCAATATTTGCTTCAGACTTGGTTGACCGGGCTGGAATAGCTGCCCCTCCCCCCTCCTTCCTATCGCACCTGCAGGTTAGCGCTCGAGCTTTAATGCCTCAGGCCGTCGTACGGGATAGCTCGCCGGTCCGTAGCCCATCCGTTCGAAGCTTCCCTCACTTCATCAACTCGTGTCGCGTCACAACATTGTTGATTGAATCTCCAGTACGCTAAGGTACGCGCGACACCTCAGCAAAGACACAACCTGTGAGTGAAGTCGGCGCGATGAACCCACGTGCACGCTCCCAATCCTCCGGCTCCTCCGGTGAATACTCGAGCAGGGACGAGGAGAAGGCAATTAGCACGAAGCAAACGCAGAACAATTATAGCGGTGTTGACTCGTCCACCAGATATCCGAGACATGGATCTTCATCTCGCGCTCCACAATCGCGCAGCCAAGTCGCTCAGGATCGGTACTCTCGTTTCCGAGATGACGGTAGAGCGGGAAACCCTCCACAGAGAGCGAGAGAGAGGAGTAGGAGTCCGTATCGTCACAGCAGGGAAAGGTCGAGATCGCCTTACCGTGCTAGCAAGCCGAGTACCGGTTTGAAGAGGGACAGGTCGAGGTCACCGTACCGTGCTAGCAAGCCAAGTGCTGGCGTGAAGAGGGAGAGAGAGGAGGATCACCACGGTAACACTGGTCCAGATCCCAGGCGGTTCAAAGCGCATTATGAGGAACAACCTGCTTCCCGCGGGGATGGCGTGTATCGAGGTCAGCGCTCATCCGCAGACCATAACCGTTCAGAGCTGTCGAGAGGACAGCCGCAGTACGGGAATCATGGCGCACGTCCACAATCGAGCTCCAGGCATGATAGAAGCCGCTCGCCCTTTCGTCACTCCAGAGCTCAGCCTACCCGCGGAGGCGACAGAATGCATGACAGACATGTTATGAGCGAGGGACAGCGACGTGGTAGCACGGCGTCAGTGACTGAGTACGAATCCGACACTCAAGCCCCATCTGTGGGAGATGGTCCCAAGGTTAAGATGTCGCCTTCGCAGCAACAGTCCAAGCAACTGAGTATGAATGATGTCACAGAGAGGTTGGTATTGCCGTTGCAAAGGCGCGAGACACACACTGATGGCTTTTGTAGCAACGAGCCAGCGACGGTAGAGCCACCACAGCTGTCCGAGGCCGAGCTGATCGACCAACGTCGCAAGCGCCGTGAAGCAATCAAGAAGCAACATAGGACGCACGCGCCTCTCCTGGTACAAGCGCTGGAGCAAAATATGCCGTCCGCGCCCGCAACATCCTCCTACGGGAGCAGTGGTGCGGCTTCGGAGCAACAATTTCCGAGCGGTGCAGATCGTGCTCTTTCGCCTCCGTCTTCAGTCGACTCACCGCGTACGCCACATCCCGAATCGTCTCCAGATTCACCGGCAGCCATCGCAGTCGTCGATGACGAAGAGCTGGCAAACAGGCGCCAAGATGATGTTGCGCCCGAAGAGGAGGGTCCGTCTGCTGCTGACTATGACCCCAACATGGACATGCAAGAAGACAGGCCGGATCACAAACACACCGCCGCAGATGCTAACATGCCCGATGCTGCCGAAGAGGCACAGGCTGCGCCCAAGGAAAGTAAGGAATACGACATGTTTGCCGACGACAACGATGAGGATATGTTCGCACCTATCAGTGCCGATCCGAAGCCAGCAGCCAGCACCAAGCAAGGCAAAACTCTGGATCAAAGTCTTCTGGACAATTGGGACTATCCCGATGGTCACTATCGCATTATTCTCGGCGAACTACTTGATGATCGATACGCCGTTCAACAACAAGTTGGCAAAGGTACTTTCGCCACCGTCGTCAAAGCTGTAGACACTCGCACCGGCCAGCCTGTCGCGATCAAAATCGCGGCTAATAATCAGACAATGTACAAAGCTGGGCAGAAGGAGATGGACTTCCTTAAGATACTCAACGAGAACGATGCCGAGGACAAGAAACACATCATTCGCTTACTGACGAATTTCGACCACAAGGGCCATATGTGCATCGTCTTTGAAGCGCTGTCCGCCGACTTGCGTGAAGTTTTAAAGAAATTCGGTCGCAATGTCGGGCTCAATCTCACAGCCATTCGGTCTTACGCACAACAGATGTTCCTAGCGCTCAGCCACATGAAGAAGTGCAATATTCTGCACGCTGATCTGAAGCCCGATAACATTCTAGTCAGCGAAAAGCGCAGCCTGCTGAAGTTCTGCGACTTGGGCACTGCAGCCTTCGCGAGCGACGCAGAGGTGACGCCATACTTGGTCTCACGCTTCTACCGCGCACCGGAGGTGATACTGGGTATGCCGTTCGACTACGCAATCGATATGTGGAGCATCGGCTGCACGCTCTTCGAGCTATACACTGGCAGGATCCTATTCGCCGGTGCGGACAACAATCAGATGTTGCGCGCCATACAAGAGTGTAGAGGCAAGCTACCAATCAGAATGCTCAAGAAGTCGAGTCTGGCGGATCGGCACTTCGATCTAGATGGGAACTTCTTCTCTCAGGAGCGTGACAAGGTCACAGGCAAAACGATGATGAAGCCCATGAACTTCGGCAACCAGTCTGCTATCACGGGCAAGGATCTGAGGACGCGCTTGGCCGGAATTGTCGCGAAGGGTGGGACGCCCGCCCAGCTCAAAGAGCATGCGAGTTTCCTGGATCTGTTGGAGAAGTGTCTGCAGCTTGATCCTGCAAGGCGGGTCAGTCCAAACGAGGCGTTGAGGCATGGCTTCATTACGCACGGGGGTATCGGTGTGCCGCGAGAGCCGGGCAGGACCAAGGTGGTACCTGCGATGCCTGCGGCGTCAATGAGAATTAGGTAAACTTTCTCTCTTCTTCTCTCCCTTCGCTAGAGCACAGCGAGCGAGTGGAAATAGCGAGAAAGTGAGCACAGCAAGAAAGTGTCCACAACGAGCGGATGAGCACAACAAGCAAGCGAGGCAGGATATCGAGTCAGATCCAGCGAGTGAGCCGGTTGAGGCGCGCTGATCGGACGAAGTGCGCGACGGTGGTGACGTAAGCGAGTCGGGTGAAGTGAGTGAGTTGGCGGTCAAGCGATAGAGGTTCCAGGGAGCACAGATATCAAATGCCAAGACCCGCACATGCAGGACGACCTACACACAGTTTCCCTACTTCCGCCTCTTACACTTTGGCCTCTTCCACCTTGACCTCTTCCACTCTGGCCTCATTTCCTTCTGGCTATTCATCGTACCACTTAGAGCCTCTTCATCTCAGCCCGTGCTCAACATTCCACACCTTTTGTCCAGCACGTCTAGAGCATACTCAGTCACTCTGTTCAAACGTTCCTATCAGCACGACGAGCTCACTCGACGTCAACAGGGCTTCGCCTGCGCTCACCGACTCAGCTTCTTGGTTGGCCGCTCGAGTAGTCGTCCTTCGTCTTGCCGACCACGACATTCGGCTTAGCCACTACGTTCGCTGCTGCGTGGTTAATCCAGCGTTCGTGGCCGGAGTCCTGAAGGACACGAGTTAGATTGCCGAACGGCCAGCGTAGGGAGATGGATAGCTTGGGGCTTTGAGTGGGGTTCCCAAGGCGCAAATAGCGATGACGACCTCAATATCATCTTTCTCGTTGAGCAACGGCCCAGGTTTTAAATGACCGATTAGCCCACTGTCGATCAACCCGAGAGAGACTGACTCGGGTAGTAAGTGTGAAGGCGTTACAGAGCTACTCAGAGTGCTTGTTATGAAAAGCATCTCACGGGAAGGAGGAAGAGAGAAAGGAAGGGGTTCGAGGCAAATTTCGGCTCCCTCCTCCCCCTTTCGCGATCACTACCTAGTTGTAGCAGATGACAAGTATGTTGGGTATGTCTTCGTTTCTGGAAGTCCTTTATAGTACAATTCTACCTAACCCGCGACTGCCTATTGTTACAGGGAGGACCTAAACTAGACTCCGGGCGGGGGTAGTCGGTATATAGTGGATACGGCTCTGAATTGCAGAGGGGGGGCTTCGAGTCGTATGACTGTCCTCTATCACATCATTCACGCGGTGGAGATCGTGTTGCCCTATACACGACTCTCGCTCTAGTCTTTCGACCGGAGATAGAAGGCACCGCAGTTTCCCTATTGAGCTATGGAGGCAGCAGCTGTCGTACTGTCCTGCATTCAGCTTTCGCTTGAGTCTATGATCCGGGATGGTAGATCCCTAGTAAAGAATGTTCTTTGCTCAAAGGTTTGCTTTGTAGCCGCCGTGTTGTCGTAAAGGGGGATCTACCGTCGAACTAAGGGTCGGGATAGCCATACCTCCTAGAAGGTCACTGGGTCCTCTTTCAAATGTGTTTGAGATCCTCCTCTTATTAAGTCCGCCGTCATGACATTCATGTAAATGGGCGCGACCTAGATCCAGGGCACGACCTAGATACCAAGCACACTAGCATCCCCCAAAAAGTTCGGCGCTAACCCAGCTTCCCCCCCATTCTGTCCCGTCTGCCTCGCTCTCCGCCTCCGCCCACTCGCCCTCTCACGCCTGCGTCCCATGTTCACATCTCCAAAAGCATTCATCACAACATTCGCGGCATTTCGCACATAATCGTCATTCATAAAGTGGCCGGCCTCAGTCCCTATGCCGAAGGCTTCGTCCTGCGCTCTCCGTCGTGGTGATGGGTCGCCGTCGTCGTCGTCGTCGTTATCCATGAGGGAAGCTAGCTGTAGTCTCCGAGCGAGGTCTGCATCGAGACGTTCCTGCCGTCTGCGCTGTTCGAGTTCGTCGTGGTAAGTTCGTTCGCCTCGCCGTGGAGGGAGCGGGTGACGATCTTGCGGCGGCGGGTCTGCTGCTGCCGTTGCTTCGGGCCGTGCAGCTGGCGCCGTGGCATCGAGGACTCGCCTGTATATCACCCGGATCGGCTCCGGCACCCTCATGTCGTTCAAGCGATCTGGGTTCGGCAGATTAGTGTAATTGAACCATGGACACTCGCACGTCTTCCATTTCGACCCGCAGATCATACAAAACTCCGCCAGACATCTGCAAGTCATGTGATTGCAGCCTTCTTTCAGCTCGACCAGCGCGCTGCAGTTGAAACACCGCTGCCAGCCCTTTTCCTTCGCTTGCTCAACTAGCTTCGCTATTTCCGGGTCCTTTGGGCATTCGCGTGACTTGTGCGCTTTGTTGTTGCAGAGCAGGCAGACTTTGAGCTTACAGCGCGGGCACACGGCGTACTTCTTGCCGTCGCGGTCTCGGTGGACATGAGATGGTTTGATCCACTCACCGCATTTGGGTGCAGGACAGTAGATGCGGTTCTTAGTGTTATATTCCTGATATTTGCGATTCCAATGCATTTTGAACTTGAGATCGAAGATCTTCTCAACATGTTTGAGGGGAATGTGGTCGTCGGTGCAGCAGCGCGGCGGCATGTGGGCCGGGTCTTTGACGGACATTTCGAAGATACGCTGAAGACAGTCGTGGCACATGCGGTGTCCGCAGGAGAGTTTGGCGGAGTGGGCGTGTGGGATGTCGTCTGAGCCGCAGGTTAGGCATTCTACGAGACGAGGTGGCGTGGGTGTGGCGTCAGTCGTTGTGTGGCGGCGGAAAAGTGTGCTTAGTAGAGTCGACTCGCGCTTCGCCGTCCGTCGCTTTTGCGAGGAAGATGGATCGTCTGACTTCTCGACGATGGGTGGCAAGTTGGAAGGTGTGGTACTGCTACGCTTGAGAGAGGGCCGGCTTCTGCTGTGCGACCCTGACGTTCGACGCTCCGCTACCACGGAGATGCTATCGTCCGGAGCCACTTCCGTTTCGGGAAGCGTGCTCAGGCTCCGACGATGCGACGAGCTGTGTGTCGAGTGCCGTCTACGTTCCCCATTGGCAATATCCCGCTCCTGTACTGGATCCTGGCTTCTTCCCAGGTCTGTCCCCAGCGGCGGAGTTGCGGCATATACGTAGTCGGTATTGACGGCATCGCGTACTCGGGGTACCTTTGGTCTCTTGCTCGAGGAGCTACTCTTTTGCGAAGATGTCGACCTCTTCTTCCGTCGAACATCGCTGCTGCTCGACGTCTTGGGCCTACTTGAAGCGGAAGCTGGACTTGCAACCGCCGGCTTGACCCTGATCACCTTCTGTCTCTCCGCCACCGGTCTTCCAAAGTAAGCAGCCCTTCTTTTTCGAAGCTCTTCAACATCCGGCGTCTTGGTATCCTGCTCTCCTTGTATGACCTGCCTTTTATGAGGGACCTCAGATGCCTTCGGTCGACTGGTTCGCACGGCTTTGCTACTAGACCTGCTGCTCCCATTGATACTAGTCTTGACCATGATTGCGGTATTGTAGCGCTTTGCATACTCATCTCTGGCCTGTATGGAAGTCTTGAGCTGCTGTACAAAGTAGGTAGGGCGCCTGAGTATAGCAGTGCCAGCACATGCCATCGAAGGCTGGGAGCTTACCGCGGCACTAACTGCGATAGGAAATCATCAGGGGACGGGACGCTCGCGTTACCGGCCGTGGAAAAGTTTCGAGACCCGCCGAGGTCGGTGATGTGACGTCCAATTTCAATGGTGTGAGGGCCTTGACGATTGGAGAAGGAACGCCGTGCATATTACGACCTGGGGTGAGATATCAAGACACGATTCGAAACCAGAATCTGGAGAAGACTGCCTTACTGTTGCCATGACTGTACAACCGTCCTAGAGCTGGTCTCCTACCGTCTGGTTCTTACCCTCAATTCATACAGTCTGGGTTCTTCAGACCAATAGCAAGGCCTACAACACCTTCACGAGGCCATCATAACTTGCATCAACGTCACAATGGCTCTGAGCTCGAGCGACGTGCGACCAGACCCGACGTCTGACCTTCACTGGTCCGATTACCGGGGTGCCATCCACGAGATCTTCGCCTCCAATGCCAAAGCACACCCAGACCAGATATGCGTGATCGAGACGGCGTCGTCCTACTCGCCGGAGCGAGTCTTCACATACCAACACATCAACCAGGCGTCAAACATCCTCGCGCATCACTTAGTCAGCAATGGCGTTCAGCGGGGAGAAGTCGTGATGGTATACGCTCACCGCGGCGTCGACCTCGTCGTCGCTGTTATGGGTGTACTGAAGGCCGGCGCAACATTCAGTGTGATTGATCCTGCCTACCCGGCGGACAGACAGATCATATATCTTGATGTCGCAAAGCCGAGGGCGCTTGTGAATCTGGAAAAGGCTACTATCGATGCCGGTCCGCTTGGTCCGACTGTGAGGGAGTATATCACCACGAATTTGCAACTGCGAGCCGAAGTGCCAGCTTTGAAGCTGCTTAACGACGGCTCGCTCCAAGGTGGCTCGCTAGAGGATGGTCAAGATTGCTTGGCTGCTTCTCAGGCAAAGAAGGCGGAGATCCCTGGTGTGCCTGTTGGGCCAGACAGCACGCCGACGCTCTCATTCACCTCTGGATCGGAGGGTAGACCGAAAGGCGTCAAAGGAAGACATTTTTCACTCGCGTACTACTTCCCATGGATGGCCAAGCGCTTCGGTCTGTCCGAGAAAGACCGCTTCTCAATGTTGAGCGGTATAGCGCACGATCCGATTCAGCGAGACATCTTCACGCCACTTTTCCTAGGTGCAAGCCTCATTGTACCCTCTCCCGAAGACATCACCTTTGACAAGCTGGCCACTTGGGCGAGCGAGAACCACATCACAGTGACGCACCTTACGCCGGCTATGGGACAGATCCTGCTGGGATCGCTGGAGCCGAAGGTCACAAGTCTACACGCGGCCTTCTTCGTGGGTGACGTGCTGCTCAAGCGTGACTGCAGACGATTACAGCAGCTTGCGCCAAATTGCAGGATCAAGAATATGTACGGCACCACAGAGACGCAGCGTGCCGTCTCATTTTACGAAATCCCGTCTTTGAACGAAGACTCGGGGTATCTAGATAAGATGGGCGATGTGATCCCGGCCGGCATGGGTATGACGAACGTCCAGCTACTGGTGGTTGATCGTGAGAAGAAGGAGCGGCAATGCGAGGTCGGAGAGATTGGCGAAATCTATGTTCGAGCGGGCGGTCTAGCAGAGCACTACCTTGGTGACGAGCAGAAGTCTGCCGAGAAATTTGTGATGAACTGGTTCGTTGACTCGCGAAAGTTCGTCGAGGAAGATCAAAAGCGCACGGCAGCAGCTTCGCAGTCAGAGCCATGGCGACAGCCCGAGCTCTGGTTCGGACCGCGAGATCGCATGTATCGCTCCGGTGATCTGGGGCGCTATATGCCGGATGGCAACGTAGAGTGCGTTGGTCGTGCCGATGACCAAGTCAAGATTCGCGGCTTCCGCATTGAGCTTGGAGAGATTGACACACATTTGAGCCAGCACCCGCTCATCCGCGAGAACGTGACGCTCGTCAAGCGCGACCATAATGAAGAGCAGATTCTCGTCTCTTACTACGTTCCGGAGATGCAGAGATGGCGGGAATGGTATACGGAGCAAGAAGAGCGTAACGGCAAGAGCAAAACGATGGATGCTACAGGTACGAATGGCACGCTTGGCGTTCCTCAGAGCATGAGGCGGAGAGTGTCCGCAAAAGAGGAAATGGGCGTCGCGCAGCGAATGAAGATCTTCGAGCTCTTGACCCGAGACGCGCGAGAAAGGCTGAAAAAGAAGCTCCCTGTCTATGCTGTGCCTACGCTCTTCATTCCCATGCTCCGTCTGCCACTCACTCCCAATGGAAAAGTCGATCGACGAGCTTTGCCCTTCCCCGAAGCCGCGGAGTTGGTCGGAGCGATGCCGAAAGCAGAGGACGTAGACTCTCGAACAGACACCGAAAAGAACCTAGCACAGATCTGGTCTCAGCATCTGCCAGCAACAGCAGACTCCTTGCCACGCGAGACATCCTTTTACGACTTAGGTGGCAACAGCATCATGAGCGTGCAGATTGTGCCAAAGATCAACAGGAAGTGGCAAGGCGTCAACGTGCCCATGTCGGTCATGGCAGCCGGGCAACCAACTCTCAAGAGCGTCGGCCGGTACATCGATCGATCGCTCGATCCCGTGGGCTTGCGTCTCGATGCTGCGGCAGGCGAGGAAGAAGAGCAGCAAGTAGAGCTCTATTCAAATGACCTACCGAAGCAGATCGAAAAGCTCCCTACGTCCATTCCGGCCATTAGCTCCGAATACCCAAACACCAAGCACGGTCTCGCTCTTCTTCTCACCGGTGCCACGGGCTTCCTCGGAGCTTACGTTTTGCACAGCGCGTTGATGAGGGGTCCTCCCAACCATGTGTATGCGCACGTCAGAGCAACCTCGCACGCGCAGGCTGTGGAACGGGTGCGCACAACCTGCACAGCATACGGTCTTTGGCAAGACTGGTGGCTCTCAGAAGGGATTCTGGAGATAGTCATTGGTGATTTGGAGAAGCCCAAGCTTGGAATGAGTGATGCAGATTACAAGAAGGTCTCTGAAGAAGCGGAGCTAGTCGTCCACAACGGCGCCCGTGTGCATTGGCTCATGCCGTATGAGAATCTCAAACCAGCGAATGTGCATTCGACGGTAGAATGCATCAAGCTTTGCGCTGCGGGAAAGCCGAAGCGCCTAGCCTTCATCAGTTCTACCAGCGCTCTCGACACCGACTACTACCTGCAACAATCAGAGTACGGCAATAAAGTACTCGAATTTGACAATCTTGAGGGAAGTCGCCAAGGGCTTGGTACCGGCTACGGCCAGTCGAAATGGGTGTCGGAAAAGGTCATCAACGAAGCGTGTAAGCGCGGCCTGAGCGGCGTCATCATCCGTTCTGGCTATGTCCTTGGGGATCCGAAGACGGGTATCAGCAATACGGACGACTTCCTCGTTAGGATGCTGAAAGGCTGTGTCCAAGTGGGCTCGCGCCCGGACGTCGAGAACACTATCAATATGGTACCGGTCAATCACGTTGCCAGGCTGATCATGGCGGTAGCGTTCCATGCGGACAAGGGCACTGTGTCGCATGTGGAGGCGCATCCACGGCTGACGATGAACGAATTCCTCAGCGCTCTTGAAGACTTTGGCTATGCTGTTCCTCAGGCTAGCTACCAGGACTGGAAGCAGAAGGTTGTTCAGTATGTCGAAGGTACTGGGAAGTCGGACAACGAGGAGCTGGCTTTGCTTGGCTTGTACCATATGGTGACGGGAGATCTTCCGGAGGCAACCAAGGCGCCAAATCTCAATGACAGGAATGCGCAAAGGGCTCTCGACACAGATGCTGAGGTCACTGGTGCGGAGACGCCTAAGGGCGTCACTAAGGAGGCGGTCGGTGCTTACCTTGCTTTTCTGGTCGCGAGACGGTTTATGAGTGGTCCTTCCTCTGGTACGGCGGCGCTTCCGAAGATTGAAATGTCAAAGGAGCAGACTGCCGCGCTGAATAAGGTTGGTGGCCGTGGAGGCGGCTCTTGAGGCAGGCATGGCTTGTTCAAGCGTCTCTTGACGCTCATTGAGTCGCGGCCGTCCTGCCATCTTTTGGTGCAGCGAAGCTTGGCTCGAGGAAGTAGCCGTGTAGAGGAGCTTTGGGGACATTGTAATGGCATGCTTCAACCCTGGAGAATTGTCCAGCGTTCGCAGCCATGGCAACGAAGCTTTCAGACGACAAGGCCTTGTTCTTGCCGAGTATGGAACAAAATCAAATTGTCACGTTCTCTGTTTCCTGGTGGTGTGCAATGGGACTGGGGTCGGTCGACGATCATCCCAACCTCCCCCGCCCAGATCCTCAGAGACCCCGCAGTAAGCCCTTAGACTCCACTGCATGCTCTTTCTGAGGCCATCACCAACTCGTACGGCTGCCGGACACATACTGCATAGTGCTCACTGCTGATATGAGGTCAGAACTCTAGGATGAAGTACCCCGCTGTAAGAAGCTGCAGGACGCCTTCACATTTATCCAGAGGAGTTCAAAAGGTAGGTGACCTCGCCCTTCTCCTGTTTCCCAATACATCTTGTTATGTTCCATGAGAGAATAGAATCCACAGCATCATGGCGTTTCTCAGCATAATCTCCCTCGTTTTGGCTGCTGTAGCGGCCGGCGAGCCATTATTGGGTAAGCGTCAAGCCCTCAATCAGTCGATTCCGGCAACAACCACACTCAATGGCTCTGCAACGATCAACCCAACTGCCTTTGCCATGCCTTTCGTCCTCAACGTGGAGGACATGTGGGATCTGCTCATCGGTCCTGTGTCCTCTGCCTCCATCACCACGACCGTCTCAGCCACGCCAGTGCCATCGAGTTCGTTGATCCCGCCCCCACCTCTCTACTACTCGCCTTTTCCTACTGGTCAGCAATACCCAATGGAGTCCAAGAATGAGTCTTGGTCTTTTCCCAAGGACTTCTGGTGGGGCGTTGCTGGCGCTGCGTTCCAGATTGAAGGCGCTGTTAAGGCTGAAGGGAGAGGACCTAGTGTTTGGGATGCGCTTGGTCGGGTCACTGGCTTTGAGAGTAATAATTATACGGCTGACATTACCAACAACAACTATTATATGTACAAGCAAGGTAATGTCTTCACTTAGAAAGCAAGGTGGAAGAGGGAACGTTCGTTGCTGACGCACTTGGAATAGATATAGCTAGGATCGCCGCTTTGAGCGTCAAGGCGTACTCATTCAGCATATCGTGGTCGCGCATCATGCCCTTCGGCAGTGGTCCGGTCAACGAAGAAGCAATCGCGCACTATAACGACGTGATCAACACCTGCCTCGAATACGGCGTCATTCCAATGGCGACACTCTACCACTGGGACACCCCACTAGCCATTCAGGACACATACGGGGGCTGGCTCAGCGAGAACATTGTCAACGATTTTGTCGAATACGCCAGGGTAGCATTCGGTCGCTTCGGCGATCGAGTGCAGTACTGGTTCACCGTCAACGAGCCTATAGTCTTCTGCGATCAGTATCCTCTTCCGGCACAGTACTTCAAGAACTTCACCATTCCATACCAGCACCAGCCCTACTACTGCGGCCAGAATGTACTGCTGGCGCATTCCCAAGCCTATGGGCTCGGAAAGCAGATGATGCCTAATTCGACAATATCCTACAAAAACAACGGCGGCTACAAAGTCCCCCTCACAAACTCCACCGCCGACGCCCAAGCCGTCCAACGCGCCTGGGACTTCAACGAAGGCTGGTTCTCCGACCCCATCTTCCTCACCGGCGACTACAACGACAACGTCAAGACCTACGTCTCAACCTTCCTCCGCCCCTTCACCACAGCTGAAAAACAAACGATTCTCGGCTCCGCAGACATTTACGCCCATGACGCCTATACCGCTCAATTTTACTTCGCCCCGGACGCCGGCATCGAAGCCTGCCTAGCCGATACCACCAACCCCCTCTACCCGGCCTGCGCAAACACATCCTACACCTACAGCGCCGCGGACGGCAACTGGCTGATCGGCGCCGCAGCCGACCCTCTGGCGCCCTGGCTGCACAAAGCCACAGACTGGCTGCCCGCCTTCCTACACTATCTGGCCGACACGTGGGCGGGAGACAAGCCGCTGGCTGTGACGGAATTTGGGTTTGCGGAGCCCTTTGAGGCGGACAAAACGCTGCTGCCGGATATCTTGTTTGATCCGGTGCGGTCGAGCTATTTCCACGACTATATGCGCGCGATGCTTGTGGCGATGAGTGAGGGGGTCAATATCGCAGGGTGTTTGGCTTGGAGCTTTTACGATAATTTTGAGGTGAGTTTGTTGCTGCTTTTTCTTACGGTATTGATGGTATTGAGGGTCGTGTTTTTGAGAATTGCTGTCGCCTGCTAAGGTCTACTCTGAGCGGTGAGGTGCTCTAAGAGATGGCATTGTGCTGTACGAGGGCTCAGACTATCGCATCGTCGAGTCCTCCGTATTGGGCCATGATCGATTGCGCAGTGAAGGGCTCACAGAGATGGCTTCCCCTGCCGGCTGTCCTCCTTACCTGATGAATACACTCGAGGGTCTCGTCTGAAGGAATCAAAGTGTATGCTAACAGCTTTTCTCTAGTGGGCCAGCGGCTTCAGCGTACGGTTCGGAATGCAGTACGTGAACTTCACAGAAGACACCCTGCCGCGGTACTACAAAGCGAGCTTCTTCGAGTATAAGAGCGCCTTTGACATCTACCAAGAAAAGTAGACGGTGGCGACATCGGCAGAGCTTTCGAAACGAGCGAGGGTCACTACGAACTTCCACCGATGCATCTTCAGTAGTGCAGGATCAGGCGAAGAAGCCGCCGTAAGGAATATCCAGCGTGCCGGGAAGCATCACATGCGCAAGTACGAATAGCTAGTGACTACTGTACACGGAATCGCATCCATACGTACCCAGCCTTGCCGCTACGCTTTCGAGCCCCGATCATAACGTTCGCCCGCCCGCCCGCCCGCCCATATCCCAATGGCCTGTGCGCCTTTCCTTTTCCACATCTCGTAAGCTAGCATGACACTCTCCGTGATCAAGGGTTGCAGGAAGAAAGCCTTGCCGTTGCACTCGGAAGCGCGAAATAAGTCGTACGTAGCCGAGGACCTTACTTGCTTGCAACGCGTCCCGATCGTCTGGGCTGGCCGGACTCAGTGGCAGCTTTTTTTGGCTCGCGCTTCTTCGTGTCTTTCTTGGCTGATGCGGCGCTGGCGTTCTTGGCTGGACGGCCCTTCTTCTTCGGCGCGGCCTTTTCGCCATTCGCTTTTTGCTTCTTGTTGTCCGCTGCGTCGTCCTTGCTCTCGTCCTCGGCCTTGCGCTTGTCGCCTGGCTGAGCATCGCCGTTCTCCTCGGCCTTCTTCTCGCCGTCCTTCTCGCTGTCCTTCTCGCCATCAGCCTCATCCTCCTTCGCCTCGTCTTTGTCGGCTTCTCCGTCCTTCTCGCCCTCGCCGTCCTTATGCTTTGGACCCGCTTCCTCAACTTCAAGCTCGGATGCCTTCTTCACGACATCATGGCCTTCACGATCGACCTTGACCGCCGGGTTGTCCGGCTCAGCGTTCTTCTTGACCTCGTTGCCGCGCTTCGTCTCCATGGTCAACTCGCCCTGCTCTTTGACTTCAGATGCGACACCGCCAGGCTTGCCGCCGCCCCATTGCCAAGCGACTGCGGACCGTCAGCTTTGCGATCTCGTGGACATTGCGAGGGGAAAAGCGCAAAGAGAATGGAGACGCGAAGATGACTAAGCAGAACGCTCTGCTCGACGCGCAACAGTGCGAACCAGATGCGCTGGATGCAGCACGTAAAGAACGCGCATCGAAATCGACGGCGCATCGAGACAGAGCACTTGCGACTGCGACGCGAAAATGACTTACCCTGGTCGCCCTCCTTGATCTCGTTGTCTCCCATGGCGCGTGTGATAGCAGGCTTCACAGAGCTCTCTTGGCGCGATTGGTTTCGAAACGTGACGTCTTCCGGCGCGGCGCCAGATATAGTGACACTGTCGTCGCGAACGTGTGACAGACGTTCTCGGGTAGAATGTAAATCGATTTCGTGTGGGGGTGGGGAGTTGTAAAAGGCGAGAGTCGAGTGGACATCGCAGCTGGACGACTTCAAGGCATTGACGTTGGAAGCTTGGGCCGCCGCTTCTCCGCTCGTCTGTGCTTTATGGGACTGGTTTAGTGTCGCGATGGGATCAGCCTTTCCCGGAAGCGCTGCGAGGGCGTGCGAGCGGAACGTGGGAGAAAGCGAGTCCATCTTGTTTATTTTGATCGGACCGTGGAGACTGCGAGTCTGAACGGGGTTGTGGGCGCTCGTAGCTCTAAAGTACAGTACATACTGCCGTTGGCATGAAGGCTGAAGAATGTGTGCCTGAGGCATCTCTCTGGAACGCAGAATGGCGGCCGAACCCCCTTTTCGTCAATGCTGTGTAGCCGCCCCGACGTAAGGTGAGAATGGCCGTCATGCCCATAGGGTGAACCTCCACCATCCTCGACTTCCTAGACCATCTTCTCGATCAGCGAATGCAGAGTCTACTAATCCCTCCGGACAATCTTCTTCGTCGCCGGATCCTGTCTGCCAACATTCTTGACCATAGTGATAAAGTCCGTGCCCTTATCTCCAAGCCTCAACTTAAATCGCTTGACCAGCTCTCCGATCGCAATGCCCGCCGGTGGAATGGCAGCTTTGATCTCATCGAGCGTGGGGAAGGGTTGCGCGACAGGCGGCGAGAGCGCCGGACTCTGCGCTCGACTGCCCGACGGCGACGCTGCGCGCGAACCATCGTTGGGAGAGCCTGGTGGGCTGTTCTTAAGTTTGAGCTTTGTTCGACCGGGACGAGAGGTATCGGTCTCGCTTCCTGAACCGTAGCCGGAAGGCATGCGCCGGGCTGCATCGGCTGAGAAGTATTAGCATGGTTGTCAAAAACGTCGTTCGAGACGGATACTCACGGGACAGCGACCGAGCAGCACCGTTCGAACCCTTCGTACCATTGAATTTTGCCTTCTTCCTGCTTGACTCATTGCCACTCAGCTCCGACAGCTCGGCATCACGCTTGAGCGAAGCACCAGGTACAGCCTTCTTCTCAAGCCGGCCGGTAGGCGTGGACGTGCCTTTTGTGGAGGAGCCAGACTTCTCGTCATTGGCTTGCGCTGCCTCTTTCTCTTTCCGCTCCTTTTCCTCACGTTCACGCTCTTCTTCCGAGTCTTCGTCTTCGCTTGACTCCTCATACTTATTCTCATCATCAGTATCAGACTCGTACTCGTGACGCATCTCCTTCCTTTTCAGTTTGCGCCGCAGCTTCTTTTGCTTCTTGCGCTCTTCATCTTCTGCGCGCTTCTCATTTTGCTCTTCTTCATCCCAGTCCTTGTCTTCGTCCTTCACCCCAGTGCCACCAAGATTAGCATCGCGCATCTCCTTACGAATTCTTTTCTCGATCTCCTTGGTGTCCTCGTCCGGCACATCGCCATAAATGAAGCCCTCGTCGTCATCCTGAAATTCATCGTTGAACTCGAAATCGATCTCATCAACATCGGCGCGATAGTCCTCTTGCTTGACAAAAGAAGGCCCGTCTTCGTCTTCCTGCTTCGGCTGTCTCCTGGCATTTTGTATTTGCTCGCGCTTAAGTGCGAAGGCCTCGGCTCTTGCGGCGTCAGCAGCCTCGTGAGAATTCATGAACCACCTCGGCGCCGTGTGCTTCGCTTGCATAATCTTCTCTACTTGGCCCATGTCCATCGTAGACACTCTGTCAGAGCGCACCATCTTGTACCATTTCTCCACAGGAACCATCTTGAAGCCACCGTCGGCCACCTCGAACATGACGTTGGTGTTTGAAAGCGGCTGTTCGTAGCTGCCAATCCACTTCTGCTTGCCCTCGAAGTCTTCCAGATGCCATGGCCGCGCTTCAGCATACCGCAGCTGCGAGCGTAGCTGATGCTTTGGGTTGCTCTCGTCGTAATACACATCCTCGACCTTCTTCTGCGGCTTCTTCTTCGTCGGCTTTTTGCCAGCTTCGCCCGTTGGTGCGATTTGCGCCTGATTCGCCTCTCTCTCAGCCTGTCGCTCTGCCTTCTTCGCTTCCCGCACTTCGCGCTCCTTATCATCTACATCTGACGCAGCCGCTGACTGATCTGCACCTTCGGCCTTGTCTCGTGCGAGGCGGCGATGAAGACGCACCGGCCTAGTGAACACCTGCTCGTCGTAAGGGTTCACTTCAACCGGTCTGCCATCCGCTTTCCGTTCGTCCGTATTCATTTTGAAGGCGTGGTGGTGTAGATCTCTTGCGAGTGCACTTTTGTTGATGTAAATCGGGTACTCAGTGTACAGACTCGGGTCGTCATCGGGGTTTGGTGGTGCTCGTTGACCATTCGCTGTTGGACGTACGGATGCATGTGGGCCTAGTGCTTGCGTTTCACTCATAGGCACCTGACCAGCACCAGTATGAGTCTGCGCCTGCTGTGGAGGCCTTTTGAGCGGCTTTTTCTTGTTGAAGATGCTTGTATTGGCTTTTCTCCGTATCGTTGGCATTGCCGCATTCGGAGTAGCGGACGTGGAGCCCGGCGTGGGGTTTGACGGTGAAGCACTCATGTTGGTAGTAATGTCAAAGTGAGACAGCAGTTGGCAGCGCCGCTTCACATGGGCTGAACGAAGCCTGCTTTCATGGACAATATGCCCTCAGTCAGGACTCCCGCCGACGTGTACGGTTGCACTGTTGTCAGTCTAGCGAGCTCGAGCGAAGAATAAGCCAGTCGCTGGTCCAGGTTGTGATGCGCTGGACTGGAATGTGAGGTTGACCTTTGGTGACTGTGAGTCCCGCGAAGAGCCCAAGCGGAGGGTCAGGTAGGTACCTTAGGTAACAAGAGAGATGACAAAGCATGCATTAGCTCCGGGCCGCTCCGCTGCTGACTAGCCGTTCCGCTTGAGCTTCACGAGCCGGCAATCTCTCCACGGCTTGACGCTCTGGCGTGTTCGTGTCTAGTACCTGTACCTTAGCAAACACCGACCTCCAGCAGATGATATCAGTGCTGTGTTGCTTGGGCAGAAATGCTCCAAATCGCTCGATGACACGTCTGTTGCAGGACACATCTGCTGACTTATGGTACACGACAAATTGCGCGATACTGTAAGCTGACCTGCCTTCGTTGGCCAACGACTGCAGACTGTACCTACCTTAGGGTACCTCAGGTACTTTCCTCTTCTTTAAACCTCCATTACGTGGGCAGCAAGACGCTTCTGTTCTCTGTTCACGACCTCAAAACACCGAAATGGCAGGCCTGGGTGGCGATAGCGGGCGCACGTTCGAGGACCAATTCAGGCGCATGGTTGTTAACAATGGTCCTGGCGTGCCCACCCAAGACTATTCCTCGACACCGCCACCGGTCGTCCCTGTTCCGCCTTCTGGTCCATACCAACGTCCGCAGCAATATCAAGCGCAACCACCGCTGTCTTCAAATTATCCTACCCCTCCGCAGCCCTACAATCGGCAGCATGGCCCTGCGTATGGCATTCATGCACCATCGCGTGCTCCCTATGCATCGCATAACCAGCGAAACCAGTGGGGGCACCAGATGCCTCCTAATGTGCCTGTCGTACCAGGTCCAAACGGCAGCCACCTGCGCGAAAACCGGTACGCGGCGAATCAACGACATACGCAGCCTCCGATGGATCCAAATGCTTTCCAGCGTGGCGGCCGCGTAGCTGGTTACTATCGGCAGACCGCGCCCCCTCCACGCCAACTCTTCGACCCGAATGCTCGAGGTCCGCTTTCAGCTACTCAACCTGATTATCAAGTCAAGCAAGCGCAGTATCTTGATCGTGTCGCATCACAGCAGGTACCTACGGTAGACATGAGTCAAGCCGAACGCGACGAGAAGGAGGGTTTCCGCGTCAAGATACAGCGAGTCATATCCGAAATCACCTCCTCCGATCCTGACCGCTACCCAGCAGTCTCGCTCGAATGCTTCGGAAGCTTCAAGTCCGGTTTTGCTGGTGCAGGCTCGGATATGGATCTGGTAATAGTGTTGCCAGACGGCACGCCGTATAATGCATGCTTCTCGTTGCTAGAGGACGACTTGCCGCGCTCCTTGGAGAAGACGCTTCTGCAGCTTGGTTACGGAGCTCGGCTACTCACGCGCACGAGAGTGCCGATCATCAAGATCTGCGAGAAGCCTGACGCGTGTCTGCTCGACAAGCTACGACAGGAACGTGAGAAATGGGATCTTCTACCTGTCGAGAAGAAGTACCCGCACCTGTACCCAGACACCGGCGACGATGACGTGGACATAGTCACTAACACGGGCGACGGCGCAGGCACTGACCAACACGTTCATATCGGTGCTAAGTGCGTCAGTGAGGATCCCCAGGAGTCTGGACCCATTTCAGATGTACTCGCCACTGGCGAGAACAACGGGACTGCCTCTCAACTCGATGCTGCGCCGCATAATACCGAACACACGAATGATCCGAGCGTAAAGCAAGCAAAGGAATCACAGACTATCGGTGACAGCGAAGGCGTGACTGCAAATCCTCAGCGTCCCCCACTAAGGCCATGGACTCGCGAGCGTAAGGCCGGTCCGCTAGACTTCCCAAAATCTGGCGTTGGCATCCAAAGCGACATCAACTTCTTCAATCCTTTGGGTCTGCATAACACACAGCTTCTGAGGTGCTATTCGCTATGCGACGAGCGTGTCAGACCTATGGTACTCTTCGTGAAGTCGTGGGCAAGCCAACGCAAGATCAACAGCTCATACTCCGGCACGCTGTCCAGCTATGGCTATGTGTTGATGGTGTTGCACTTTCTTACGAACGTCGCTCAGCCACCAGTCTTGCCCAACCTTCAGATGCCGTGGCGTCCAGACCCGCAGTGCACGCCGCACGGTGCGACCAGCACAGAGGTAGATGGATGGACCGTGGACTTTTGGCGCAGTGAGGAGCAGATTAAGCGGGCGGTGCACAATGGTCAGTTGTCGACCAACCGTGAGTCGCTAGGTTCTCTGCTGGCAGGCTTCTATCACTACTACTCTTCTCAAGCGCGCGTCGGCCCAATGTTCCACTGGATGCAGAAAGTCGTGTCCCTGCGCTCGCCAGGTGGGGTGCTGACCAAAGAAGAAAAGGGTTGGGTCAAGGCTGTCACCGAAGAAAGCGATGGCAAGAGAATACAGCACCGCTACCTGTTTTGTCTAGAAGATCCGTTCGAGCTTTCGCATAACGTCGCGCGCACAGTGACTCACAACGGTATTGTTGCCATACGAGACGAGTTTAGGCGAGCCAATAGGATTCTGCACGCTCAGGGTATCGGCCAGATGCCAAGGGATGGGGAGCTCTTCGCTGAGGTACTAGACGCCGAGTACTATGAACAGGCGAGCAAAGGTCTAAAGTCGAACGGATCCGCCGAGAATGGTCCTTCAAGCATGCCTGTGCCAGACAGACTTGGCAAGATGAACGCCGTCAAAGCGAAAGACCAGGCAAACGTTCAACTGAACCGTGGCCAACAGGGTGGCGGCCGAGTCAATCGTGAAACGCACCCACCGTCATCGAAGGCTTTGAACACGAAGGACGAGGATGCCTTCCCAGCCCTAGGGGCTCCGAAGGCTACTAAGAGCGGTGCCAAAGCTAAGGCGGACGGTCTGAACAAAAACATGAGTGAAATCTCTGGTGACCGTGCGAAAGCTGTGCTGGATGACTTCAAAAGAAAGAAAGAGGAGGAACAGGGTGAGCTGACCGCCGCTGGCGCTGCTGAGGCGGTCCTCGGCGACGATTGATGTAAGCTACGTGCTGAGGCGCGGATACCTGCGTAGGAGGAATGACTGTACGAAAGGGGGATTTTCTACCGACGTTCACACGAGAGGAAGCATGCATCAGGACGGTATAGATATGCGTGAAGCGCTACGAGTGTGACAGCGCCTTGTGTACACTACTAGACTGGGTATGAAGGGAAAATGAACTACGCGATCTCAACGATCTGATTGTCCTCGTCCTCAGGCACTTCCTCAACCCTCGACTTCCCATGCATATCCTCGGGCTCATCACCCTCTTCCCCACGCATGAGCACCTGCACAAGCCGATCGGCCCCATCCTTCACATCCTCATTCTCATGCCGCGAATGCAATTCTCTAATAATCGGATAAACCTTCACATCCCTCATCCTCTGCCTGCCTTCCTTCGTCGTCGTCAAAAGCAGTAAAGTATCCAGGTGCGTGCAGATGATATCGGCCTGCTTTTCGCGCTCCTTGTCTGGAGGCAGGAGCTGACATTCATCGAGCATGCCTTCGGTGTCGTCGTCGCTGTATTCCTCGCTGCCCATGAGCGGGAGGAGGATGTAGCCGAGGAGACCAATACCGTCCTCGTTGCTTTGGTCTGCTAAGAGCCGAGGGTGGGCTGAGATGTCAAAGGTGGCGTTCTTGATTGTGTTGGCTACGCCTCGTCGTCGGATGGTTGATTTGTGCTCGGTAAAGACGGTGAGTTTGGTTAGGGGGACGATACCCTCGTCTTCTTTGCGGGGGGAGAGGAAGTGTTTGCGGCCTTCTTCGTGTTTTGCTATGTCGGCGAAGAGGTATGAGAGGTAGTCGTAGTTGGTATGCTTGTTGTAGGTGGCGTCTGCGCCTTTGACGAAGCAGTCGAGGAGTTGGTCGATGGCTATTGGTGAGGTGGACAGTGGCTTGGGAATGTCGCGTTTCTGCTTCAATAGCGTAGTGATGGCGTCTGCTTTTGCCATGTTGGCTAGGAGCATGCAGTGCTCGTTTGCATTTTTGTCGTTGGCGTCCTGGGCGGTTTGTATTAGTGTTGTGATTCATTGGAGTGAGTTTTTCTACACGGCCTTACTGTCACTCTTCGTAACAACGATTCGAGGAACACCTCGTCCTCGGTGAGACTCTTCACGACCTCGCTGTCGTCTGAGATGTTGACGAGCATCGTCAATGCATTCTTCGCTATCGGGGCATAATCACGAATGAGGAGCTTTAGGTCTTTGACTGGCTCAAGCTGGTTGCGTTTGAACAGGCTTGGTTGGGCGGTTGAGTAGCCGACCAGATTGTCCGCAGCTGTGGCATAATGTTAATGAGCCGTTCTCGTAATGTTTTGATCGATGTCGAGGAGGCTAACCGATCTGCCGGATTTCAGTATTGCCATGATGGAGGAATTCGACGAGCTGCTTGGGCGTTAGCGAGTGTTACAGGCATACTTCCTTCCTGCGACTCCTGATGCACCTCTTCTAATTCTGTCGGCATGTTGTTCGTCGGATGCTTTGAAATCTGCGGTCACGGTATTGCAATTACATTCACATGTCTACGAATTTTATGATCTTCATGAGATGTCGATCGCAGTGCCAAAGTCGGCCGCTAACCCGATTGGGAAGAGACTGAACGTTCGCAGCAGTCACGCAGCTTTGGTCTGTATTTCTTGGTTTCACCAATGATCCCATGACTGCCCGCCTTCCTTCCGCTCTGTAACATCATCACGGTAGATTGTACTATAGCCTGACGACCTCACGAATGATACGATGCCAGCGCGGTCTTGCATGTGCAGTACGGCGCAACAATGTTTCAGGTGAGCATGAGGAGATGGGATGAGTGGTCGCATGCGACCTAGCTGATCCGATCCACGCAGCGCCTCAAGGGCTTCAATCTCGATTCTTTTCTCGACAGTAAGATAGCTGAAGAGCAGGCTAGGCAAGGCCAGAACGGTTCACCCTCTAGATCGCCGGTCAGGAGACAACCTAGCAATGCCGGCGGGGGTAGGGGCAGCGGACGGACAAACTCGCCAGCGAGGAGAGCAGGCGGCAGGCTGAAGGTGGCCGAGGCAGAAGGAGCTGGACCAGCGGGCAAAGGGCCTGATCCGGAAGAGTTCGTCATTGGGGATGATGTCTCGGAGATCTCGAGAGCCGCGACTCCGAGGCCGGTCAAGGAGAGCGCAGAGGACCCCCTAGGAGTCGCCGGCGAGCAAGGGAAGCAAGATGCAGGCCCGGCGATGGACAAGGGTAAGGAGAAGGCGGACAACGACGAGCTTCCTGACGATGTCCGCAAGAAGCTAGCAAAGCTTGAGCACTTGGCTACAAAGTATCAGGATCTGCTGCGCAACTACAGGACTGCTCATGCGCGAGTCTCTGCCATTGAGCCGTTCGAAGCGACTCTGAGAGAACACACTCCGCTGACCTCGATCGCGGAGCCTGGCGCACTAGTCGAGTTTCTGAACCAGCGATCTCTGCAAAGTGACATGGTGCTGGAGGAGCTCAAGCGTATCACTGGCGAAAACAAGGACGTCGTTAAGGAGCGCGACGAGCTTAAGACGAAGCTGGACGAGGCAGAACGCAAAGCGAAGGAGGCTTTTGATGAGGCTGCTGGACTGCGTGAGCAGCGTGAGCAGCGCGAGAGTAAAACTCCGGAGACTCAGGGTTCTTCGCTCGATTCTCTCAGTAACCAAGGCGTAGGCACAGACGCCAAAGATGGGAAGGGAAAGGAGGATGGGAACGAGTTCTTTTCTTTTGACAGTGAGCAGCAAAAAAATCGAGAAGAAGAACTGAAGCAGCTCGAGGCCGAGATCGAATCGCAGAAGGAGTACATCAATGAGCTGTCTACTGAAAATGCCACTCTACGCAATGACTTTTCTACGTGCGAGCTGGACCTTGATGCTATGCGAAACAAGGTCGGCGTAAAGGAGCGCGAGATTGAGGGTATGCAAAGTAGCTTGACCGAGGTCAAGAAGCAACTCTCGGATGCGGCTCAGACTCGCGAGGATGCTAAACAGCAAGAGCAGGAGGCTGCCGCATCACTTGCGCAAACAGAGGGTCATATCGCGGATCTGCAGGAGAAGCTCAAGGGGTACCGTCAAAGTCTTCAGCAGAGAGAAAGGCAGCTTCAAGACAAAGCCGAGCAGGCCGAAGAGAACCTCAAGAAATATCAGCGCGAGCACGAAGAGAATCTCAAGAAAGGCAAGTATGTGAAGCGTGAGGGGAAAGAGATGGAGACGCTACGAAACCTTGTCAGCACGCTCCGCGAACAACTCAAGAAAGCCGAAGAGGCCAAGAAGCAGGCCGAGTCTAATATTGAGAACTTCCGTCTTGAGCTTAATCGTTTGGAGTCTGAAGCAGGCAACTCAGCGAACATCATCTCTACTTTGCGAGGTCATGAGGCTGCGGCAGAGAGTCTCAAGTCGCGGCTAGCTGAGGTCGAGCGTGAACGAGACAATGCCCAAAGCGTGGCGGTGAGCAAAAAGGGCCATGAGTCTGCTGTGGCAAGCTTACGCAGTCAACTGAAGCGTGCGGAGAAGGATCGTGATGGGGCCTACCAGCTTGTACTGGATTGCGGACGTTGCGCGCCGCCCGCGAAGCCAAACGAAGCGCCCACTGCGACTAGCACTCCCCAAACGCGATCGCGACAAGGCTCAGAGGCTACTGCGCAGACGGAATCCACTCAGGCGACAGAGGTCAGCACGCCCGCGGCCAACGGAGAGCTGGAGACCAGTGAGGCTAAGAAGAAGAACAAAAAGAAGAAAAGCAAGGCAAAGAAGAAGGCCACGGATGCTGCCGCGGGTGGCGACGAGCCGTCCTCGGCGCAACCACAACTTGTGCATAGTACTTCTGTCAGTGAACTAATTGAGTCACCAGAGAAGGCACAGGCAATTTTAGATAAGGGAGACCAAGGTGATATGTTCAAAATCCTGATTGAATATGCAAAGAATGCCAGACAAGGAGGGGAGACCCACGAGGACGAACAAGCCGATGTGATCAGACATCACGAGGACACGATCATGGAGCGCGATCAGACAATCCGTGAGAACGTTCGCTTGTTCCGTGAGAAGGAAGAGGAGTGCACTGCCCTCAAGCACTCGATTGGCGAAAAGGAGAAGCAGATTGAGCGACTTGAGGGTAAATTGAAGGACCAAGAGGGGCTTGAAGAGGATATTGAGCAGCTCAAGGACGAGGTGACAGAGCTTGGTCAGCAGGCTACCGATGCCAAGCATGAGCTGAAGCTCGTCAAGGAGCAGAAGGAAAAGCTGCAGGATGGCTTCGATGACCTGCAGAGGGAAGGAGATTCTGGTAGGAAAGGTCTCAAGGACGCCGAGGCTCAGCGTGATGATCTTGCTCAGAGATGCAAGACGCTCGAAACGGAGATTGTGGAGTTGAAGAACTTGCAATCGACATCTTCAACGACTTCGGCCGAGGAT
Organism: Salinomyces thailandicus; assembly: GCA_005059885.1. Classification (NCBI taxonomy): domain Eukaryota; kingdom Fungi; phylum Ascomycota; class Dothideomycetes; order Mycosphaerellales; family Teratosphaeriaceae; genus Salinomyces; species Salinomyces thailandicus. The sequence goes on from NAJL01000018.1 coordinate 53,443, forward strand.
TTGCAGGTTGTGAAAGAGCAACTAAAGAACGTGGGGAAGGAGAAGGAGTCGTTGCAGTTGGCCAAAGACGCATCGGAGAAGCAGATCGTCGAGCTGAAAGCGCAGAATAGCGCCAGCGACGCTGCGCACGATACCAAGCACAAGTCGCTGAGTGGCAATTTCGAAGAGTTGAAAGCCCGGGCGACAGCTTTGGAAAAAGACCTCGCTGCTGCTAACCAACTCTCTCAGACGAGATTCAAAGACCTCACCGATCTGCGCGAGCATCTAAACAAGGTACAGCCGGAGCTGAAGAAGCTGCGTGAAGAGTCGAATGAGTTCAAGACGGTCAAGAGTGAGCTTGAGAAGTCAAATAGCACTGCGAAGAGGCTTGAGGCAAAAGAGAAAGACCTACGCTCGGAGATTGCGGAGTACAAGTCACAAGGTTCTGCAAAGGACGGCGAGATTGTCAAGCTCAAAGACTCCGCGAAGAAGAGCGATCAGCGAAGCTCTGCCCTGGAAGAATCGTACGAAAATGCTCGCAAAGACCTTGAGCAGAGCCAAAGCATGCGCGACGAGGCTATTGAAACATGCGACAAATTGCAAGCAGACCTGAAAAAGGCAGAAGCGGAGCTGAAGACTTCAGCAACGAAGGCAGGTGATCTAGAGAAACAGATCGGTAAGCTGCGAGAGGAAGCGAACGGGCTTCGGAGCGATTTGCAAGCGAAATCTTCCCTGCAAGCAAGCGCGCAAAGCCAGATGGACAGCCAACAAGAGCAATCCCGCGAGCTTGCTACTCAGATGAAGGAGATTCGTGAGCGTAATGAGAGCTTGGAGGAAGAGCTTGCAGACGCGCATAGGTTGCTCTCTGAGCGCGGACGAGAGGGCGAGACCATAAGAAGGATGCTCAACGACGTTGAAGCTCGTGCCGAAGGCCGCGTGCAGGAGATGCGCGAACGGCTGGACCTTGCTGTGGAGGAGCGTGATCGCGCCGAGGATGAAGCGAGTAGCATCGGACGGCGGAAAACACGTGAGCTTGAGGATCTCAAGACCAGGCTGAAGGATGCTGAACGCGAAGCGGCTCGAGCCACCGAGTCGAGGGAGGACGCCGAACGCAGGGAACGGCAATTCAAGAGCAGGCAAGACGATCTAGAGCGAAGAGCTTCCCAGGCGCAAGAAGAACTTTCCGAAGTCCGCTCTGCAATGGCTCAGCTACAGAGCACGCTTGACGAGACTGAACGCCAGTCTCGTGACCTTGACAAGGAGAAGGCTGACCTCCGCCGCATGCTTGAAGAGCGCGAGGCTCGTCTCGAGAAGCTTCAGAAGTCCAGCCGAGCGATGGCCGATGAATTGCGCACATTGCAGTCGGCCAACAAACTGCAGCAAAGCAGCATACAGTCCTCGCGATCATCCCTAGACTCCTCAAAAGTGGCATCTCCTCGCGTGACGTCGCCGGCTCCCAAAGGGAATGGAGCGCCTGTCGCAACGACCGGCGGTGCCCATGCAAAGGAGAGTATCGACTACGTCTACTTGAAGAACGTGCTGCTTCAGTTTTTGGAACAAAGGGAGAAGAAGCACCAGTTGCAGCTTGTGCCGGTCTTGGGCATGCTGCTGCATTTCGATAGGTATGTGTCACTGCATGCATGAATGGCTGAATGAACGAACGATTTTTCGGAGATTCTGTGCTAACAGTAGTGATTGCAGGCAAGATCAGCAGAAGTGGGAGGCGGCTATTGCTGCGAAGTGAGATGCCCTTACACTATCGATCCGTGTGAAGGACCGACGACCTACGAATTCACCGCTCAGCGAACGAGTACGACTTACTCAACCCCAGGTCTGGGGGCTCCCGTGCGGGTGGTACGGTACTCGTCTCTATCTGACTGCGAACGCTTCGAGAATACAGCATGGACGGAGGACTTGTATTTGCCTAGAGAAAGGAAACGTTGGTCGTGCAAGTTACATGTGCATCTAGCATTAGCGCATCTGGACGGATCAGCGGTGCAGTTACCGGTTTCGACTTTTCGTGCGCCAGACTCATTCCCGACTGTGTTCCTGCGTATTGTGCCATCTTGTGGTTTGGGGGCCACGGTAAAGTACCTTTTCCCTGAAATACCTAGGCATGTCCTCAGACGCGTCGGAGTACCCTGCGTTCTAGATATAATCGCCGCAGCGGTCCATGGCGATGGTATGGTAGGAGTATACACTGTATATGTATATATCGGGAGTTGGTCGCAGGTCGGGGTCCAATGAGAATGCAAGTGGCAGTCACCTGTGTCGTTAGAGGCTTGCTGCCCAGCGCGTCCAGCATCGCCGCTGTGAGTGGATGCATTGCGCCCAGACCGCCGCATGAGTATTATATCAAAAGTGCTCGGGAGACAGACCAAAGGGAGCGAGAGTGAATAATGTTGCCTCCTCGACTGTAACTCGTAGGACTTTGGCAGTAGGTACCTACCTTACGTTACATATTCACCTCGTCGTGTCGTCGTTCCGCGGTCGATTTAGAGTTGCTGGTGCTCAGGTGCGTGCTCAGGACGATCGTCCGGCGAATCTCCACACGGCTTGACGGCCTGGCGACGCTTGTCCCGCTTCGTCGGACCGCTCGACTGCTGCTGGGGAGAGCAGCGCGACTGTGCCCGCCCACACTGCCAACTGCCATCCCACCCCCCCATATTGTTGTGTGCTCACCTCCGCCCTCAGATCGCATCTGCGTGTCGTCCGCCTGCCACGACTCCCTGTCTGCCGAGCCTTCCGATGCGCCGTTCGCCACCCGCCGCTCCAACATCCAAGCCCCCGGACCTGCTATCGTCATATTCGCTTTGGCCGTGGTGCTGAAGCAGCGGCGCCATGAATGGAAGTGACAGCTTGAAGAAGCAGGCCATCAACAAAGCCAAGAACATCACCGGCGCAGCGTCCAGCGGGAACGGTAGCACGCAGAAGAAGAAGAGAAAGCAAGAGGTTGGTGACGTCGGCGCCAGTGGCAGTAGATACCGCGCATGAACAGTCCAACTGACTGTGCCATAGGGTCTCCGCCCAATCATCACCACCGAAGGGCAACCGGGTGGTGCCGCCAGTCAGCAGTATGTCAAGTGCAGTTCGCCGCTGCGAGCCCGCACCCGGCTAGAAAGCCTTCACTGTCGCTTCCCAGTCAACCCTTCCCTTGACTTGAACAGCCGCCGTGCTGCTGACTGCGCAACCGGAAGCGCACGACATGCTAACCTCTCGCAGGGGCCAGAACTCTCCTCTCAACCATCAGAAAGCGCAATACGGGCACGAGCTCCAACAGTCACCTTCCGGATCTGACTCCTCGGGCGACGAGGCCACCGAGAACACGGCGGACGAAGAAGACTCGGAGGACTACTGCAAGGGCGGCTACCACCCGGTGCAGGTCGGCGAGCAGTACAAGGATGGCAAGTACACGGTAGTCAGGAAACTGGGCTGGGGTCACTTCTCGACTGTATGGCTGTCGAAAGATAACACGAGCGGCAAGCATGTGGCGCTCAAGGTCGTCCGCTCAGCTGCGCATTATACCGAGACCGCACTCGACGAGATCAAGCTGTTGAACAAGGTCGTCGAGGCAAACAAAGATCATCCGGGTCGCCAGCATGTTGTCAGCCTGCTCGACTCGTTCAACCACCGTGGACCGCACGGAATGCACGTGTGTATGGTGTTTGAGGTGCTTGGCGAAAATTTGCTCGGCTTGATTAAGCGCTGGAACCACCGCGGCATTCCCATGCCTCTGGTCAAGCAGATTACAAAGCAAGTCCTGCTCGGTCTGGACTACCTTCACCGCGAATGCGGCATCATCCACACCGACTTGAAGCCCGAAAACGTTCTCATCGAGATCGGTGACGTCGAGCAGATTGTGAAAACCTATGTGAAGGAGAAGGACGCAGACAAAGACCCCAACAGGAATGGCAGGCGGAGACGGAGAACGCTCATCACTGGCAGCCAGCCGCTACCGAGTCCATTGAACGCCAACTTTTCGGGAAGCGACATGTACAATTCCCCGGGGAGCACGCAGAGTCTCAACAGGATGATGAGCGAGAACAGCAGTAAAGGTAACGAGCCCGTCTCCGGTGCGTCACCGACTGGGGATGGCGCTGAGATGAGTGGTGCGGTAGGTTCGATGACGCCCAGCAAGTCGATGCTAGAGAGTCTCGGCATCAAAGCTGGTGGGGACGGTACGCAGGAGACTCAAGATCCCAACAAAGAGCGCGAGAAGACCACGTGAGTTCTCTTCGCCCGGACTTCTGACCTAGGACTGTTGTGACTGATTCCAGGCACAGAGACATCCTCGCGAACAACGTCTCCGACATGGACCTGGGCAAGTCGCACGCCGTGAAACCAAAGGAAGCGGACAGTGTCGATGGTATCGACATCATTTCGGTCAAGATTGCGGATCTCGGCAACGCCTGCTGGGTCAACCATCATTTTACGAACGACATTCAGACACGACAGTATCGCTCACCAGAGGTCATTCTGGGAGCTAAATGGGGCGCTAGCACCGACGTATGGAGCATGGCCTGCATGGTAAGATATCCTCAATCTCGATATGGCTGGAGCTTTCATTTCTAACATCGCCTAGGTCTTCGAACTCATCACTGGCGACTACCTCTTCGACCCGCAGTCCGGGACAAAGTACGGCAAAGACGACGATCACATTGCGCAAATCATCGAGCTGCTAGGCACCTTTCCAAAAAGCCTTTGCATCTCCGGTAAATGGTCGCAGGAAATCTTCAACCGCAAAGGCGAGCTGCGCAATATTCATCGGCTGCGACACTGGGCTCTGCCGGATGTGCTCAGGGAGAAGTACCACTTCAGCGTCGAGGAGAGTAAGCGGATAGCCGACTTTCTGCTCCCGATGCTTGATCTCCTGCCTTCGGAGCGAGCGAATGCTGGCGGCGAGGTGAACCACGCTTTCCTCGATAGCACAAAGGGTATGGAGCATGTCAGGCTAGACGTCCCGGTAGGCAGTAAAGGCGAAGGCATCGACGGCTGGGCGACGGAGATCAAGCGCGCGCGGTAGAATCCACGAGCCCCAGCCGGGCAGCCCCTGGGACGGCGAAGCAGTTGCTAGTGAAGGAAGAAGAACATGAAGTGAGGCAGATTATCAAAGGCGAGGAGCGGACGGGGAATTGAATAAGGCAGCCGGAGCGTGCCGGTTTGCCCGCAAAGACTCGCATCAGCCTCGGCCTCACTTCTCGCTCGCACGCTCACCTACATTGAGGAACGAAGTGGTACGATGTATGTGTATATGCAATGAGTCACTCATTTAGCTTCGGCGCAGAAGACAGCATGGTGCTTCCACTGCCGCGTAATGTTCATCCTGTCCCTTCGGATTGTAGAATTGTACCCGGACGGGAGTCAAAGCAGTCTTGTACCTTGGGTACCGTATGGAAGGTACCTTATACTTGACCTTGCGTGCATGGAGGGTAGAGAGGAGGTGGCGTGTCTGCTTGGTTGGGGTTGGATGCGCTCGTTCGATTAATCAATCACGCTACTAAGTACCTTTACATGAAGGTATCTTTGTTCAGGCTTGTACGTTGTTGAAGCTGAGTTCCAACTGCTTTTGCCCAATCTAGGGTAAATGTTCAGTCCATTGTCGATGAGTCCGGCTGCCACCAGGAGTATTCAATGAGATAGAGACGGCATCAAAGGTCACCTTGTGCAGTATGTCGACTCTATTGCAGCAGTGATATTCAGCTTCATCGGCACTTCTTTGAGCCCTACGAATTTATCACCAGCAGATCCATCCCCTGGTCGAGATCGTTTTGCGGGCCGCTGCCGCTGTATCCAGCGTGGGCTGATCATGATCAGGAGATTTCTCGCGTCGAAAGACGGGCAGACTGTTGCCCCTCTTCTATGTGCTCATATGCAGCGGGACATGGTGCCACTTACGCATAAAGCATCAGTATATCTCAGGTAGGCGTTGTGTGTTCGAGATGCATGCACAAGCGCACATCATCGGCTGATATTCAATACAGCATCCCGTCTGCAAGATGTCATCTCCCGAGATATCCCGGGAGCTTGTCCAGCCTAGCGTACCTGCGGTAGCGTTCACGCGTTCTCGACGTGCCCCACTCAAGCCACACGGCCGGCAATCAAGCCCTGGCTCTAGACCCAATGCGGCAGACCCTTTCAAAAAGTCGAACCACCAGGGCGAGGCGGCTTTGCGTGTTGCTCGTCGCCGCTGAGCTGTCGCTGCCACTTTAAGTTGGGCCTGCAATCACTCGCTTTACAGACACACACCTACACACACACAAACACTCACACCCAAACTCCTCTCTGGTCGTCCTCCCCTCCCTCTCCCTCCTCTGCCTACCTCAGTTCCGACGAGGTAGTCTCGAGCGCGGAGATGCCGCTCACCACCTACACCATGGATTCATTGTACGCCACCCTTGCCCCCGCCTTCAACAAAGCCCACGCTTGAGAAGGAGCGTCCGCAGTTGCTGACCATTTCTGCCTGCAGCACCAGCCCCAACTACACCGCAATCGCGGATGTCATGCTCCCGCACACTCAGAACACCTACTGGCATGAGTTCCATGAGATCAGCAAGTACAATGTCCAGCTCAACTACTTCGAACGCCTCTGGGCCGCCTGGTACGCGTACATCGGCAACGATGTCCTCGCGACGGGCATCATGAGCTTCCTCATGCACGAGTTTGTCTATTTTGGGAGGAGTCTGCCGTGGATGATTATCGATCGGATACCTGCGCTCAACAAATACAAGATTCAAAACGTACGTACTGCTGCAGGAGTCGCGCCGCCTGAGTGAGGATAGGGTTGCTGACTACTTGCATAGCAAAAGGTGCCGTCTGCGAAGGAGCAGTGGGACTGCGCGAAGCTGGTTCTGGTGAGCCACTTCACTGTCGAGCTGCCGCAGATTTGGTTCTTCCACCCAATGGCGCAATACGTCGGTCTCAAGACTAGCGTGCCCTTCCCCTCGCTCTTCACTATGGCTTACCAGATCGCCATCTTCTTCGTCCTCGAGGATACCTGGCACTACTGGATGCATCGCGCGCTGCACTGGGGCCCGCTGTACAAGAACATCCATAAAATCCATCACCAGTACTCCGCTCCGTTCGGTCTCGCCGCCGAATACGCTTCGCCCATCGAGGTTATGTTTCTTGGCCTTGGTACCGTCGGCATACCGATCCTGTGGTGCGCCGTCACTCAGAACCTACACATTCTGACCATGTACATCTGGATCGTCTTCCGTCTATTCCAGGCTATCGATGCGCACTCGGGGTATGAGTTCCCGTGGAGCTTGCATCACTTCCTGCCATTCTGGGCCGGCGCCGATCACCACGACACGCACCATGAGAAGTTCATCGGCAACTACTCGAGCTCCTTCCGGTGGTGGGACTTTTGCCTAGACACTGAGAGTGGTCCCGAGGCGGCGAAGCGCAGGCGCGAGAAGAAGATGGCAAAGGCCAAGAAGGCGCAATAAGGAAGTTGGTTGCTGTACCTTGCTTCCAACTGGATTGGGGATATGCGCTGGTCAGCATCTTGTGGAATTTAAAGCGAGCGGTGCATTTGATTAGCGTTTTCTTTTGTTGAACGGCCATGCTGAAGCGGTTGGCTATGCATCAGAAGGCGTCATGGCGGTGATATGGCGAAGGTCGCTTCTCGGCGGGGCCTTGTGCGGGATGCCTTGAATATTCGTAGTGTGTCAAGTTGACGGCGGTATTATATGGATGACAGTGAAAACGAGCCTTGTAAGCCGTGTGGATTGTTTCTTGATATGCTCCTTTGGAAGTTATCCGTGGCGCTGTAATCTCTGAAGTGGAAGCACAGGAGGTGATCATGCCATGCGCTCCCCTCTTCCAGTCTCAGCCTTGCAAGCTCCAGAACAGGCCTACCCTGTGCAGCTTTACTTCTACGTCATATTCGTCGCTTTCCGCGTTTTGGACTTGAGTCACGATGGGGGTTTTAGACTTTCTGGCCCACGAGCTTGCCATGCAGCACTACTATATAAGGTATGTAAGCCGCGTGTTTCAGCAAGACCATGTTCCGTACAGCGTTGACAGCGTTGAAGCCAAGCAAGCAAGCAGGCGCACCTGGAAGCTAGGTGCCATACCTTACCGTCCCTTCCATACGAGCGTTTTGAAAATCCGCCCTTCGCGACATGAGCCAGCACCATGTCTTTCGTCCTTGACCAAGTCCGCCGAATCGACGCCCAGCTCGACCGTGTCCAGCTCGCCAACCTTGAAACCGCGGCAACAACTTCGCCAAAGATAACAAGCGCGACGCCCACGTCTACAGCTTCTGAACAGCAGCAGCAGCAGGAAGTACCGGAGCCCTCCCCTCGCGTCCTAGCGCTACAGACAGCAATCCGAGGCCTCACGCCCAGCAGCTCCAGCCACCGCGCACTTCTCCGTCCAAGTAACATCCAGGTCCTGCTCTCGGCGCTCTCGCCGCAAACGGAACTTCCGTCGGCCGCTGCTGCAAAGGCCGATGAGTCCGGCAAAGAACCCTACGAGGCGGAGCTGGAGTGGCTGCTAGTCTCCAAAGCCACTGCGCAGACCTACGGACACGTGATTAAGAGCATTTTGGACCAGGCGGTGGCTATTGCGGATGATTTGTGGTATTGGGATGGGGTGGTGGGATCGAGACGTTATAGCGCGCTGTATGGGTTGCAGATCACCCCGTGGAGGGTTTGGGAGTGGGGGAGTGGGGTGTGGGAGGATGTCAAGGCACGCGGAGGAGGTGATTTCAGTGTTCGGGGTGCTGGAAGGGATGCTACGGATACGCTTGGCAGGCGGTGGGGTCAGTTCTATGGGCTTGTGAGGCAGGTTGTCAGGGAGAGAAGTGTCGCTGAGGTGAGGGTAAGGGTTGTGAGTCCAGTCACGAGGCTACGGGGGGGGATTCGCCGGAAGCAGGCGGAGCTCAAGAGGATACGATTGAGGAACGCGAATGCGTTGGGTGTGCTGTTGGGAGAGGGGTTGGCGAATGATAGTGTGCATGGCGGGGCGCTGGCGAGTCCAAAGGCGGCGCAGCTGCAGAGGTGGAAGAGCTCCGTGGCGAGGAACGTTGCGCTGATGGAGGCGGTGCTGGCGAAGGTGAATGATGGGGAGACGGCTGTGGAGAAGTTTGACGCGGCGGTTGCGCAGCTGACTGAGGATGACCCGATGTATGGGGTTGAGGTTTACGAGGAAGGTGATGTTGAGAGTGGGAGTAGTGGTGTTTCTGTGAAGCCGCAGGCTGTTGCTGAGCGGTTGAATCGAGTTCTCGCGCTGGCTCTTCCACAGTATACGACCTCAACGATGGCGCTCGTCGGCCAGCATGGCAAGCCTTCTCGGCTTGTGAGGTATTGGCTGCCTGTGACAGTCGGCATCCTCTCCTCCAGCACGATACTGCGCGTACTTGTCAATCGGCAGACGGAGATCGTGGAGTGGATACGCGACTTTGGCGCGACGTGCATTGATTTCTGGCAGAACTGGGTGGTTGAGCCCACGCGCAAGGTCATTGGGACGATACGGCATGACGAAGGCAGCGAGGTCAGCATTATGTCGAAGCGCTCACTCGACGGCGATCGAGATAGTCTTGAGAGGATGGTGGTTGATTTCGCTATCGAAAATCCCGCCGATGCTACAGGTTCTGGTGGCAGCCTAACCGATACTGAGATTGCGGACATTCGGGTCAAGGTTCGGGAAGGGGACTTGACCCCGGTGCTAAAGGCGTATGAGAGGGATCTTGCGTCGCCGCTTATGGGCTCGCTGCGAGGGAATCTCATTCGAGCGCTTCTGATTCAGATCCAGAAGACGAAGGTTGATGTCGAGGTGGCGATGGGCGGGATCGACTCTCTGCTTAAGTCGCAGGAGCTGGTCTTTGGCTTCGTCGGCCTCACGCCGGGGATCTTGGTCTCTTACCTCGCGTTGACCTCTCTACGCTCTTCCCTGACGGAGAAGCGGGGCTCACGAGCAGCACGCAAGCAAGGGAAGATGCTCCGCCAGCTACGCAACATCGACCGGGTCTTGACCAACAGCACACCTACCGAGTATGGCGAACTGTTTTACAAAGACCAGGGGCTGTTGCTCTGTGAGGTGCATGTACTGAGGCAGGCGGCGGAGAAGACGATGCCTATGGAAATCTACAAGGAGTTTAGTGAGGATGCGGAGGAGTTGTGTGATGTGCGGATTGGCGCGGAAAGGCAACGACAGACGGCGGCGCGAATACGGTGGGCGTATGCGCGGTACCTCTCGTAGAGGGGGAGGAAGGGTGGTGCTCTCGTATAGGGAGAAGGTAGGGTGTGCTCCCATGGATGGAGAGGCAGGTGCATGTGATTGGTGGTTGACTACGGCATATCTGGACACCTAAGGTAGGCACTAGGCAGCGATATACCCAAGACTCTCTGCTTTTATTAGCGTGGCATTAGGTAGCGGAATTTGGCTTCCAGGCACTCAAGTACACGGTACATCTCAGACGACATCGACATTGTGATTAGTGAATTTCCAACGTCGCCGTCCTTTCACCAGAGTCCAGACAGAACGATTCTACGATCTTGGCGTTCACCCAACGGTGGAGGAGTAGTAGGAAGTAGTGCATCTGACAGCGCGGCACGCACGGGTGTTCACTGCGCAGCAGGTGGCCTTGAATCTCACCCCGCGAAGCCATCGGCGCTTGGGAGCCTGTTTCGCCGGCCCTGAACGACACCCTGAGCCTGAACACCTCACCCACCACGCTTGCTGCTGCGCCTGACCAACTTGCGTAACTCCATCTCTGTCCTCGCCGCCACGCCGCCACCACCACGCCGCCACCACAGCCAGAGCCAGAGTGCAAGCAGCGTGTCCCCTATCAACCTCTTTATCAAGCCCGAGCGCCCGGTAAATCGCGGCTCGCTACACCGGACCCCAAACCCTCACCAAAGCGCGAACAAAGCGACTCCCCCCCCGGCTGTCCAGGTCCTACGATACCACATCTACCTGGCCAGCGAACGCCACATCAAGATCAGCGGCGACCACCTCAGCGCTCTCTCGCACCACCATGGCGGGAACACGCAACTACGACTTCCTGATCAAGCTCCTGCTCATAGGCGACTCCGGCGTAGGGAAATCGTGCTGCCTACTGCGCTTTAGCGAGGACTCCTTTACACCGTCCTTCATCACGACTATCGGCATAGACTTCAAGATTCGGACGATTGAGCTGGATGGCAAGCGCGTGAAGCTGCAGATATGGGATACGGCGGGGCAGGAGCGGTTCCGGACAATTACCACTGCGTACTATCGAGGTGCCATGGGGATATTGCTGGTCTACGACGTGACGGATGAGCGGAGTTTCAATAGTGAGTTGTACCTGAGATCGCCACTACTACCAACACACGGAGAGTGTGTGAGAGAGAGAACATACAAGGAACATGCTAACGCGAGACCTTGCGTGCCGTGCTAGACATTCGGACATGGTTCTCTAACGTCGAACAACATGCGACCGAAGGCGTCAACAAGATCCTAATCGGCAACAAGTGCGACTGGGAAGAGAAGCGCGCGGTCTCCACTCAACAAGGCCAGAGCCTCGCCGACGAGCTGGGAATCCCGTTCATGGAAGTCAGCGCCAAGGGTAACATTAACGTGGAAAAGGCGTTCTTTAGCCTCGCGACGGATATCAAGAAGCGTATCGTTGATACCCAGCAGCCGCAGCAGCAAGGGCAGCAGTCTGGCGTCAATGTTGGCGCAGGAGCGGGCGGAGCGGGCGGTGGGCTGGGCAAGAACTGCTGCTGAGCGAATCGGTCAGGGGGTCTCGGTGTCGTGTTCGCGGTTCGGGCCCTGGTCATCTTCTGCCGTCGAGGTCTCGTTCGTGTGCGGGGCGTGGTGGGGTGGTTGTTCCGCTGGTTGGCAGACTGTTTGGCGTTTCGGGCGTTGCAAGATGAGTGAGGGCCCACAAAGCGAGCAGTTACCTGTCTTCTTTTCCTTTTTCACCCTTATTGTACAGCAGTATCGACACTGTCCCCAGATTGACTTAGACGTGGCATTCTCATCACAACATTTTCTATCATGCCGGTTACCTCGATGACTGGGACTAGTCGTGACGCTGCCGCGCAGCTTCGCGGTTTGAACGCGCACTCAGGCAGAGACCTTAGGGCTTTCCAACCTCCCTAATCTCCCAACCTACCTTTTCACTCCTATCCAAGAAGAAATAGTACCCGCTATCCTCACGTCCAAGTCCAGACGGGGACCCCGAAATCCAGTCACAGCTGAACAGAGCGAGACTGTTCAATTCATGTCGCGACCTACGGGGCTGCGTTCGTTATGTGGCTAGCATAGCAAAGCTTTAACGTAAGGACGGGTTTAGGCCGCAGGCGAAGCAGGAGATCTCGTTCGCTCCCCTATCCTCAAGCTGCGGACTGGCTCGCTGGGAGGTCAGCAAGTATAGTGAAACTACGTATGAACCTCTCTTGCTGTGTGTCTTTGCTGTTTGCTGATTTTGATTGGGCTATTTAATTCTGCGGCTGGTCTGCCAGCGGAGCTTGCAGGCTCGCTTGGTGGGCTCGTGAGTCTCTCTTGAGTGGAAAGTAGGTGTAGTGGATGACGATAGGGGCGGAGGAGTTCTAACTATTTCAAGCGATAATGACGGGACCAATAGTTCTGTACGAGAGACCAACGAGGGAGGTGTTTCGTTTCTGCCACCAAAGTGCGTTGCAGATAGGGTTAATGTTCGCTTCTTGATACGCGACAAAGTCATCCGGACACTTCTGACAACTCTGGCGGCAGCCGCTCTATAAGACTCGTAGAATCGCGCTCCCTCTACTGCCGGTTGTTCCGCCCACGCGTGAAGCAAAAAATCCCGTTCAGCCCTCTACAAGATCGATGGCGACGTGTTGTCTTTGCAACGTCCAGACCGCGCTTCACATGCTCCTTCTCCGACAAGCGTGGGCTGCATCCGTATGGCTTTGAAAGTGTCAAGAAGCGAAGATCAATACGTGCACATGATTCATGGGTATCCGAGTCCTGCTAACCTCCCAAACGCCACGCCTGGCTTCAAGATGCTCCTCCAGCTCGCACTTGTCACACTTGACATAAGTCGTCCGCTCATTTCTTGCCACTCTTCTTGATGCCGCCAGTCGCCAGAGGGCCCTTGCCGCCGGCCTTCTTTGCCATCTCCTCTCGGGCCTTTTTGTCTACACAACCACGTCAGACTCTGAGACTGCACGGCAGTTCACTGTGTATGTGCGCGTGTGACATACCGGCTGCCTGCTTCAGCTTGAACGCCTTGTCCTCGTCATCCTCCTCTTCGGCGGCCTTCTTCTTGGGCTTCTTATTGTGGATTGGGTTGGTACCGGCTATAAGTGCTTATCAGCTTCTGCGTATTGAGATTTTGCGGCGCGCATGCTGCACGTACTCCCTTGTCCCGACGGCATCTTGACGGTTTGCTATGCGGTGGCTGCGTTGCGAAAGTTTCTATTGCGATGGTACAGGATTGGGGATGGGATAGTCGGCGCTTGAGGCTGTAGTGTGGCAGGGTACCTCCGTTAGCGTCATAAGTCGAGTGGCCAACGGCCCAGCTTCTCTGTGTTCCCGTTCTGACCGAGGCGAGCTTTGGAACTGAGCATCATCGGGTATAGCCACTGGCGTCGGTGCGGATTGAGCCAATCACCATGCTGCTATCACGCTGCTCAGCCACGCCCTCTTCGCCGAGCGATTGGAACACTGGCGCTGCACCTCCTCCGCTTCCCAGACAGCTAGTCCACCCTAGTCTGCCGCCGCCTATCCTATCCCAAGGACCGATCTTCTTTGACAACGTGGAGGAAACAACCTGGGCACCCGCCCGTTATGGAGCGTATGCTTGGAAGTGGATTGCGAGCGCCTTTACGACAGCAACACTGCCTCCCTTGGCAATCTACCGTCAACGCGAAGCGGCCCTCATAGCAGTAGCTGGCACGGGTGCGACAAAGAGGATGCCGGAGAAGCCGTTGACCGTGGCCACATATGCTGCCGGAGCTTCTCTGGCAGCTATCACGCTGGTCTACGTCTTTGGTCCAACCTTTTTTCTGGACGATGAAGCGGCCAACAGCTCCAAGTCGAGCAGGAAGAAGGGGGTCGTTGGTCTGGTCAACCCAGCCAATGATTGCTTTGTCAACTCAGTACTGCAAGCCTTGGCGGGTCTGCCAGAGTTGAGGCTGTATTTGATCAAGGAGATGCACACGAGGAAGCTAGACGGTGCCGAGTTATACAATGACCTCACTGCCGCTCTACAGGAGCAGAGCAAAGAGAGTGGCGGTGTGCAGGTTCCGGAATGGAAGGTCTTGGGTTTACAGCAAGGTCGAGTCACCGCTGGTCTGAAAGAGGTGCTGGATGCGCTAAATGAAAGACCTATCTACAAGAAGACCATAAGTGCCCAGTCTTTCCTTCGTGTCGTCGAAGAAACCTTTCGGACGAGGATCAACCGGTCGCAACAAGACGCACAGGAGTTTTTGCAGATCATCGCGGAAAGGGTAGCGGACGAGAACAGTGCAGCAGTGAAGGTTCGGAAACAGGCAAGATTGAAGGAGCAGGATTTAGGGGCTGCGAAGGGAAGCGAGATTGGTCTGGAAATCCCTACGGGTTCAGCGCCGGAGGATGCCAGGCCAAAGGATAGCAAACTCAGTCTATCAGGTTCAGATCCCGCATCTCCGTTAGCTGCGTCCGTTGAGGAACGGAACAGCGATGCAACCTCATTTCCATTGGAAGGCACGCTGGAATCGCAAGTCGAGTGTTCACATTGCCACTTTACTCCTAAGGCGTCAGTATCTTCCTTCGCGAGCTTGACTCTGCATGTACCTCACGACTCAACATCGACCACGCTCAACGCTTGCTTCGACGGTCTGCTGAAGATCGAGCATATAGACGACTTCATTTGCGATAGGTGTCGACTAGAGCATGCTGTCCAGGTCAACGAGCGTCAGCTTGCTCGCTCCACTTTATCCCAGGAAGATCGGGCCGCGCTAGAGAATGACCGTACGAAGCTTCAGAATGCGCTGCGAGAGGATCCGGAGAAACCACCAAAGGACGTCAAGCTGCCAGACTCATCTGTGGCACCCAAGCGCCGTATAACACGGCATACACGCATATCCGCCTTTCCACGTGTCTTGGCTGTGCATCTCAGTCGTTCGGTGTGGGACCCCTATTCAAGCTCGTCCAAGAATATGGCCAAGGTGGCCTTTCCAGAGACGTTGCCTCTGGGTGGCTTGTTGGACCGCCAGACATATAAATTACGCAGCGTGGTCACACACAAAGGCGGCCACAATAGTGGCCACTACGAGACATTCAGACGGCAGTTCCTAAACCCGCCAATCTCGACTCCGGCCACGATGGGTAAAGAAGGCATCTACAGCCGAAGAGGCACACCAGCACCGAGTCCAGGTGCATCCGCTGCACCTAGCCCACGTTTGACTCCAAGACCCTCGTCCACGCCAGGCCTGCCATCACCATCGCCTTCGAGCTCCTCAGCCTCATCGCGCTCACCGCACACCCCACCCGAGCGGCGAAGACCCGTGCCTACGAACGTTCCGCTAGACGCTATCCCGACACCAGGCCTGCCCACACTACCTGCAGAAAAGCAATCGAGTGATGAACCTCCACGTCGATCCAGCGTAGCCCGAGCCATGAGCCATCTGCCAGTCCGGAAACGCAAAACGCATGACAGATGGTGGCGCATTAGCGACGACAAAATCAAGGAATGCAAGACTAGCGATCTGCTGGGTATGCAGCGAGAGGTGTACCTCCTGTTCTATGAGATCCTGGACGATCCATCGGCTTGATGGCTTGTGTAGATACGTTTTGAGATTTAGCGAGGTGTTTGGGCGTTGGGGGGTGCTGTATATAGCCCTGCTATTGTCAGCTTTTCCATCTTTGCGATGGACTTCTCTTTCGCTTGTCATTTTCTCCTTGCAAGTACGTCCGATACCTGCTGGGTATGACTGAGGTGATACCGATCCTTGCCATCGTATGAACGCCACCTCACGGCTGAAAGTCACACTGACATTTGGAGACTCTCGCTGGAAATCAGCGCATACAGAGGGCGAAGACCGTTTGCAGCTTCTGCCTTTACCCTGCGTCTTCCACACCAGACATAAGCTCTCACCAAATTCCACAACGACGAACCCAGAACAGCAGCAACCGAAAAGCACGATGCACATAGCCGTACTAGGACCAGCAGGTTTCGGTGGTTCAAACGTCTGTGTCGAGCTCATCATCCGCGGCCACGACATCATCGGCATATCACGCAGCCCTGAGAAGCTTGGGAAGCATAGTCGGTATACGCCTCTCCGCCTCGATCTTCTGAGCGTGTCGGTCGCGGAACTAATGCACATCTTCGAGAAGTTCGATGTCCTTGTGGATGCTTTCATTCCCCCTGCTGGGCCAGGCATGTACAGTACGCCTTGCCTTAAGAGCCTCCCCACAGTTCAGCTCGCTCAGAGTACCTAGATAGCTAACAAGTGTGTTAGAGGACTTTGTCGAAACCTCGAGAAAGATCCTTGTGGCCGCCAAGGCCGCGAAACTATCTTACTTCATTAAGCTCGGTGGCAGCGGCTCCCTGGAGTTAGGTGACTCGGCGAAGCCTTATGCTACATGCGCAGATAGTCGGGAGTTCTGGCTGGCCTATCGTCGTGCAGTTGCGGACTCGGAGGCGGCTACTTATCACATGGAGGAGCGCCTTGGAGTTGGCAGCCCAATGGCGACGGCGATGAGGAGATACCGAGAGGCCAGACTTGCTCTGGAAGAGTCTCGAGCGAGGGAGGAAGACTTCAGAGCGTTTGAAGAGGCTGAGACACCTGTGATCAGCGGGCCTAATCCTATCCCTGATCTGCCTCTGGCGACGAGAGCCACGTTCCAGATGTTCGACGGCAATGCGGTTTTTCGCTGGTCTTTTGTGAGTCCACCGGGCATGTACAGGCCCGGCCCACGGACTGGCGCCTACGCTGTACACAGGGATCTCGCGCCGGTCAAGCCAGAGTCTTCAAAGAGGGCAGGTTCGGAAAATGTGTATGAAGGCCGCCTACTTGGCATCTCGGCTGCCGACTCAGGAGTGGCGATCGCGAATGAGGTTGAGAAGCAAGAGAAAGTCGGCTGGCACTGCTGGAGCGCGACAGCAGATTTACCTGAAGATGAGGCTGTAAGCTCATATGCTCGATTGTGATTGTAGTAAGCGGTGGTAGTAATAGTTGTTGGTACTACAACTCATTCAACGTCGTGCAAATGCACATCTGAGGTACCCAGTCGCTTTGCCTATCCGTGGGTATCGTAAAGCAGCATCCTCCCAACCTTTGCCGGCCCGAACGCCTC
Organism: Salinomyces thailandicus; assembly: GCA_005059885.1. Taxonomy (NCBI): domain Eukaryota; kingdom Fungi; phylum Ascomycota; class Dothideomycetes; order Mycosphaerellales; family Teratosphaeriaceae; genus Salinomyces; species Salinomyces thailandicus. The sequence goes on from NAJL01000018.1 coordinate 70,678, forward strand.
GCTGCCAATTCCTTGCCGTATACAGGAACAGGATGGCCGTCTGTCGACTAAAGCCAACACCACGCTATGCATAAAAACCAATGAGGGAATTGCCTACATTTTGGTCCGCGACTTCACCGCTAAGGACCCAAATGTCGCAGGCACTACTCTTCCACCTCACCCTCTTCGCTGCCTTCGTTCTGATCTTGCGCCGCCTTCGCCCGTTCCGACTCCTCGTCGAGACCGGGCTCAGCGAGATCAGCCAGTACGTTACCGGTGCCGTTTGGCTCAGCAGGTATGGGGCCTGGGACGTCTCCCTCTTTTGCGACCAGCGGATCAGTGGCGCGCTGTGTTTCAGCAGCTTTGACGTCAGCCTCTGCCTGCTCGTTCCCGTCGTGGATCTTCGATCTTTCTTCGTCTAGCTTCTGGTCGCCTGTTGCGTCTGGGTCGGGCTCCTGGAGCGCGCCGTTGACTGGCGGTTTGATACTGTCCAGTCTCATCCGTTTCCTCTCCTGCTCTCCGTCGTCATGCTTCATGCCGTTCACCGGGCCTCCCTGTCCCCCATTCGCAGTAGGTGCAGACTTCTCTTCATCCCTATCTCGCTTCACTCCGACGCTGCTAGCGTTGGAAGCTCTCCGCTCGCTGGGCGGTGGAAACATAGGCGAGTTGGCCTGCTCACCTTGTCTCAGCCTTGTACAGTCCCAAATGTCCACTGCTCCCTCTAAGCCGTAAGCAGGTGTCGAAAGACCTACGTAGATACTCTTCCCTCCACTCTCGCTGCCTTGACTGCCTGGTTGGCCGGAGTTGCCGTTCACCTTGCCGGCTGCTGACTCGTAATTGGCGCACATATATTCCACCGTCCGCCTGACATCTGCTAGGCGCACGTGTTGCGTCTCCCACCACGGCCGGCCCTTGCTGTCGTCGGGAAGCTGAATGTCGCAGTACCGACATGCGGCATACACCCCCGCTACCGCGATCGTTCTGCTAGATTGAAGGAGGCAGATTTGTGTGTTGTTGCTGTCGGTGACGAAAGCCCACGCCGCATTGCGCAGCCGCTTGTTGTGCTCCACCCCATAATACTTCAGCATGTCGAACAGCTGCCTGTGCGGACTTTCAACTGTCAAGTCGAAGCACAGCGTCTCCAGCAGGACATCCTCGTTGTGTAGTATGCAATCTCTCCATTTCCAGTAGTCTTTGCTCTGCTCATCATTTATCAGGTTCGGGTTCTTTTGCGCGACGCGGCAGAAAGCAATAATCATCTCCTTCATCTTTCGGCAGCTCTCCTCCACTTTGGTAGCTAAGAACAGTGCAGTCGCAGCGCTCTGATAGTGATGTAGCTTTGGAATCGTATCGCGTGACTTCTTTAGACTGGCGCGCATAAGGAAGCGCTGGAAGAAGATGGCCGCGGTGCTTAACGTGAGCTGCGGCAGCTTGAGCATGATGCCGACCTGCATGATGAAGTTGACACCCTTGGCGCGCGTTTCCCTCTCTTCGGCCACGCTCATACCATCTTGCGTTGACGGCGTGTTGTTCAGCTCGGCTTCGGTGAAGATCCATTGTGCCTCTGCCTCTGCAAGCACTCGGTTTGGCGACTTGGGCCGCTGTCGCTGCGCCGGGTGTGAGGCTGGAAGATGATCGGTCCGGGATGGAAGCGGCATGGCCGCTCACGACTCGGAGTCGACTATCTAGGCCAGACTGGGTGTTGTGGTAGCGCAGGAGATGGTAGTGGACCACTACTGAGTGCAGGTGGGTAAGTTGCTGGCGATGCGGGCCCCGGGCCGCGATTCGGGAGTGAACTTCACTTCAGCTTTGCGGCCTCAGGCAGGACATATATGTCAACCTACTCGAGATGGATACTATGTTAGAGCAATAACGTCAAGCGCATTACACTGACCATGGCGCTCCCCTTCCGACCTCGAATGATCCCGCAATGCTCGACATGTCTTCGCAGCTATGCCTTCAAACCCATGTCCGAGTCAGCAGCAACCTCAGCCATCAACCAACAAGTTAGGGGAAAGAAGAAGCTGGCGAACAACTTCAATACCGTCCCTGTCCGCCTATTGAAGAATGTGAAGACGTTCGGTCGCCGAGGTACACATACAGAGTGTGCACAGCCTCACGTAGTCGAGCCTTGCTGACTTGCTCGTTCTAGGCGCCATCGTCCCAATTTCCATTGGCCAGATGCGCAATAACTGGTTTCCGCGCAACGTAGCCGAGTACATCACCCTTCCGGAACGGAAAACCCTCAAGATCCAAAATATCACGGCGGAAAGGGACTTCGACTATGGTGTCACGGACCTCGCGCAGGAAGCCGCTGCAATGGGCGCTGTTGAGGCGGGCCCACAGATGAGTGGGGATGCTAAGATGGACGCTAGCATGTTTCAGAAGAAGGTGGAATCGACCAGATTGAGCTCAGAACGAAGTATGGAGTTACTAGAGATCTTTGTGCCTAAGGCGATTGAGTTTTGGAGGCAGCCAATCCTCGAAGAGAAGGAGCCTGAACCGGAACCAGAACCAAAACGGCCGATGCGTGGATTTGGTACGGGCGCCGGGGCGGAATTGCTTGCGGCGCGAGCTGCGCCAGACGCCAGGAAAGGGCAGAAGAGTGCGAACGCGACGCAGGCGATATACGGGTCTGTCTCGACGACAGACGTGCTGAATGCTGTCAAGGCGGCGATGGCGACGAATGACGAGGCGGCTCGTGTGCTGCTTCATGCGGAGGATGTCAGATTCGTGACACTCACGGACGACATCCATTCAGAGACGGACAGGGTGAAGTTTGCGGGCGACTACGTGGTAGAGATCACTGCTAAGGGTTCGGGAGATGCAATCAAGCGTCTAGTCAGGGTACACGCTCAAGAAGCATAGGCTCGTAGCACATTGGCTTGGACGGGCAGTGGAAGCATGGTAGCAAGGCGGACGACGCTCTGGAGACTTAGCATGCACAGCAATACTCAAGCCAGTGATGGCCCGCCGGAGTGACGTTCCCAGCGAAGATATGTGCTACATCATGAGCTGAGTCCATATTCCATCGCTCGGCGACTGATGGCATCTCTGTGGCCGGCGAGTAGGCGATACTTCATGTGTCAGACATGTACCAGGCCTTTAAAGGCGGCAGTTGTGAGTAGACTTGGCGAAGTACAGCCGTAAGTCTCTTGCCGACCAGAATGGCACGCTGTACTTACCAGAAGACGTGAATATACTACAGGGTACACACGGAGCTCTCGAGGGGATGTACGACCTTCCTGACTCCTGTATCGAAGCCCTAAAGGGGATACTGGACGATACGACGGCTACTACGCAGAGACCATGATAGGAGACCCCTCTACTATCTCAGGCCTCAGACTCAAGCAAACCTCATCAATTGGTGAAGTCTACACCGGCTGCTCCGCAAACTTTTCAAAAGAACCCTCTAGGCAACTCCCGTCACTGGCATTCTGTCGCACCTTCCACTCCTGAAATCGGAACATGCCGACTGGAAGTCAATCGCTCTTTCCTCTTGCGTTGTTGTGGCCCGTGCCCTGTTGCATCCTGTAACAATCTGATTCAAACCTCGATTCACTCTCCTCTCTTACCTTGTCGACACCCTACCCAAAATCCAGAACCGCTTTCTTCGGGGCAGTACCGCTTCACCACGAGCCGGTAAGGCCTTTCTACAGACCTACCTTGTTTGAACAGCACTGACATTCGACCTCGCAGCCACAACCCGCGTCATCATGGCGCAAGATGTCTTTGACGTCGCTGAGCTGCTCGAAATGATCATCGAGAAGCTACCGGTGAAGAAGATTGTTCAAGTGCAGCGCGTGTCCAAGCAGTGGAAGCAAGCAATCTCCTCTTCCCTCCGGATTCGGCGCACACTCTTCCTCGAGCCGGGAAAGGCTTCAGACACCACATGCGACATAGAGGACACCGATGCATACCGCCCTCCCGGCTTCGAAGGTGCGATAGGGCACGCCGAAGAGTCTGCGAGGCTTGACTGCAAATACTTCGCCATGCATCCCAACTTTTCGTGGAATGATGAGGTAGACATGGGGCGCCTTCAGCAGTGGGCGAAAGCAGGTGAGGCGTGTCGTCAAACATATCTTACGCAACCACCCACTGCCTCAGCCATGCTCTTACTTGATATCCCCCCTCCGGAAACGCGAGAGAAGCATGAATGGAACTTGGACCTTGACCTCTCTGCAAACGACACATTCGGGGCTCTTGTGGACATGTATACCTCAGCGATGAATCAAAGGGGATGGGAAATGGCAGACTGTTTCGCAAGAATTGTCTTCAAAGCCTATGAGGATGACGAGGACGACGAGGATGATGAGGACGATGGAGATGACAGTGATTAGCGGCACGAAGGATCGTGGAAGTCCTCTCTAGCTCTGATGTATTAGTTTCAGCTTTCGTCTTGGCACAACCGTCCTGCTCTCGCAGACGAACTGCAGCCGCGTACAGTACCAGCATTGAACCTCTTTGCGCTGAGAGGACGTCGAAGACCGTGCAGTACCGCAGCGAAAAATCGACAGCTCAGGGAGGATGAGTAACATCCCCCGACTGAGCCAAACCCTACTAAGGTATTGTCCCTTCGACAACGGTAGGATGATTCTGTCACACGACACATGATGAGACTGGAGTCGCTGCTTGAAAGACCAAGGGACTGTCTTGGTTACTAGATGTGAGAACAGTGTGGCGGCGCTTTAATAGCCTAAGAGGTTGAACATCCTTCGCATCGCACGTGTGCATGAACTGACTCTACTATGTACAGCGGTATAGAAAAATCGGCCTCAGCACCTTAAGTCATGACATACTTCGGCCCCTCCCCACCCTGCGGCGTCTGCCAATTGATATCCTGACTCGGATCCTTGATATCGCACGTCTTGCAGTGGACACAGTTCTGCGAGTTGATCTGGAACCTGACACCGAGGTCTTTGCTCTCGTCCTCCACGTACTCATACACACCAGCTGGACAGAAGCGGTTCTCGACACCCTTGTACTTCGGGTAGTCCATCTGCGCGTGCTTGTCCCAGTCCGCAACCTGCAGGTGCACGGGTTGGTCTTCCTCGTGGTTCGTGCCGGTGCGTGAGACGGAGGTGAGGATGTCAAAGGAGATGTTGTTGTCAGGCTTCGGGTATTCGATCTTCTTGCACTGGTCCGCCGCTTTCGTGGCCTCATGGTCTCGGCCTCCGTGCTTGAAGGTCCAGGGCTCCATGCCCCGAGAGATGAACGCTGAGAAGCCGGAGTAGATGATGCCGCCGTAAATTCCTAGCGGCGAGTGGAAGGAAGGCCGCATGTTGCGCACGGCTTTGAGCTCGGACCAAATGGAGCTGCTGCGCAGCTTGTCCTCGTAGTCGAAGAGGAAGACCGCACCTTCGCTGTCCGATGTGCCGGCAAGAGCGGAAAAGGCGGACTCTGCTGCCAGCATGCCGCTGCGCATCGCCGTGTGCGTGCCCTTGATCTTGGGCACATTCAAGAAGCCTGCGGTGTCGCCAATGAGAGCGCCGCCAGGGAATGCGCACTTGGGGATAGATTGATACCCGCCTTCGTTGAGCGTGCGAGCGGCGTAAGAGATGCATTTGCCACCTTCGAGGTAGTTCTTGTAGAGCGGGTGGTGCTTCATCTTGTTGAACTCACCATACGGCGCAAGCCACGGATTAGGGTAGTCAAGGCCCACAACGAGACCAATGGAGACCATGTTATCACCAAAGTGATACATCCAACCGCCTCCGTACGTGTCCTTGGGTAGCGGGTAGCCCATTGAATGTACTACAAGGCCTTTCTCAAACTTGGCAGGGTCAATCTCCCAGACTTCTTTGATGCCTAGCCCGTAGGTCTGCTGTTCAGAGTCCCTTCGCAGATCGAACTTCTTGGCAACCTGCTTCGTCAAGCTCCCGTGGCATCCTTCTGCAAGAAGAGTGCATCGCGCGTGAAACTCCATGCCCCGTTCAAAGCTGTCCTTAGGCTTTCCACTGCGGCTTATGCCAAGATCGTTCGTTGCCACGCCCTTGACAGACCCATCAGGGTGGTATAGCATCTCAGAAGCGGCGAATCCGGCGTAGACCTCGACCCCGACTTCCTCCGCTCGCTCGCCTAACCACTTGCTAAATTGGTTCAAGCTGATGATGTAATTCCCATGATTGTTCATCTGTGGCGGAGCGGGTATAGGTATGCTGCTGTTCTTGGTCAAGAAGCGCATCTTGTCCTTCGTCGCCGGCGTCACGTTCTCAAATCGGTTCGGGTTGTCCTCTGAGTTCCAGTCCGGCAGCAGCTCGTTCAGTGCTGACGGCTCGACGACATTCCCACTGACGATGTGGTCACCGAGCTCTCCCGCCTTCTCCAGAAGGAGCACCCGGAAGTCCTCGTTGCCCGCCTCGTTCGCCAGCTGCTTTAGCTTGATCGCTGCACTCAGACCTGCTGGGCCGCCACCGACGATGCATACGTCCACCTGGTCGCTCTCGCGCTCGATTGTGAGAGGATCGAAAGAATCATCCGGAGTAGCAAAACGCCGCCGTACCGTCGATGACAGGGCTCGCCGTTGTCCGGCGGTGATGGCTGCCGGTCGGTATCCTCGGGTGAAGCATCGAGAGGCTGCCGTCTGTGTGGTCAATGGGATCCATCTCGACGTTGCAGTTGCTGTCTCGGCGGCTCGTGTGCTGCGAAGTGCGGTACGTCGGAGAATGTGGGATGCTACACCCGGGACAGACATATTGATGGAGGTGTATGGCTGCTTAAAGCGGCATGTGATCACTCAAGAGAAGGAAACACAGACGCTCCGAGCGGCGACAGGCACCTCATAGCTTAACCACCACGGCTCGGACGAGAGGTGACGCCTCGAAGCTCCAGTAGCCGAGGTGTGAATAAGCCGCGATTGATTGGCCATCAGAATAGAGTTCACGTGCCGCGGGCGGGCACGATGAAAGATTGATTGAGCATTTGATGGCCTTGAACCAACACGCCAGGTGCATGTGAAGATCAGCTCCGAAGCTCGGGTGAGTCCGATCACATGCGAACCCACACCTCACCATCAACGTACAGACTCAGGTAGAGCAGACCTTTGAGAGAGCGATGGCAGAGAAAGCATTCTTCCACCTGCGCAGAGCACGAAACGCCGCATGTCGTACCGCCTACCTACGCACTTATTCCTCTGAATCGCACCGAGCCGTCGATGCCCCTCGCGAGCAACAGGTCCAGTTCCTCCGCGCCCAAGACCAGAGACACCTTGTTGAAGTCAAAGACCGCGCCGATGCACTCATAGACCAGATCAAAGAGGTCACTACGCACATCACCGAGAACGTCCCCTACACCGTGCAACGAGACCCCACGATCCCACCCTACATCACCTCGCTCAAACAGAAGATCAGAGAACTACCCTCGCACGCGGACACAGCCATCAAGGCCATCGACAATGCTAGAGAGCACCTCACTGACTTACGTTACGAAGAGTACCCGGAGGACAACCCAGATGGAACGGAGGAAGGCGACAATGTCTACAACGAGACCGCGGTGTGGAAGACGCGGTTGGCTTCCATGAGCGAAGCGCAAAAGGAAGATATGCTGAAGAGCATGCTGCTAGACGAAGAAGCCGCCATCGCCCGCTTCAACCGGGATACGGCCCTGTTGCTGCGAAATGCGCGGGATGTCGAGGCTCTGAGTCGAGGGGGTAGTCCGTCGAGGAGAGCCATTACGAGTGGAGGTGAGGAGAGCGCGACACGTGCGGGTTCGATTCGAAGGATGAAATCTAGTAAACCAATCAGAGCTGAGGCCGAAGCCGTGGAGAAGAAGGAAGAGGAGGAGGAGGCGAAACCCGCGTCAGATTCCTCGCCCACCTCTTCACCTGGTCCGAGTTTGGCAGATATGCAGAAGCGGCTGGAGGAATCTTATAAGGGTGGGTGAGAAAATGGAGCCAGTTTCAAAGGATGTAAACGTTCAGTGACCCCTTGTGCTCGGCGGGACAGAAGCTGCTAGAGGCCATCGGTCAGTAGAGACTGGACCCGTCGCGCGAAACCGCCCTGTTGTGCAACGCCATAGAGAATTTGACGTTTCCATCAGAGGGACACTGCGGACTCTCAGAACCAGTCTCGAGACTGTTTGGCAATATCCATGAGGCGAAGGCAGGGGTTTGACAGCACAGCAGCACGACGTAGCGTTGGCACCAGCCGCACTACCTGGATAGTAGAGCGTTGACGTCAAGGAGTGGGAAATCTCCCTTAGTGAAGGAGGTAGAGAAGAAGTAGGAAGCTAGGTACCCAGTTATGTAGCTAAGGGTAGCAGTTCACTAGGTAGGGCCCGAACAATAGACTGGGGAAAGGGGGGCCCCACAGCACAGCACAGCCTGGCAGAACACAGCAACCAGCCCGGCCCCCTCACTCAGGAACTAGGAAGACAATTACCCTTCCTCCTTGACACCAGCCCTCCCCCTTCTCTTCCTCACGCTCTCCTGCCTAGCTGGCCCCGTACTCTCCAGACTAGTCCCCAACCCGGAATCCACAAACCCCGCCGCCTCCGCAGCCGCGGCATCTTCTTCTCTATCTTCCTCTTCCTCCTCCTCATCTTCCTCATCGTCCGCCAGCAAATCCCCTACAACCCCATCCTGCGGCGAAACCCTCAAACCCCCTTCCTCAGCTCCAGCAGCCTCCCCCTCCTGCTCCTCCTCTTCTTCCCGCTTAACCCTCGGACTCCTATACCGTACCTCCCCTCTCCTCCCCACAGCCGGAAACACCCTATCCGTCTCGGACAAAGCCCCCTCCTCCCTCGCCGTAAATCCCGCGACCTCCCTCTTCCCCTCCCTTCCCCCATCGCCCTTCCCCTGTCCCTTCCCCGCACCCGATAAACCCCCTCCCCCAACCACAACCCCCCACCCAACCCCCACAAAAACCATCCCGACAACCCAAAACCCCGCCACGAAGCCCAACCCCGCCAGCCACCTATACCTCCAAACAACCCACCTGACGCCCCTAAACCTTGCCGTAAACACCACCGTCACATCATAAATCTGCAGTCGCGCATGCGGACTCTGTACCTCCAATCTCAACGTCGCCGGCATGTTCCGCCAGCCTTTGGAGAAAGCGACGTCTTCAAAGACAGGAACCTTGAGGGTAGAAGTTTCCTGTCGAAGGTTGAGGAGGTACCAGTGCAGTTCGGATAAGCGGTAGAGGAGGTCGACGGGGCGGGAGCGGTAAGGGAGGATTGCGGGGCGGCGGGAGGTGGCGAGGAGTTGTTGATCCGGCGGCATAGACTGGGAGGAGCTGTAGGGGAGGCCTGATTGGACTGTTTCCAAGACGAGGATATTGTTATTGCTGCGGGTTGGAGAGGGTTTAGAGGCTGGAGCGTAGAGGTCCGTCTGCAGCATGAAGTTGCCTGCTTGGGCATTACCCGGGGTCCTCGGCAGGGTGAGCTCGACCACTACATCATAACCCTGCGATGCGATCAAGTCCGGCGTTAGACTGCACATCCCAAAAGGATGCTGAAGCACCGGCTGCACCGCAGAGGGAGAGGTAGAGCCGCTGCGATCCTGAAGTGGCGGGTTCGAGTCGAATTGCAGATGAATTGGCCGGGAGAAGGTGAGGTCGGGGATGTAGGTGTAGTAGAAAAGCGCATATGCCAGAACCGCTAGGCCGAGGAGGAAGAAGCTGGTGAGGAAGAACAGGATGGTAGTGAGGTAGGTGCGGAGAGCGAGAGGGGAGACAAAGGGGCGGAGGGGGAGGAGGATGAGGTTCTGCGTGAGGTGTGTGTTAGCGCTGTTGGATGCGTTTTGAATATCTCAGGAGGGAGGATGGAGGAAGGGGAGGGGGGAGGGGGGAGGGCGGAGGGAGGATGGAGGATGGAGGAAAGGGGAGGGAGGATGGAGGAGAGGGAGGGACACATACAGCAACAACCCCCAAAACCCCCCTCCTCCCCTCCTCCTCTCCATCCTCTCCCAAACTCTCACCCTCTTCTCCTTCCATGATTTCCTCCTCATCGTCCATCTCCTCCTTCTTAACAACGACAACAGAATCCCTCATCATCTCATCTGTCGCCGCCATACGAAAAGCAGCCCAGCCCCGTTGCCCCGATCGTCGGGATGTTTTGTTTATCTTCAATCAAGCTACCCGACCTGCACGTGCAATAATGTTCCAGCTGCAGGTGGAAAGCTCCAAGGCGCGACTGCGAATGACGTCGACAGCTACGTCAGCGGCCGTACATGGCAGATAAAGCACGCAATTGGTCGTATTGATGCACACGCTAGTTCACGTCCAAGGGGGGGGGGGGGCCAGTGTTACCATAGACCACCTCATGTACCTACTAGGTAGGTCAATTACAGAAGGAACGCAGACCAGCAGGACGCTTGGCAGAGCAGAGAACAATAGACTGGAAAAGCTCCATCCTCCACTACCAAATACCCTAAAAGATCTACCAAACCCGCCCTTACGTCTCCCCATCTGGAACACCAGAACCTGACTTTTGACCAAAAAAACGCCCCCCCATCCTCAACTACTACCTCCCCGCCCATGTATCAAGCCAAAATCACCCCTCTACTCCCCCTCAGCCACCCCGCCATCTCCCTCGACCTCCGCAGCCCTAACCACAGGATCCTCGTCAACCACGCCGTTCCTCCCCTCCTTCTTCCCAACAGCCACATTTCCGCCATCCTCCCCATCCCCCTCACCATCCTTCAAACTCGACAAACCCTCCACAGCCTTCGCGTCCGCCTCCCCGCCCGAAGATAGAGACATAGATCTCACCTTCATCGTCGGCGTCCGGGTATTCACCTCCTCGTTCAGCGAGAGCTCGCGCTCGAGGGACGCCGTGTCTTCGTTGGAGAGTTTGCGCTCGGGCGGCGTGTCTACTGTGGGTTCACCATCTCCAATCAACACGTCCTGCTCCTGATGGTTATTGCTTTCAGCCACACCCACCGATGCTGGTTCCGCTCCCGCTTCCGGTTCCACGGCTACGATCGCAGAAGATCGAGAAGAAGAGGAAGAAGGCACATCAATCCCCCCATCAACGTCCGAAATCGACCAAACCCGCACAGGCGTGGAAAACCCAAATTCAACCGCCTCGGAAGGCACCTCAGCAGCACCAGCAGCAGGCGCAGCTCTCCTTCTCGCAGGACCTCTAGCCCGACTCTTCCTCGCATCAGCCAGAGGCTCCTTCGCAGGTGCCGCCTCCGCCTCAGCAGCCACAGGCACATCGCCTGCCGCGGCAGCCTCTTCCTCCTCTCTAGCCTTCGGGTGCTGGCTCTGCGGACCCAACTTCAAGCGATTATTGAGATCGCTCATGAAACCCGCCTGCAGGGCTGCAATCTTGCTACCCGCCGGGCGAGCTGGCACGGGAGGTTTGGCTTTAGCTTGGGCCGTGGCCGTGGTCGTGTCTGAAGGGGGAGGGCTGAGAACTGTGCGTTCGGAGACGCCGCTGCCGGCGGAATTTGCGCTGGGTGTTTGAGATAGAGGCGCGCCGGCTGCTTCGGCTCCAGCCTGCCCTTCGCCCTGCGCTCTCGCCGGCCGCGCAGGGACGGAGGGCTTCGGTCTGCCGGGAATCTGGGGCTTCGTGCGGTCTGGAAGCTGCTCTTCCCGAGAGCCCAGATCCGGCACCTCCTTCGCCCGGGGATCCGCCTCTTCTTCCTCGGCCTCACCAGGCTTGATCTCCTGCGCCAACTTAGACCGCCTCTCAGGTCTCGCAGGCACAGCCGGCCGCGACCAACCCGTGATTCCCGTCGTACTTCTCGCCTCGCCATCATCCTGACGTCCTGGTAGTGCGGCCGTCGTCGGCCGGTCTTCTGGCGGGGACTTGACGTCATCCATCTGCGGACTGCTCACGGTCGTGACCAAGCGCATCGAGTCCGGGGTATCCTCCCAGATATCGCGGCTTGGGAATCTCTGGACGCCCGGCCGGTCATGGTGCAAGTCATGCGCCACGTCAGCCTTGAAATGAGGCTTGGCAAAGGTCTTGCCGTCCGTTGTCATGTCTGCACCATTGTCCTTCCGCCTCGCCTCCTCTTCCGGCGTTTCGAACAAGCTAACCCCACCTTGTCCCTGTCCCTGCTGCCCATCACCCCTCTCCTTCCGTTCCGACGGCGGCTCAGGCGTCTCGACCGTCGCCATGTACTGCAGACTACTCGGTGTATCCTCCCAAACATCCTGACTGGGGAAATGATGCTGAGCTAATCCAGGCCTCTTTTGCCATACTTTTGGCTTCTCATCTTCCTTGCCTTCGTCAGGGAACAGCGGCTCATACTCCTCAATCTCTTCCAGCGGCGTTCCCATTCCGCTTCCAGCCGGCTCGTCGTGGGAGATGAAGCGATGCAGGCTGCCCCCCTGATAGCCATGCATAGAGGTTGGCCGACTTGTAGGCCTGCTGTGCGGCTGCGTAGAGCTCCTACGGCTTACAGGCAGGTGATCAGAGTCGTAGCCGTACTCGTCGTCCGCAGCCCTCCCTTGCTCAGGAGCCACAGCCGGCTCGAGAAAAGCGGACCCGGGCCTCTTGACAATCTCATCGCTAGCCAGAATAGGTGTCCCCTCCCCCCTCTCATCAACCCATCCACCCTTCTCTTCCGTGTTGCCGCCCGTGGGGCCGAGATCAACGGTATTGTCCATGGCGCCACCGCCTGTGACTTTGTTGCCGCGACGGTGATCCGGGTCCACGTGGACGACACTGTCGTCGTCATTCTCGCTGTCCATCGCGCTTTGATCGCCGTGCTGAAACGGGTAACTCTGTTTTCTTAAGGGAGACTCGGTGTGCGTGTGTTGTCCGTGGCTACCGCTGCTCGACCGCAGCTTCGCGTGTCCCGCTGGAGGAGAGATTCGAGGGGTGGTCAGGCGGACAGCGAACTGGTCGGAAGCCTCGAAAGCGATGTCTTGGCTGGGCGTGCCAATGGCAGATGGTGAGGTACCTAAACCCAATTACAATGTCAGCTCATGTCCTCATCAGCTCTACGACATAGAACAAGTAAAGCACAATTCAACTTACCCATGCCGACATCCTGATTCTCCTGCACCAGCTTGTTTAGCTGATCAGTACTGTACGCCGTCTCGGGCCGAAGCATGTACTGGCTATGCTCTTCCTGCGCCGCCTCCTGCGGGTGTTTGGCCACCCACTCGCGCTCAAACTGATCCGCTGGTACGCGGCCATGTCCATGCATACCATAGCTACCTGGCGGGCCAAACTCGTGCCGGCTGCTCCTCTTCCTATGGTGGGCTCGCTGCGAGCCGTCGTTGAAGAAGCCGATCCCAGGGGTGTGCTGAGCGAGCCCTGGGGCCGGAGATGGCGCTTGGACGTCGCCGGCGTTGCGGTAGAGAGGGATTTGCTGACCAATTTTAGGGATACCGGTCTCGTCGTGCTCGTGGTCGTAGCCGTCGGCCGCGCTGTGGATGCTGGAGGGGCGAGGAGTGCCGGCTGGGTGCGGCGAGGGCGAGGCGCGGTTCAAGCTCGAGCGCGGGCGTAGCGCATGATGGCCCTCAGAGGAAGAGGCGCGGCCGAGATAGTCGTCGCCGCGATCACGGCTGGGTTGACGGCCTAGTGAGCTGCTGGCATCGGCAGAAGATTTAAGCTGGGAGGGCTCCTCGTCGTGGTCCTGGCGAGCTCTGCCAATTCCGGCCGCAGCGGCTTGGGAGGAATCGGTGCGGGTGACAGTCTGGATACGGCTCTTGGCTGCGGACTGCGGGAGAGAGGCTTTGGGAGCGTGCATGGGCAGCTCGGCGGCGACATTGCGGGTCTGCTCTGACATGGCAGGCTCCTCCGCTGAGGCCTTGGCCTCTGCAGGCAGCTGATCGTAACTCATGTATTCCAAACCTTCCTGGCCCACCTCTTCCGGTAGCGCGAAGCTCGGGGGCCGGCGCGGCGGCTCAGCGGCGAGATTGCTGCTGGAGTTGTTGGCGCTGCCATTGCTGCCGAGGGCGGAGGGCGGGAAGTTGAGCGGGGAGCGGGTGTAGGCCTCTCGATCAGGCGAGGGGTCGGTCTTGCGAACGGGACGAGGCGGGATTTGCGGTGTCTGCTGCTGCTGCTGCTGCTTGACCGAAGCTTGCGGGCGCTGTTGTGGACGCGGTGGGATGATGGGCGCCGACATGATGGATGGTGATCAGTCAGCGAAGAAGGTAAGATCAAGAACTGCTTGAAAGCGTCAGTGTCGTTATTGAGGTGGCTGATGCTGTTGGCGCTGATGGTAGTGATGTTGCTGCTGCCACCTGTCCGAGGTATATATCTCTAGTGAGCAGATTACGCAAGCCAAAGCTCACAGCCAACACAGCCAAGGAAACTTCAGGTATGTGAAGTGGAAACGAGGGTCAGGTAAGGTAGGAAAAAGCCGTAGGAAGCCCTGCTACAGCGCGGCGAGATGGTGAAGAAGAAGCAGAAGCCATTGACCGCCCATCGAGTCTCACAGCCGGGCCCTCTCCTGCACCGCAGCTGCCGGACGTCCCTGCAGCTTGTTCCTTCCCACCAGCAGCAGGAGCGATGACAGCGCAACCACAAAGGCTCACCTTTTCAACACGAAGGTATCGTATAGCCGCAGCGAATGGGCAGGCCCCTTCAATAATAGACCTCCTCTCAATCAACAAGGGGATCTGTAGTGGTAAAGGTGTAGTACTTTGAAGCAGGTAGATACAGTAAGTAAGGTGAGTAAGGTAGGTACAGTAAGTAAGGTAGGTAGGTAAGGTACACACAACAACAGCGATCGTCAAAAAGACCCGATGCAAAGACCAGATGGAGGAGATGAGAGAGAGAGAGAAAGCACAGATCCTTATACCAAAAGTCCTAGCAAACCCTCATCCTTAGCGAGTAATGACGCCTTACCTTACAGAAAATCTGGCTGGCACGCAGCAAGCAAAAGACTCCCGGTCAGCCTTGAGAGACACCTGGACATCCGTGGACGCTTGAAGCAACATCGTCACCTGCACCCAGAATTGGCAGTCCGCTTTCCCACGGCTTTGTTCAGATCGCCCGATATCACGACTTTTGACAGACCAATGACGGGAGACTTGCAGTCATCACCCCCGCGCCTGGCGCCCAGGTACGCGCGCGTGAGGCCATCGAGGATTTCCTTCCGCGGGGAGGGAAGGGTTGCGTTGCTGTAACATCACATGATGTTTGCAGATGACACCTAGGTATTCTCTTGGGGATAGTTCCCTTATGACATGTAGGTAGAGACTTGTATATGGATATCAAGCAGGCATCATCATGAACACGGTAGTTCGGAAAATGTAGAAGTACCTTAGTTGGTCGTAGGACCGGACTCGGCTTGTCAAGCTCTCTTATGAAAATCAACAGATCGAAGGGACCAACGCATAGCAGACGCATTCGCCACAGCAGCAGCCCTCAGACTCGCTTGTGCCCCGGCGCACCTCCTCCACCTCACCAATGCCACATACACTTATAATTCAAAATCCGCGCCCCCAACCGATCATACTCAACCCTCCCAATCCAACTATCATTCGTCATCCGCAACTTCCCAAAGACACTGCCCCCCTTCCACACAAGCACGCTAGGATCCAACTCCCTGGGCGGCGGCGCCACTAAGATGTCCTTGGGAAACATGGGCATGGCCGCACGCAGACGCATTTCGAGGTAAGGGCCTAGGTGTGGGGTTTTGGAGGCGCCGCCGATGAGCATGATGGAGCCCATGAATTCGCGGCGGCGGCGGTCGTCGCCCATGCTGCCGTGGTGGATAGAGGTGAGGATGGCTTGGTCGAGGGGCATGACGGGGATCGTGCGGTCGAGGGTTTCGGTGTCGGGTTGGGTGGTTTTGAGGTCGAGGGTGGTGTCGTCTGGGTTGGTTTCTTCGTTGGTGGGTTGGGGGTGAGGGGTTCCGGTGGTTTCTTCCGTCGGGGGAGGGGGTGAGCCGGCGGGAGAGGAGAGCGGGGTGGCTTCTCTGTCGCCGTTGAGGTGGGATGGGATGCCGAGGGGGCGTGGTTGGGTGGGCTTGTTGGGGGTTGCCGATATAGGCGTGGGGAAGAGGCGGGCGGGTTTGGCTGGTGCCGCCATGACTGCGGAGGGGATGGCTTGGTTGACGAAGGCGATGACGGAGAGCTGCGCGGGCGACATCGGGTCGTTCGGGTGGCCGCTGTACAGGTCGATCGACCGCGGAATGAGCTTATGTCTGCCGACTAGTCTGTCGGAGAAGTCGAAGATGCTGGGTCGGAAGAAGCCCAGAGGCGCCAGCATGCCTTCGTCGTAGATTTTAAAGGAGTACTTGCGTGTCTCCTGGCCAAACGCTCGCAGGTAGAAGTCATACAGCTGTACACTGATGTTCTCGTCGCTCATCGTCGTGTAGGCCTCCTTTAGCTCCTCGGCGAGCAAGAAGTCGTGCCGTCGCATGAGATTAAAGTCGGCGTAGTTGAAGCGATCGAACAGCATCATCTTGACAAACGTCTCAGTCACATCATAGCCGCCAGACTTCAGGTTCACACGCGATTCCTCAATGACCATTCCATCCTCGACGCACGAGATGCTCGTCTTCTGCGCGCCCATGTCAACCATACACGCAGCACCATACCCAGCGCCAAAGGTGGCGGCCAGCGACTCTTGCATGAAGCAGACTCGCTGGAAGCCGAACTCGCGAATAAACTCGTCAAGCACCTTTGCGACCATCACCTTCTCATACAAGTCTGGGATAATGAAGACACAGCTGTACTGGTTCCAGTCTTTTTTGTGAGCTAGGTCCAGCTCGGTCTTGATCGTCTCCTCCAGGATACGGAAGAAGTCGCTTTCGAGCATGTTGCGGTTGTGGTAGTCCCTCTCGTTGAGCCAGCCGTGACGAATCGGCCAATGCAGCTGGTATCTTGGCCTGGAGTTCTCAGGTATGCGAAGTGCGGCATGGCCTACAATGTAGTCTGGTGCTTTCGCTGGGTTAGCAGGCAGCTCGGTCCAGTCAATGCGAGAATGATCGCTATGCTCGGGTATCCTGTCCGGTGGGTTGGTCGAGTTCCACTTCGTGACAAGATCCCTCGAGTTCGGCAGTACACGGCGCTTGTTGCCTCGTCTGTACCTCTTGAAGTCTTCAGCCATGCCATTGTACTCGCGGGCGAACTGTGAGGGTCAGCTTGAATACCGCTCTGAATAATTGGTGATACGCACATCGTCTCCAAACCACTCCTCAGACGGCGCACTGTCATCAAGCTTCATCCTCTTTGGCCTTGGCTCACTGTCCTCGGCCTCTGACCTGGCTGACCTCTTCGCGATCACCATGGGCACGGTCTTTGGTAGCGCGTCCGTAGCAAGACCAATGCGCATATTCTGGCTTCCTACATGGATGATAATGTTCTTCGAGCCATAGTCAGAGCCACCATCATCCATCGCCACATCTTCGTCCAGATCGGGGTCCGGCTCAGTGAAAGGCAGACCTTCGTGAGCAGCCTGCGCTCTTGCCCGATCTATGTCGACTGCGGCCTTCTTTCGCGCATTGAGGCGCTCCTCTTGTTGCAAGCGCAATGCGAGGACCTGATCATCACGTTTGAGGAATTCGCTGGAAGTATAACGTCAGCATCATACTACTGCAGGCATGAGCAATTGGAGAGCCGATTTGTCAAGACGAGAAGTGATGTCGAGGACTGTGCGACAGGTGCCGCTGCGAGTAGTACCTCTTGACATATTGAATGTTGAGCGCATAGAGATCTTTTTTCCCCTTCCTGAGGCCATCCAAGACCTTGCGGCCGACCATATTGCAGCTCAAACAGGACTCTCGACACGCAGGGTTCGGAAATGAGGAACAAATGCAGGACGATAGGATCAGACGTACGTGTAGTAGTTCTTCTGGTTGATGTTGTCGACCTGAGGCCACGACGAGAAGTCCATGTTATTGTCGGTGCGTTTTAGGCCTTTAGGGTAATAAGCATCAGATTAGTCGTATTTCCTAATGCATATCCCCGGTGGCGCATGTGCCCGGAAGCGGTGAGGGCTCAGGATGGCCGTTGGCCATGGCCAGTTTCAGACTGCTCCATGATGCACTTACCCTCATCGCGTTCGAGTTTGCTCGAAGAGACCTTGCCGACCATCTTGTCGACGTCGCCGGACGGCGGATGGGCGATTGGGGCGAGTTGGGATGGAAGTCAAGAGGTAGAGATGGTTGGTAGTTCAGTACAAAGTAAGTGGCTTCTGAAACGAGTCAAGAAAGCGCCCCGTGTCTCGAAAGACGAGGAGGATATGAGCAAACGAATGTCACCTCACCCAGAAAGTGCACGTGTGGTTAGGTTGCTCGGGCTCTCTCTCGACAGAGTGGGTACTTGCCTCTCTTCTCCTTCCGCCAAAGATCGTGGCTCATGTGGCAGCGCGACGGCAGCGGGAGCGGGAGCCGCCGTCTCGCCGTCCCACGCAACCCCACCAACCCACTAACGAGCAACAGCCAGCCCACTTTGTCACAGACACTGCCCGTCACCGCCTGGAGCTCTTGGAACACGACCACAGTATTGTGCATACGGCCTTTACGCGACATCGAGCTCTGCAGCAGCGGCTGACGAACCTTGTATCGACATAGCATCATGGCGGGTTAGTGATCGAGCAGCTCCTGAGTCCTCATTTCAGAGACTGAACTAACAAGTGTGACAAGACTTTGAGAACATTGCGAAACAATTCGTCGAGTATGTCCAGCCTAGAAAACCCCTGAGCTCCTGATCCAAGTACAACCTCGACTGACACGCCCAGATTTTACTACAAGAGCTTCGACTCCGACCGCACGAGTCTCGCTGCCCTCTATGGCCAAGACTCTATGCTCACATTCGAGGCCGCACCGTGCCAGGGCGTAGCCAGCATCATCCAGAAGCTCAAGGTTGGCTGCACTTCACTCCGACCATACCAGACCAAAGGCTGACCTGTACTGCGACAGGACCTCCCCTTCGAGCAAGTCCAACACCAAGTCTCCACCCTCGATGCGCAGCCCAGCAACGCCCAAGGCGGTATCCTCGTCATCGTGACCGGCGTGCTACTAGTGGAGGAAGAAAAGAGGCCGATGAGCTATTCGCAGACTTTCCAGCTGCTGCCGAGGGAGGGGAGCTATTACGTCTTCAATGACATCTTCAGATTGGTGTACCCCGCTGCTTAGAGAGAGAAGAGCATATCACGGAGAAGCGAGTTCGAGAAAGCAGATCTGGCGTTGTGAGAAGCAGATGCTGGGCCGCCGGATGCACTCGTCCAGGGCATCAAAGCAAGGCGGTGTGAGGCTATGAGGGCAGGCGAAGTGGCGGCACTGCGAGAAGTCTGTGGATTCATACCTACCTGCGTGGCACCAGGCGGACCGCCGCGAAAACGAAGCGATGGCTTCTCACAACGACAAGAGGCTCCGTGCTTCCAGTCAAACCAAGTTCATGCTGCCATCCACCCATGTGATTTCTACGTCTCCTCTCACCGAGCACGGCCAGACAGCAACCGTACGTTGCGACGTGCTCTCCAAAAACTCTTGTGCCGTTGTACGTATGTCTTCACTTTGCTGTCCTATCCGACTAACTAGGTACCTAGGTGTTTCCAAAGAGCCAAGCGCTTTGATCGTGCAACCTTTAGATCGACTCAAGATATCAAGCCACGTGTAATGGAAGGTACTATGGTATCAACCGTGCAACAGCGACTTCTTGAACGTATTGAGCGACAGGCTCGCGAGTTTGCGAGATAACAAGATACGAAGTAATACTGTAAACTGATGTCGGCGCTCGTGCAGTAGCGCGCCAATTGTGGCTAGCCGGACCCTGACGTTTCACGAGCAAGTCGCGACGGCAGCAGCGCCCGAGCTGCGTCGCAACCAGCAGTTCTAGGCAATCGCATTCCCATATCAGTGTTGTCAGTCTCACGTCTCCTTCCTGTACACCCACACCAAGTCGTCTTGAGTCCCTACATCGACCAGTCGTGCCAGCCAAGCCCGTCCCACGTGCGAGAGCGACCGACAGATCGAACGCGACAAAGCCACGGGTCCATTAGCAACAATAAGCCGCGTGATTTGCACGAGCCTTGTATAAGGTAGCCTGACCGTACTACCCATCATCCACGATGACGATTCAAGAGGAGCTCAGATCGCGGAACTTCAGCATATACGGACAATGGTATACGGATCTACCTTTGGCATAGGCTAGGCTTCGGGCAGACGAGCTGACCTGTCGCAGGACCGGCATCCTATGCGTAATCCTCTGCTTCGCGCTCGGCATAGCCAACATCTTCCACTTCGACATCATCATCCTGTGGAGCGTGTTCTGCTTGTAAGTCACCCACCTCGCGCGCCATTCCACCCCTCAAAATCGAGTCATACTGACACTTCGCAGTGTCTCCTCCTTCATAATCATCTTCATTGAGGTGCCCCTGCTACTCCGAGTCTGTCCGACGTCCGAACACTTCGATGCCTTCATCCGCCGCTTCGAAACGAATTACATGCGCGCGGCGATCTACGGGGTCATGTCTCTGATCCAATGGCTGTCGCTGATACGCTACGCGACGTCCTTGATCGCGTGTGCCGTAGTGCTCCTGTTCGCAGCGTCTTTCTACCTGTTGGCTGGCATACGCGGTCAGGCTTTCGTCAACAGTAAGACGCTGGGTGGACAGGGTGTGGCTCAGATGATTGTCTGAGGAGTTTGAAGGGTCTGAAGGGATGAATAAGGCAGGTCATGAAGAGACGTTGGCAGGACGCAGGAGACGATTAGTGTATGTGATTTCGAGTCACTGACGGGGATATGCGATATTGTCAAAAAGTGCATTGAGCGAGGCGTATTGGCTGGAGAAGTCTGTACTTTACTAGGATGCTTTACAGCTTGTATAAGTACCAGCCTTGAGCAGCTGTTCTAGATTCAAGGCGACCCTCTCCATACGACCTATCTTCCAAGCGGCTTGTCCAGCTGGCACACGGATGGTTGGTGACGATTCTGGGCAAGGAGTGCTGAGTAGGCAGGTGTATAGCGCCGCTTCAGGCGATGAAATCGCACCCCTTTTACTCAAAGACTGTAGCAAGTGCAACATGTGAAGGCGGGCTGATAATTTGGGACCGCACAGGGAAAATATGGACTGAGTCCTAGATTTTAAAACCTCACAATCTCTCATTCACTTAGTTCCTCGCACGTGATCGTGCCTTCGTCTGAACTTTGTAAGCCGGCTGTCTCCGCTCTTACTTCAGGTTCCAACTTCATGCCCGAACAGCAATGGAATTGAATCCACACCGCCGCCATCGCGATTCTCCAGGCCAGCGATCAAGATCGCCCCGTACTCGTGACGCTCACCGCGATGTGACGAAACGACGCTCACGGTCGCCGCACCACCACTCCCATAGCAATCACCACCGACGCAGCAAAGCGACGCTAGATCGGCCACTGCCCTGCAATGCTCGTTCATTGCACAAGCGTGACTATGGTGGCTACAAGGCCCTTTTTGCTGAGTATCTGAGTCTGCAGAAGCAACTCGACATCGATGCCTTAGGTGCAGATGAAGTGAGAGGCCGCTGGAAAAGCTTCTTGGGCAAATGGAATCGCGGAAAGCTAGCAGAAGGGTGGTATGACCCAGAAACTAAGAGCAAGTCGAATGAGCGCTATGCGACGGGCGAAGAGGATGCGATAGCGTCTAGTAGCTATGCTGTAGCATCGAAGCCTGGCAGGCCTGCCGCCGACGATGATAAAGATGAAGATGATGAAGGCTACGGACCAGCTCTGCCAGCCACAACAGACAAGCATCTTGGCCCTGCTGTGCCTAGAGTACAAGACCTGCAACATCGGCAGGAGTTGCTAGAGGAAGACCGCAACCTTCACAGAGCTGACATTCGTCACGAACGCAAGCTCGACCGCAAGGCCCAGAAAGAGCGCCTGGAAGAACTTGTGCCTCGTGCAGAGCCCGGCTCGCGCGAGCGGCAATTGGAGAAGAAGAAAGAAAAAGCCTCGACCAATCGCGATTTCCGTGAGGCCAAAGAGCCTGGAGGCATGGAGGAAGTCGGAGAGAGCGAGTTGATGGGTGGCGGTGAAGATGAATTTCGAACGAAGCTCAAATCGAGAGAAAAGATCAAGAATGAAAGGGAGCTCAAGAAGGAGGAAGTGCTGAGGGCAAGAGCGGCGGAGAGGGAAGAGAAGATGATGGCGGTACGGAAGAAAGAGGAGAAGACTATGGACATGCTGAAGGAGCTTGCGAAACAACGGTATGGCTGAGCCAGTCAAATTGCCAGCAAGGTTGGATGCTTGTCTTCCCTCGTCGCCGTCATAATCGTTGGGTAGGAGCTCAGAACTATGCTTTTGCATCCGATGTCGAGCGTGGTCCCGTGCGGTAAGCGCAAGTCGAAGATCGGCAAGTGGGCTCGCTCGGCAACACTTTGGCCCAGAATCTGTGGTTTGTGATGTGAAGCTTAACTTTAGCTTTCAATAAGTCGAAACGGCCCAAACTGCTGTAATGGCTCAGTGGTTTAGTTTGACTTGTCCGTCGGCAATAGCATGGAAACATAACTCCCCCTTCGAGATAAATCGGCAGAAAAGCGACGGTTTCTTTTTTGCTGTACCGAGAAAACATTCCCTTCCTTGACTGGTCTGGCTGTTGATCTGTGTCTCCCGTGGTGGTCTCGTTCTGGCTGGTGAGGTTGCAGGTTCGAACTTGTGCATGTTTTGATAGAGGCACGTGCTTCTTTGGTTTCCAGTTGGGACACACCTGTTGCCTTACTTTTGCATGCGGGGATTGAAACACGTCACAACACACGAGGGTAAGGTAAGGTGGCGAGACCGCCTGATCAATTGCACGCTTTCAGCCCCTATTACCTGAGTGTCTTCCCCCAAGGCATCTCATCCTCGACGTTTTGCCCGCATATGGCTCGCAGCATCACCCTCCAGCGCCAAGCGCCTCGCCCTCCGCTACGCGCAGGTCTTGCTCAACAACACCACCTGGCATACGCTTGCTTCGGATACCTCCATCAACCCCAGGATCAAGCCCAGTCTTCAGGCGCAATCTCGATGTTCAACTGCGATTCCCCACTTCCATCGCGCTTTCCCCATTCACCCTCCATTCCTACGTCGAGAAGTGGTCAGCTCGAGTTCTGCGCGGAGGAATCGAGGCCGGACAGCTCACCATTGCGCTCAGGGAAGCCCAGCAACACCTCCTTCGGCTTGCCGCCCTTCCAGCCAGGGATGCGATGAGGTTCAAACCACACATCCTCGTTCTTTGAGTGCGCGCTCTCCCATCCAGGCTCCACGCACACCGCACGACACTTGCCTGTATTTGGACATTGAAAGACCACTTTATACTTTGCTCGATACGCCAAGACGGTGATTGCTGCATTCGGTAGGTTACTGTCATCATAAAGCGATGGCGGGTTGGTGTTGGGCAAGCTTGGGCAATGCTCCCCTGCATCACTGAGCCAAGGATGCTTGCTTCCTATCATGTCCTTGTAGCGCTGGACATGCTCCTTGGGGATCTGCGATACATGAGGCCATGGAGGCCACACGAACCACTGTTTCCGCTCGAGATGCTCTTTATTTGCTTGAACCCTTCGGTCGAGCTCCCACTTGACCACTCGCTTGTTCGGATTCCCTGGCTTGACTTTCGGAGGCGCCTTGGATTTCGAAGCCGGCTTGGTGGCTGGGGCGGCGGCCTTTTCAGTTTGCTTCTTAACGCCTGTCGGCTTGCTCTTGGTCGTTTGCGTCGGAGCGGCGGCCTTCTTAGGCTCCTTCTTTACAGCGGCCGCCTTGGGCTTGGCCGGCTTGGTCGGCTTGGTCGACGCAGTGGCTGTCTTGGAATGCCCTTCAACGCGGATCGTTGTCTTTGCCAATCCGTTCGCAAGTCTGGGGCGGAGCGCCCGCTTCGGAGCTGGAGCCATGTTCCAGTATCAGGGGCTATCGAGGCCGACGATGCGTTTTGCAGTGTTCTAGAAAGACGAAGATGAATGCGATGCGAGGGCGGCAGAATTCATAGTGCTTGCTTGTTGTTTTGTGGAATGCACTTCTGGACGAGGAATGCTGGACGTGACAAGCAGCCGGCGCTGGCTTGGGCCTCTCACTACATTGTCCAGCATGACGAGTACCTCCTCGAGAGAAGCAGCGCGTGGCTTCAAAGGCCCGAGTTCGCAAGCACTCCCTACCAGCCAAAAGATCACCAACACGAAAGGCGTTCAGATCCATTATAACAACCATGACTTACCAACCATGGTCATTCTAAATCCTTTTGAAGACAGTCACCGTGCATTCATGACGTTTCTCTCTCTCTAATTGTCTTTTCATGGGGTGGTCACGATGCTGACGTTGGTGATTGGCCATCAGACACCTGGCAGACGCTCTTGAGTGGCTGCTGGATGCTTGAGGCTTTACAAGAGACACACTTGAACGTATCACGGGGACGGCGAACCATGATAACGCTCGACCGTGTACGCCATCGGCCACCGCAGTGCAATATGCCGTGCATGATTCGTAGCAGGTGTCAAACCCAGTGACTAGTAGCACACCTCGCCTTCAGACCCTGTGGCACAAGCACAGTGCTCATGGTACTACTACTGTCACCGGGTACGACCATCATGAAGTATATCGAAGGCTCGAGGCCCCGTCCGCTTCGCTTCGCACTATATCCTCCCATTCAAACAAGCAGTTCGTGCGTTATATGATACTCCCATGGATCGTACCAAAGCCTTAAAGCATGCCGCAGGCTCCACAAACAGCAGCGGCGGCAGCAGCGGCAGCGCCGTCTCACCCAAAGTCGACAAATGCAACCTTCCACTAATTCCTCAACCCAGCGAAGACCCCCTCGACCCCCTGAATTGGCCAAGCTGGCTCAAACTCCTAGTCCTAGCCGAAATCTCCCTCTTCACCCTCCTCTCCGTCCTGACAGCCTCGATGATCACGCCAAGCTTCCAGATCCTCTCTCGAGAATTCGGAAGAGAAATCGAGGAGATCGCTTACATCACCTCGATCTTCATCCTAACGGCGGGCTGCTCGGCCGGCTTCTGGAATCCTATCGCGAACGTCTATGGCAGACGTCCTGTCTACCTCATCAGTGTCGCGGCTTGTATTGCTTTGCTGGTCGCTTCGGGGAGGGCGAGGACTTATGCGGAGTTGATGGCTTTTCGAGCCTTGAATGGCTTCTTCGGTGGGGTGCCGCTTGGTTTGGGGAGTGCCACGGTCTGTGATATGTACTTTGAGCACGAGCGAGGGCGGTATCTTGGTATCTATACGCTCTCGTTGATTACGGGCGGGCATCTCGCGCCGGTGATTGGGGGATATATTGAGAGGGATTTGCAGTGGCGATGTGAGTTGGGAAGCGATCCTGCTTGGTGAGCAGTGTGCGAGCTGACTTTTTTGGACAGGGTGTTTTTATGTTAGTGGTATATTGATGTCACCGCTACTGCCTCTCTTCGTCTTCGCCTTGCCGGAAACGCTATACTCACGACATGCCGAGGCCAGTCAGACCATCGGAGAAGCAACATGGAAGCAGAACCTCCTGCTCGCCAGAACAAGATACCCTTTGCGGCGCATACATGTGCTGGACTTCCTCCGCCCATGGCAAATGCTCAAGTACTCCAGCGTGCTTCTACCGACAATGTATTACTCTGCAAGCTTCGCATACGGCAGCATCCTCTTTGTCATCACCGCAGCGCCCATCTTCGGCAAGCTCTACCACTATGAGCCCTACCAGACAGGGCTACTGCTGGGACTTCCCCTGACCATCGGCAGTATCCTAGGCGAGCTGATGGCAGGTGCTTTCTCGGATTTCGTGAGCGAGAAGCGAGCGCTGGTTCGGGGAGGGAAGAGGAAGCCTGAAGACAGGCTGCTGGCGCTCACGCCGGCGATCGTGCTGTTGCCGTTGGGTATTCTCCTCGAGGGTGTCTGCATTCAGCATGGAACCCACTGGAGCGGGATAGCAGTTTCCATTGGGATTGCTAGCTTGGGTTTGCAGATTCAGACGACGGTGTTGTATGCGTATACTGCGGAGGTAATGATGGTCTCCCCCTTGTCCAGACCTGGTCACCACTAACGGCAAGCTAGTGCTACAGACAACAAGCGGCAGAGATCGGCTCACTGTTCAGCGTCTGCCGAGCGATCTTCTCATTCTGTATGGGCTTCTATGCACTGAGGCTAGGAGAGAGCATTGGCTTCCAGGACGCATGGATCGTCTTTTCGGTAATCGTCGTAGCATTATCGGTACCGGTGCTTGCATTGCTTTGCACTGGCGAAAGGTGGCGGCAAGAGAGTGTCGATGGAGCTGACCTGCACTACAACAATACCGTCTCTGGCAATCCGTAGACGAAGCAAACGTTGGATCGTGTAACATTTGGTTCTAGTCCTCTGTTCTAGAGCTGAGGTAGCGCCTAGCTCTTCAACTCGATTGTTGGTGTAGTAGGCCCCATGTTGTCCAACGTTTGGCTCTAGTTGGCTAATCTCAGCCAGACAGAGGCAACTCAGACTTGACCGCAGTCCTCTGGCGGGAAGAAAGTCAGTCCCCGGTAGACTTATTGTCTAGATCTCGTCTGCGAGCTGCTGTGAGCGCGACGCCAAAGACTCGATGAGTTCCTGATAAGCAGAAGGGCACTCGACCCATGTACAGCCATTGAAGCCGTAGTGCGCGTATTTCTCACGCCAGGATCCAGTAGGTAATCCACTAGAAAGTCGAAGGTGTTCTTGGAAACTGTGAACACAAATAGCGCCGGCTTTTCTGTCATGAGCGAATTCAAAGCAGACAAGGAAGGAGTCGTTACGGGCAGCGCTGAAGCTTTCGCGGCTCGATAGATAGTCGGTTCTTCCTGCGCATCCTAAGAAGAGTCCTCGATCGATGATCCTGTTACAATTCATGAGTGTACTGCTGGTGCTAAGGAGCAGAAAGAGCAGACTTACTCCTGGGGTCGAAGAACCGCATGCCTTGGCGCGAAGGTTCTAAACTGCGAGCGTGTTTGATGAGTCGTATAAGTATCTTTCCAGCTGAGCGCGTGATCGATATGTGAAAAGGTTTGATGGGGCCTATAGTCCGTCCACAAATCGCATCCCTGGCGAATGAAGGAAGCTTCGCCTGGCTCCTCCCCTTGTACAAACAAGGTTGCTGTGCGGCGGTTGAATCTGATAGTATCCATTCCCCCGTGCCTCCCATTGCGCGGCAGCCTCAACTCATATGTTGCGCGATCTCCAGTGGGTAACACATCGACCACGGAGGTGCTGTCTACATCGAGTTGCTGTACGGAAATCTGTCCTTGTGCAATCGGCTGCACGATGCCATGCTTGCGGGTGCTGCACGCAACAAAGCGCATGTGGCCTACCCATCTTAACTCAATGCTGTTCCCATAGTCAGGATCAACTCTTGTTCGTGCGACGACTTCGCGTTCCCGCGGACGCTCGCTACTGAAGATATCGATGCTGTCCTCGGCGGCATCATATAACAGCTTGTCGGCCTTCAAGGTCAACCACTGTTTTTCTACTTCGATGGTTTGAGAGGCAAACTCAAACGCCCGAAGCTCGCCCGTCCAAGTGTCGTAGCAGGCAATCGTGTTGTGAAAAGAGCTCGAGTCTCCTGATGGAAGCAGAAGGAGCACTTTATCCTTGCTCGTGCTCAACGCAGAGACTGCAGAGGATGGCAGCCGGCAAGACGTCATGTGGTGTTCATTGTGCCGATGTTTTGCGGTGTATAGCATGCCAGCGTGGGTGACAAAGGCGATGAGGCTTGAGGACAGATCAAAAGCTTGCACGGTTTCGCGGCCAAGACCTGTAAAAACGTTCGTCCTTCCTGTCAAAAGATTCCGGGTGACAACTTCCCTAGCCATTCCATCTTGCTGGCGGACATACGCGATGGTGTCGCGCTTCAATGCAACGCGAGGAGGTCTGCCCAGCTTGCAAGGTGTATCGTTGATATGTGCAAGATAGAATGGCCGACCCTGCCTCATAGCTTGCCAATGTCTCACTTTGACCTTAACAGGAGGATCGATGGTATTGGCGGAGTCATCCTCGTCATGAGTATCGTAGCGGCCGATAGCAGTAGCCTGGAGTCGATCCTTGGAGAGAATATGATGCCAATTCTTACACACTAGCTGCAGCCGCCAGGTATCAAGCATGGGCAGCCTTTCAAAAACCATGATGACAAGCTCCAGAGGAAGCCTGTTGAGAGGGTCATTGTGCTCTGTTATGAGTGTACTGAGTGTCGACACTTCGTCTTGGCGGAGCAAAGGCACTAGCTGGGTCAGCCTACGACAGCTGTAAGCACAACAACATCACGTAGTAGAGGTCGATTTTGCGACCGAGTACCTACGTGTTACGCCGGCTTACGGCGTCCAAATGCTGGAAGATGTCGATGATGGAGTCCATGTTGCCACAGATCGCTCCTTCCTAACTCGTCGCAATGCGGAATCTTGCCGTCGGCTTATTTCGACGCCCGCCTATCCGCACGGTCCAAGGGGTTGCCGATGAAGCTGATTTGCACCAGGTAGCTTGCTGGAGTCTCTCTCGCAATATCTGGGCAGCAGCCGGTGTACAGTTCACTTTTTGATCATAGGTATCTTCAGTCTAGGATTCGGGGCAGTAGGAATGTTTTCCATCAAATGATCTGCCTTATAGCACATTCCAACTTCATCGGCGTCTTCTGAGGCCTGTAGATTCGGTTCGGGGCACAGCTAGCCTATGAAGCTGTAGTTGAAAGAAGTCTAGTAGAGCAGAGTGAGACTTGTTATGTGCCGACGTTCTCCGGCGTGCTTGTTGTCGCCGCCTCGAGGAATTAGGCAACGAAGGTAGGCAAGGTTTGTTGTTGAATCCCTTGCTTCGGGCTTCCGAGACATGGGAACTTCACAATGATCGTCGGCGCCAACGGGCATATTCGGCAAGCCGCAAGCGACGACGCCGAACGCC
Source organism: Salinomyces thailandicus (assembly GCA_005059885.1). Taxonomy (NCBI): domain Eukaryota; kingdom Fungi; phylum Ascomycota; class Dothideomycetes; order Mycosphaerellales; family Teratosphaeriaceae; genus Salinomyces; species Salinomyces thailandicus. Next base: position 99,357 of record NAJL01000018.1, read on the forward strand.
CTCTCTCTTCGTGTGGGCGATGCGGGTGTGTTACACTGCCGCCAACCCAGGGCCGTGGTAGGATGTCTGCATAACGGCGCCTGAGCTGTGTTCTGTTTTGTACCTCGGAACCTCGCTGGTGTCTGGAACGTTGCTCGTTTCAAGAGAGCAAGGATGGCTTGTGGACCTGAGCTGTATGCTCTGCGATGCCGACTCCTTCGTATGATATCTACTGTCTCCCTAGGTGAACGAGTGAGGCGACTCCACTCTACCGTCTTAGTCTGTCCGCCGCGCAACGGCGAGATCGAGCCGTATCGAGGAGGAGACGGATAGAGTCCGCCCCCAATTACGCCAGTCCACGGACCGAAGGAGCCGCTCTTCTGCTGCAGGGGCACTAGCCAAGCCGATCAAGACTAAAAAGGAGCTCTTGCCGAGAAGCCCTTGTCGAAGCAAGCAAGCAAGCACGGCAAGCTGCAAGAGGAGCTCCAGTGCTAGTCTCCGGCGGCCAGCCCGGAGATCTCAGACAGCTCTTGCCGTCCGTTGCTGATTCATTCATTCATTCGTTCATTCATTCGTCCATTCATCTATTGTTCTCCTCCCGACCCTCGATCTGCCTGCCTTGTCTCTTGTCGCTGGACGTTGTGCAGCTGCCGTCGATTCCACCCACCTGCCTACCTTACAGCCTGCTCACGCCTGCTCCGACACCTCAGCGGCCGGCATTGTTGCGATCTAGATAAGCTCCCGCCCCGAACCGTCGACACCCGTTGCTCATCACTCGGTCGAGGTGAGACCAAATCTCCAAGACGGTAGACCCCGCAAGCTGCGAAAGGCCCAGGCTCAACCACCGACGACCGCGTCGTTCGACAGACGGAGCTTCATCGGGTGGACATCGTCCTTAGGGCTCAAGACGCCATATCCACCTTCCTGTACCGTCTCTCAACATCGGGATACCCACCGCAGACGGCTGAGACCTGCAACGGGATGACGAACTGGATGGACCTCCTTGGTCTGTGAAGAGCGTGAGCATAGCTAAAAGCATCAGAGCACCCGGACGCTCATCGCGAACACCCGCGCCGCGAACATCGACGGCAGAGCGCATACACATCGATGTTATAGGCATTGAGAGGGCGTGTGACCGGGCGCAAGAACTAGACACAGTCTAGCAAACTCTCCGACCAACTCCTCCATGGCGGCAGTTGGGCGGCCTTTGAGTCGGAGTCCATTCCAAGGCGAGTCACACGGCTTCGGCACTGGTCACGTCAAAAGCATACCCATCCTGCCCTCTGCTGCCGCGCCAGCGAGTTCAAGCGACGCAATGGACGTCAGCCAGCCGCAGCCAGCTCCTCCAGCACCTATGGGCCCGCCTGCCATAAACACCTCGAACGGCGATCGCCAGCAAGAGCAGCATCCCAGTGCCCAGCAACATCAGGAGCAGCATGATCATCAGCAACAAGCGCAGGGACAAGGGCAGCAGCCTTCCAATGGCACCGCTAGCCAGCCTATGGGTGCTGCTGCCGCGGCACAGCAACCGAAGGTCGTACAGACGGCCTTCATTCATAAGCTCTACAAGTAAGAGTCTTTGCTCCCATGGGTCCTCACATCAGACTGACAATGCGACAGCATGCTCGAGGATCAAACCATCCAGCACCTCATTTCGTGGTCTAGCACCAACGAGAGCTTCGTGATGTCTCCGTCCTCCGAGTTCTCCAAAGTCTTAGCGTATGCCGATCTCAACCTTGGGCCACGTGGTCTGGCGCAGGTATGTACGAGCTAACATGGGTCAGGCAATACTTCAAGCACACGAACATCTCGTCGTTTGTCCGGCAGCTCAATATGTACGGCTTCCACAAAGGTGCGTTGGAGCTTCACCCTCACAGCCGAAGCTTGGCACTTTGCCCAAGCTAACATTTGCTTGCAGTCAGCGATGTCTTCCATACTGGATCACCTGATGCGCCGCTGTGGGAGTTCAAACACGGTGCTGGCAGCTTCAAGCGAGGAGATCTCGTTGGTCTGCGTGAGATCAAGCGAAGGGCTTCGCGCCATGCGCTTATCCACCGTGATTCCTTCTCCACCAATGCGCCCAAGATGCCGGCGCCGCCACAGGTAGGCACGCCTGTAGAGCATATGCCGGATCCCATCGAAGCTCGCTTGGGTATGTTAGAGTGGAACCAGCAAGACCTTTACACTAGGCTTGCCCGCACCGAAGAAGCTTATACAGCCATGACTTCAAAATGCCAGACACTTCTGGAAGGCTTGACCAAATGCCATCACTGGAACCACGAGATGTCAAGTCATCTGCTCACACTGGTCCCTGACCCGGACAACCCTGTGCACAGAGACGTGTATGCAATGAGACAGGATATTTCGCGACAGGTGGATCAGCTAAGGGCTCTGGATGAGCCGCAAGAGACTATGTTTGCGAACAAGCCGTCATTCTTTCAGAACCCTGCCATGCCTATGGAGCCAGCTCTGCCAATGTCACCACGCCAGCGGCCATTCGACGAGTCGCGACGACCATCTCTGCAAGCCACTGGAAGACCAAGTTCTTTCCGTGCGGCAGTACCACCTCACCTCCAGGTGTCTCCACGCCGCTACGGTTCTATTGGCAGTGGAAACAGCGCCTATTCGCCGACGTCAAGCAGACCGAACTATCCACCTCCACCTCCACCGCCCCCACCTCAGCCACAGCAGGCTCATCCTCTCTCCCAAATGTCCTCTCCACCTGGCAGCCTCCTACGGCGACATACATCCGCAGACATTCGAGTCCACGGCTGGCAAGGCCAGCAGCCTCCGCAGTATAACCAAGCCAGCTCCCCCTACGCATCAGGCCAGAACTCGACCGCCTGGCCATCCTCTCCTCGCGCTACCGCCAACCCAGGAGACCAACAGATCCGAGACGCATTAGCACAATACGAGCTCCCTCGAGCCTCGAACCTGGGCTCCAGACAGCCCTCGCCGCCTCCACCGCACCACGATCACGGCGTGCCGTCTTTCAACAGCAGCTTTGGAAGCTACGCCAACCCCAACGATGCTGGATGGCAGCTACCCGGCGCTCGCTACCCCTTCAAAGGGCTGGAAACACCCGGCCCTCCGACCCGCCGAAGCAGTATGGCTAGCAATGTCCACAGTCTGCTGAACCCTGCAGACACTGCTGAGCGGGAGGGTGAAGATGAAGGCCCTGATGAGCGGAAGAGGAAACGACTGCTATGATACTGCGCGAGGTTGTCTCGTTGTTCCGGCTCTGAACAAACAGGATTAGGTTTGATTTTCTCTTTCTTAAAATACCCATGGCTTTTTCCATTCGTGAAAGTGATTGTATCTAGGGTAGGTAGGTCATTTGAAGAAGTGACAGGGGAATGTAGGAGCTTGTGATCTGGCTTCGAAAACTTTGACAAAGTATATCCGCTTGAAGAGCAATCTTTTGGTCTGTTCCATTCTTACCATTGTTTTCGCCACGACCGACGAATGCTGTTCGTTTCATAAAGCAAGTGCTCTCGTTGCTTATGGCTCGGGCAATGCACGTTTAGCTCGCCGCTGCGTCATTGGTCGGCAAGCTGCAGCACGGTTGCCGACCACATCTCTGAAGCTCTGATAAGTCTCAATCAATAACTTGAACATCATCAAGAAAGAAACCAATTGCTCTGCCCACACGTCCCCAAGATATACCTTGGTAGAAAGACAAGATGAGTGCCGTGGACCTGCAGGAAGTCCATGACTTCCTGATCACCATTGCCCATAAAGCTGGCGATATGATCACAACCGCCAAACCAACAGCAGCTGGCTCCGGCATGAAGAAGAACTCCGCCGACCTGGTAACAGAAACAGACCAAGCAGTAGAGAAAATGGTCTCAACAAGCTTGAAAGAACAATACCCAGACTTTCAGTGTGCTTTCCACCCTTACCTCTCCCAAAGCAGGTAACTCAAGCGTAAAACCTCCCGCAGTACAGCTAACAAGCAACCAGATTCATGGGCGAAGAAACCTACAAGCCCAGCGACACCCTAACCGACGCGCCAACCTTCATCGTCGACCCCATCGACGGCACGACCAACTTCTTCCACGCCTACCCTTACCTCTGCGTCTCCCTCGGCCTCACCGTCAAGCAGAAACCCGTCGTCGGCGTCATCTACAACCCCTTTACCAAAACCCTCTACACAGCCATCAAAGGCCAGGGCGCGTACCTCACGGACCCCTGGCACGAGCGAGTGCGTTTGCCTTTGAAAGAGCCGGAGCCCATGCAGGACCTCTCGCATTGCCTGGTAGCGGTTGAGTGGGGCAGCGACCGCGACGGGAATGATTATCAAGTCAAAGTCGAGACGTTCAGGCGGCTTTGCGCGAGTAAGGAGACGGGGGGTGCGATGGTGCATGGGATTAGGAGTCTGGGGAGTGCGGAGCTGAATACGTGTGCGGTTGCCGCGGGCATGTTGGATGTGTATTGGGAGAGTGGGTGCTGGGCGTGGGATGTGTGTGCGGCGTGGGTGGTGCTGGAGGAGGCTGGGGGCAGGATGGTGGGGTGTCACGAAGGGGATTGGGAGCCGAGGGTGGATCAGAGGAGGTATATGGCGGTTCGGGCTGGGGAGGGGCAGAAGGGGATTGTGGAGGAGTTTTGGGGATGTGTACAAGGGAGGTTGGAGGTGGGGTATGATACTGTTTCGTAGGTTTGTGGGCTGCCTGTGATTCTGGGAGGCGTAGTCTAGCCGTTTGCAGCGTATCTTACTAGCCGTGTATGAGTGGACATATATTTGGCCCTGACGCACCTCTTCGACTCGTGAACAGCCTTGGTGCCACGACACTTTCTCGATGCTGCACTGCTGCTTCACCTTCCGCCCGCCGAGCGAGTCTCTGTTCCCCACGCGAGCGTACTGCCATCCGAGTGGCTACATGATCTCGATGAGCATTCGTGATAGTTCAATCTCCATGCGTCCTCTCCTTCACCCCGCCTTCACCGGACTCTTCGCCCTACCCGCCTTCCCAAGACTCAAACCAGCAATCTCACTCGTGGGCGTCCCCACCGTCGGCGTAGCAACCTGCGGCGTCGAGATTGGCAGAATCTCCGTCTTGAGCTCCCGATTCTTCTTCGGCTTCGGATCAGGTGCTACACAGCAGCAAAAAAATCAGTCATCCAAAAGTACATTCGCCCACCAACAGCCTCCTAAACCCCAAATTCGAAATCTCACCCTTGTTATTCTCCTGCACGTAAAATTTCCTCAGCAACATAATCGCCTCCTCCCGATACAACCCGCCATAGACCGGGTACAACGGATCCAACCCAGGGTCCGAATGCACCGTCATGACACCACCGCAGCCGCCGAAACGATCGTTCAAGCACCCAAAGTACACGGCGCGGATGCGGTACTGTCGAAGCGCCGACGCACACATGATGCACGGCTCGACGGTCACGTAGAGGTCGGTCTCCCGCAGAATGCTGGGTGGGTGCTTCGCCATGATTTCGGCTAGGGCGACGAACTCTGCGTGGCGGGTGCCCTAAATACACCATCATTGCCCAGAAAGTTAGCAATTTACTTGGTCTCGTCGTCTCGAGAAGTGTTGATGCCAGACGGACGGACTGTGGGCAGGAAGGAGAGGGGACTGTAGGCAAGAAGGAGGGCAGGGGGGGGGTGGGGGGGGCAGGAGGGCCGCGTTTTCCGCAAGCACAGCCAAGCAAGCACATAACGTACATTAAGCGAAGCATTCGTCCCATTAATCCCCCTCCCGATCACCTCACCTTGATGCACAAACACACAACCCACAGGCGTCTCGTCCGAAGCGAGGGCCAGCTCGGCCATTTCAATGGCTTTGCGCATGTGACCCTCATGGTATTCGCGGTTGGGGATGGGTCCGAACACCATGCTGTCAGGATGACTGGGAATCCGAGGATGACGACTTGGGATCTGAGGATGACTCTGAGGGAGAGGGTCTTTCTTTCTTGGGCTTTACTTTTGCCGTGAGGATGTTTGTCGATGTATCACAATGCTGTTTGTTCGCTCGCTTCTGCGGCGGGGTATTCGTTGGTGGAGGAGAGATCGGGTGTGAGTGGTTGTTTGTTTGTTGTGAATGGAAGGGAAAGGGAAGGGAGAGAAGTCGTTCTACACGGGCTTGCGTCACACATTACCAATGATTCTAATCCACAGTGTTCTGCACCTCATTCGTACCTTCTAAAAGAATCTGGGCTAACAAGCAAACAGGAAGTAGATACCCGACCTCTGGAACATTTAAAGAGCAGCAACCACGATCACAAGCATAAGAGAAAGTTCAAGACGGGAAGACGGGAAAATCATAAAACATGCACGGACACTGTCTCGGAGAATAATTATCTGTCTCAGTTCATAGGCAGCGAAAAAGCGCAGCATTGGATAAAACCATCGCAAACCCATTGTAGGCGCTCTCAAAAGACACTCAACGCCAGTTGCCCCCGATTTGCTCTCCGTCAGCTCTCCAGATCAGCTACGTAGCTTTCCCATTCCCAAACCCAGACCCAGCCCCATGTTCCACTTGACCAGATAAAACACCCAAATTGTATACCCACAAATAAAAGACGCCTTGCACAGTTTGTCTTTCCCCAGCCTAGCCCCTCGTGCGCACAAATGATAGAAAGACGTCGGGTCCTTTATGAAAACGAAAATGGTTCTCCTGTGAAAGCGCAAATGGCGAGGGCAAAGTCATTCGAGGATCCGGTGCCTAGCTGACATCACTCCCACTATCGGGTGATTGCCCGCTGATCCATTGACAGTGGCACGCACCCGGTACTAGCCGACTTTCGTAGTTGGAATAGCTGGGATCCGACTCCTCCAGCTCAAACATGACCGGCGCGTCATCATCCGCAGGGACCCAGTTGTAGGCGCCGTTATTCAGTATCTGGTACTGTTGGCAGTAAGGCGTAACGGTGTTTCCTGGCAGGCGTCGCTCTTCCAATTTGACGACATAAGGGTAGATGTCCATGCTTTCGTACAGGACGTCATCCTGGAAAATTTGACGTTTCCGGCGCCTTCGGTAGTTGTCGCCGTCGACATCGTCATCATCGTCGTCGTCGTCGCCGTGTCCCTGGTGAGAGAGATTTTCGTATATGCTTTCATGCACCGAAGCATGAGACGCCCAAATGCTGTAAGCGGAGGATGGGCCGGTCCAAGTGATCGTCGCGGAGGGATTCGTGACGGTAGTAGTGACCATGTCTGTCGGCGCGGGACTCGAACCCGCGGGAGCAGAGGTTGTCGACAGCGAGGTGGTCGATGGCGAGGCGGTGGACGACACTGTAGGCGTAAGACTGGACGTCAAGAGGTAGCTTGTCGCCACCGGCTGCTGAACGTAAAGAAACCCTTCAATGAACGTCTTGTTCCACACACAAAACCATGGCTTGTCGCCGGGCTGAGCTACTTGCTTAGAATGCAGCCAGCCATTGTCAATCTGAGGGAACTGTCGCTTCCGTTTCTTGCTCTTCTGGACGTCACTTGCGTCCCAAGTCCCTTCCGGCAGAACGACAATCTTGTCGTAGAATTGCTGAAAGTAGAACGCTGGCCCGGCATTCGGCGAGTCGCTGTCCTGGACCGTGATGAAAGGGGAGAAGTTGGTTTGAAAGGATGATAATTGCGCGCCGTAGCAGACATCATCGTCCTCACTGGCGTAGAAGAGAGAAGCGCCCGTCTTATTTGAGCCCACAGCAGTTCCAACGATTATGCCGGTCGAAGGAGGTCCACCAAGATCGCAAGTCCAGGCCGGCTGTTGTGCGGTGTTCGGCAAACACTGTGCTTGTGTCTCTTGTGGCGTACTGAGAGACAAGGCGTACGTGCCCGTCGGTGGCGCCAAGGAAGTCGGCGAGGCGATGATACTAGCATCGTAGTACGAGGAGCTAGCTAAGCTGAGCTCAGAGGGGCTGAGATAACGTTAGCGTTGGATCTTAGAAGTGATTGAACAGGACAACATACTGGCGCTTCGTCGCATTCTCGAGGAATCCTCCAATGACACCACCGAGCACCGCGGCGATGAACACGACCACGCCAGCGGCAAGTAGGAAACCCCAGAAGGGTATACCGCAGAACTTCGTCTTCCTCTTCTCCTTCCATGACTTCTCACTCCAGCTCTTCTGTGACACAAACGAGTTCGCTGGTGAGTTCGAGTGCATGAGTTCGATATTGGCCATCGAGGGGTGTCTGGCGCCGCCTAGTGCTGACGGATCCGTCATAGACTGAGGTCGTTGAGTTGGAGGTGCCTGCGGTCGTAATGTATTATGCATGAGATCCATAGTAGGGTCTGTGCCAGCCACGGGTGCTCGGCTGTGTAAGGCGGTAGGCGCTTCAGGTACAAGCAACGGCACCTTCTCTGGTCCATCTTCCGGATACCTAGTATACGGCGGCAGCTGCTCGGCGTGCCCGTCCGCGCCGATAATGTCCTGATCTTCACCATCCGGGCCGAGCTGTCGGTGATATGATGAGCCCAAACCAGGGAAGCCTACCGGCACTACCGGGTTTTGCGGCTCTATGTCATCCTCATCTTCTGCGACACCTTGCGGATAGAGCGTGTACGGATGTTGTGGGCCGCCACGCACGGATGCTTCTCGTGTTGGGGCGCGAACGGTCGACTGTGTCGCCACGCTTGGCGTCCTTGCTAATGTACCTTGCGGGTACATGCCATAGGGATGGCTGGGCCCTGCACCAAATCGCGGGCTGCCTGTTCGAGCGAACTGATTCGAAGATGCTGATGACACAGATCGATGCGCCAGATCCGGCTCGAACGACATGCTCGGCGTCCTCTCATCGCCGTCATCGGGGCTAGCGAACGGGTTCTCGACGTATGACCTTGATTTCCGCGTCGAATTCCGGCTCGGTTGTCTGCTAGACATGATAGACGAGACGGTCCCGTTCGCATAGTGTGCCGACACCGTCCGTACCGGCTGCGCTTCGATCTCATCGTCTCCTTCTATGTCGTGATCCGAAGGTCGAAAGCCATCCGCCACCATGTCGAAGTCCTCCGCATATCCATCATCAAAGACATTCGGATTGTCTCCCGTCGGCATCGTGTCACCATCCAACAATGATCTCCTCTCCATCGCGTACGCCGCCGGGCCTGCACAGCCCCAGCGCGCGCTTCAAGCCTGCCTGCCTGCCTGCCCAGCCTGTTGTCCCGTGCAATATTCGCGCGCCCAGTCTGCTCGATACCAGGGCGCAGCCGTTCGTGTATGTAAAAGTCCAGAAGCGAAAGAAATAGCGAGTGACGTGTCGGGCGAGGTGTATGGGCGGGCGTGAGAGATGTGGTGGGCTTTGGAGATGGAAAGAAGGAGCGGCAGCCATGTCCCGGACGATGCCGTAAGCTTGGCAGTGTATCTGCACGTACCACCCTACAACCGGCCCTTGGCCCAACTTAAAACAAGCGCTTTCCGCTTGCTGACTGGTCCGACAGGGAAAGAAAACCTCTACTGTGTACGCCAGCACAACACTCGACGACCTTATCTCACTGTCCAAACGACATGCGCGCTTGTCTATCACATAAGAACACTGCGCAGATCAATGGACTTGTCATTGGGCAACACGGTGCTCGCATACTGCATGTTTGGAAAACAGACTCGGGCGGCCAATGACATCGTTTACGCCGTGTAGCGCCAAACGTCCCGCGCTATTTCGACCGATCGGCCGGCAATAATGAGATTCCCCGTGGGCACGGTTAGACCTAGAATCTCCTCCTCTCCGTCCCTCAGTAGTCTCTCACGTTGGGGCTTGACCACCTTAGTTGTTGTTGCCCTTACGTACAGACTGCCTCCAGGTCAATCCAGTGCTTGCCTTTCACAGATCCCATCAGACAAAAGAAGGTCTCTTGCCAGGGTAGCTGAAGTCGAGAACCTTGAGAAGCTTCAACGGCTCTGATCGTGAAACACCTCATCACGACGACATAACTTATTAACTCTTTCCTTCCGAAAGGGTATTGGCATAACAAGCGGGAGCTTTCGGAAGTTCACGTGCTCGACAGCTGGTGCACCAAAGCCGCGGCAGGCTCACATGTCAACACCTAATCTCTCGAACGTGTGTACATCTCCGGACCGCCCACTACTTCGAAGTAGCTGTGCCGGTAAAGACGAACAACATCTTCAATAACAAGGTGGAAGTCTTACAACGCGTTGATGAGAGATGAAGTTGCCCCGCTCTGTCGCCATTAGAAAATTGGAAGCCTTCGGGCATCTGCTGAATAAACTGTCCTAAGGCAGCAATCCGCAGTTCAGTGTTCGCAAGAACGCACATGAAACTCGATAAATCTTAGGTATCCTCCCACAGCTCCTACGCACGCGCTGATGCCATGCTGAAGCCTGTTGAGAATCTGAAAGGCCGCTCACTCGATTCCAGACACCTACGAAAAGGCCTCCATCTGCTCGTAGCTGGAGGATAAAGGGCACATTAAGGTAGGAATACAGTGAGCTGACCTCGCAGATCTCGAAGCATGCCGGCACTGCTGCGCGGCTGCAAGAAGGCTGTTAACGCTTCTGACGATCACCCCGGCTCACCCGCCCCACCGCTTTATGCCTTGATCTCATACGACCGTCTGAACATATCATCGATGTTCGTCAAGTAGTATGTGCCAGGAACGATATCCTCGACCTTACCCTCAGGCTTATAGTTCTTCTTCAGATGCGCCTTCTCCCTCAGATTGCACAGCTCATCGTAAACCTCGGGCGCCACCGTCCGCCGGGCCTGGAGCCTCTGGTGCAAGTCGACTTTGCTCTGGATCTCCTCGGTGCTGCCTCGTACCTTCAAGCTGAACATGGACGACGCGAGGCCGGAGCCGTAAGAGAACATGGCGACGCGCTTGCCCTGGAGGTCCGCGGAGGAGACGTTGGCGAGGAGGGAGATGAGCGAGGAGTACACGGATGCGCAGTACATGTTTCCGCACATGGTTGGCACTTCGATTGTGGGCTGCACGCGGGACGCGAACCGCTTCTTCGACAACGCGACGAACGTCTTCTCGACGTTCTTGTCCGTCACGCTCTGCTCGTACGGCAAGTCTTTGAGCTCGGCTGGGACGTCCTTGAAGAGAGGGTTTTCTGGGTCTTGCAGGTAGTCGTTGTACAGCATGCGGGCGTAGCTCTTCGACACTAGTTTGCAGGTCGGCGCGTGGAAGCACATGTGGTCGAAGCGGTCGAGCGGGGTCTCCTGCTCTTGGTGTGTGCCATTCGTGCCGTTGGAGAGTCTGCTCTGAATCTTCTGCTCACGAGAATTGTAGGCCTTGTAGCAGGCGTCCACAGCCTCGGTGTAGCATTGGATGCTGAACTGCCCGTCAACAAGCGGGTACTCGGAGGTCAGGTCAGGCTTGTAGAAGTCGTAGGCATGTTTGATGTAGCTGCCCCTGAGGCCGGGCTCGAAGACCAGAGGCGCGTCCGGACCGATCAGCATGGCGACACAACCCGCACCACCGGTGGGGCGCGCGGCGCCCTTCTTGTAGAGTGCGATGTCGCCCGCGATGACGATAGCGTTCCTGCCGTCCCACGCTGAGGACTCGAACCAGTTGATAGTGTTGAAGAGGGCGTTTGTTCCGCCGTAACAGGCATTGACTGTGTCGACCCCCTCCACGTCGTAGTTCCCACTCTTCTCGAACAGCTGCATGAGCACACTCTTGACGGACTTCGACTTGTCCAGCAGTGTCTCAGTACCGACCTCCATCCTACCGATCGAGGCCGGATCGACGTTGTACTTCTTCAGGAGGGAGGAGACGGCGGTCAGGGTGAGGGAGTAAATGTCTTCCCGGTCGTCACAGAAGGACATCATGGTCTGGCCGAGACCAATTGTGTACTTGCCCTGCGAGACGCCATCGAACTTTTCGAGCTCGGTTTGGTCCACACACTGCGAGCAACCTGTCAGTTTCTGTGCGCTGGTCGTTGGAGAACTGGCGGTCTGGGGCAGGAAGGGGACTAACTTGGCTTGGGAAGTAGAGCTCCATGCCCTTGATGCCGACATTCTGAGGGCGCTCCATGTTGTGCGATGTGGTGATGTACTCTCTAGTGTACGTGTGCTGCGGTGGCAGGGCGTGCGACTTCAGATGGTGTGGTGCGGTGCGGTACGTTGACCTTAGCGGCGAGAGAACGACAATGTTTGTGTGGGGTAAAAGGGAAACAAAGAATCGCCGTGTCCGTCGCTTCTTCAATCGCAGGGTAAGATGGGAAGTCGCGGGAGTCAGTGTTGGAAGAGCAGATGTTGTTGCGAAGGTGAAGTTGAAGGAGACGTCTCTCATGCACAGGGTACCTTATTGCCCCAGCGATCCTCCTGATTGCTGGCACGAAATAAAAAACTCGAAGTCACCGGACACATCAGGCCATTGTTACGCGCCACTGGTGACGCGCGGGCGCGGGTTCCTGCAGCCAGCGTGGCTGATGCAGGGTTTAGGCGAGCTCGCGCCGCCGTAAGAATGGTACGATGTGGCGTCGGCGCGCTCAACGGGTTTTGCTTTTACAGGCGGCGGGACTGGATGAGGAATGGAAGAGAAACACCTTCCGCTGGCCTCACCGCCCACTGCCGCCTTTAACGTCCCACCTGTGACCAGGGACGTTCTGTGCGTTGGACTAGGGTTCAACGGCTTCCACATCAAACAAATTCTCCGTCGTTTCACAGCAACACCCGCCATCTTCCACCCTGTGCACCGGTCTGATCCACTCCCACGTTCCTCTGTGCTTGTCGATGGAATGGCCCGGAGAGCTATCTAACGGAGCTGTGTATGTGTGATGAAGTGATATGAATTAGATGCAAGACGGCCACGTCACCACCGAGACCATCATAATAATCTCTGTCGATATACATAAAGCTGTGCCATAACGCTACAGCATTCTCGTCCTCCCCCTCCACCTACTCCTCCACCTCGCGATCCCCACCCCACTCCCCTCAAAGTCCGCCACACCCTCCCGAACAGCCCTCCGCCTCTCCTCCCTCCTCCGCTCCACCAAGTCCTGACTAATATGCCCAAACCCACCTCGCCTGCGGAAGCAAACTTCCATTAACCCGTTGACATCCAGCATACCTCTCGGTATCGTCTGCACGACCTGAAAGATCTCCATTGGGTCACTGACGGCCACAATCTGCTTCTCGCCTGCTTTGAAGATAGCTAGCGCAATGCGGAAGAGCGTCTTGCTGCCTTCGAAGAAAAGGCAATCCCACACGCGGAGGACGGACTCGATGGGTAGCGTGCCGACGAAGAGCGACATGAACCACGCCGTCGTCGCCAGACTAATAGTTGGAAGTCTTAGAGCCTGCGCAGTCGGCTCACCAGCCATAACTCCGCCGCCTTGATCGTCTAATTTTGCCCAGACGCTGGGGATGCAGTCTTTGATGCAGGACATGAGGACCGCAATGTCGATGTTCGCGCCTTCGAGCGCGATGCCGTGTGTGCCGGGAAGGTGAAGCGAGGTGACAATCTCGAGTAGGACGAAAGCCTTTTCCTCATCCCCATCCAGGAAGAGAAGTAGGAGGCCAGCGATGAAGTTCAAGGACTGACAGTATCCGATCCCAGGATTGTGCACGGCAAAGACTTGCAGCACGCGGCGAAGCGACTTGACCATGTCAGTCTCTGGCTCCACGTATGCGGACCGTCGCTTTCCCTTCTTCCCCTGATCTGCTGACCCGCCACCTGCACCAGCCTGCGCGTCAGACATCATCGTCGGATCGGGTTTGAAGCGAACGTTGTCCGGAAAAGTCCGATTGAGATCGCGCTCAATATGCTCTCGGTCATTGTCGCTCAGCTTCCCGCCTTTCTCGATCTCATCCAGCAGCTGCCAGTACAGATTAGGCTCTTTTGCGAGCCTGCCCGGTCCGCCTGCGTACCAAAACCACGCGGCTCCTCTCATATCCGGCGGGAGACCCTTGCGGACATATCGCTTGATCTTGTCCGATTTTGGCGGGAAGCGGAAGGGCTTGTCGGTACTGAGGCCGTAGGAGCGCATGAGCACATGCCACTTCCTCGATCTACGAGAGACGTGTTGGCTGTATCCTTTGTCCCAAGCGTCATACTGTTGAACGGTGATGTAGTGTGAAGCTTTCTTGAAACCATAGCGATCTCTAGGCACTGCCGCTACGGTGGTGCCATTGCTCTCTGCCCGGGCATCCTGACTTGTACGTAGGTTACTGCCACCAATTATTTGCGTACTTGTCCGTTGATGAGGGGGGTGCGCAGATGGGGGTGCTAGGCTTGCTTCGGCTGATGTCTTCCACTGATCCAGCAGACCCGCGCTCTGGCTTCGTCTGTGCATTCGATTGCGCCGAGCATCTCCAGCACCTGGCAAAGACCGCTGCGAGGCGGGCCTAGCAGACTGTGTTGACGGGCGCTCAGCCTGCATGGATCGCTTTTGTGCGGTGTCCGTACTCGGTCTTGCACTTTCGAATCCTTCAGCATACATGCCAATCACGCTTTCATTGGTCATGCTGCCCCTCGCGCTTCCCTCGAAGCGATTGGTGTCTGGCCAGTTCGGGTACACCTTTACGTACTCGCTGTTCGAGCTATTACCGGTCGCAACACTGCTCAGGTCGGTATTAATGCTGCTCGTGTTAAGGTAGCTCGAGTTACTAGTCAATGCCGAGCGGTAAGACTGCCGGATCTCGTCGGTCCCTACGCTCAGCCGCCCCGGCGCGAGAGATTCTGGTGTATTCCAGCCGCTACGTGGTATACTCGTCTTGCTTGATATACGATGTCGAAGGCCTCTTAGGCTCTCGCCGAAGGAGTGCGATCCACGGAGTTTCTTGCTCTTGCTCTTGCTCGTGGGAGACATGGGCGGCGGTGGAAGCAGAGGCGAGGAGGGTGGTCGGGTTGAAGGTGCCGTGTCTGCTAAACTGGAGCTGGATCGCTCGAGATGCTGCTGTATCGCCTCGTCCGACTGCTCCAGCTTTGCCGCAAGACTTCCTAGCGGGAGCTTCGACGGACGTCGTGCAGCGTCCCGACCGGCAAACGCGTGCTCGGAGCTCGCAGGCGTATTATCGATGTGAGGCAGTGGCCGCACGGGACTTGGGTTGAAGCCGCGAAGCTGGTGATGCTGAGAGGGTGCGAAGAACGGCGTTGGGGCGTGATTCGACCGCAGCTTGTGAGCAGATGCCCTTCGGAGCGGTAGGTGAGGCTCTGGCAAGCTCCTGCTCCCATCCATGCTCTCTGTCCCGTTGTACGTATTCATAGCTTCTTCAATGGCTTCTGCCACGGACAATGTGTGATCGTCCTGCTGCACCGCCTCTAGCAAGCTCATGGGCTCGGGAACGCCCTCGTCTATCTGCACCAAAGGCTGCAGTTAAGGGCGATTGGAACGAAGAGCCTGCAACAAATATCGCTTCCTTCTATCCCTCATCTTCCAGTTGCTAGCAAGCACCCTTAGTCATGCCTAATATCGCTCGGTCGTCTGTGCTGTTCAGCTTGTCGGAGCGCAAACGCCTTTGTGCTACCGGAGAGACCTCATTCGGGATTCACTGTCGGAAAGAGGCCCTGATGCATCCATTCAATACGAGATCGACGCGTACATGCAGCCTGCAGGTCACTGCAAACGGCGTCGAGGTGTTGAAAGCACGAAGGTTGAGATCATCCGAAGAAACCGGGTGCAGGCGTTCTAGCGGGGATCTGCAATTCTAGCTCACGCCACAAGTGGCTGCATGATGAAACCGATGACATGAAGCACGTGAGCACGACACTGCTGAATGAGACGAGAGTAAGGCAAGATGCATGTGAAAGTGGATGGCGGAACAGCGTGAGCGCTGTCTCTCAGGCTAGCAGGACTGTGTGCCCGCGTCCATGTTGCACGCCAGACTCCCAGCGCTATGCAGTAGTAGCAGAAGCAGCCGCAGACCCGCGTTAACGCCGGCCACGTCGATGGCAATTCCACCCATATGCACAATCATCATTCTATCGCTCCTCGAAACCATGAGGCCATTGATCTATTTCGCGTGCTTGTTCACCCACTCTTTCGCAATCTTGTCAAACTCCTTGCGGTTATTCCTGAACTGCTCGGCGATTGACGTCTCGACCGCATCCTCGGGTTGCGGCGCCGCCATCACTGCCCGCACCAGCTTCAGCACATCCGCAATCTTGTTTGGTGGCTTCCACTCGTCCGCCCTCAGCATACCCAAGCACATGGCTCCACGCTCATCATTCGTCACGTTTGGGTGGTAGATTTTGGTCTTGAAGCTGAGCTGCGGGGGCTTGAACGGGTACTCTTTCGGCAACGTGATTTCGACCTTCCAGTTGCCACCAGCATAAACGCTGTCTGATGGACCGGAGATGGTGGCGTGCCAGACATTGAAGTCAGACTCGGAGGGGAGGGAAATGCTGACACCATCTGGCGGGTTGGACTGGATCTCGCCAAGCTCCTGCGGGAATTGTCAGTGAAGGGCTTTCGGAATAAATGGCCCCCTGTAGCCATGCTCACCTTCATAATGCGCTTGTTTCCCGCCATGCTGAATGTTTGGCGTGCCTGCTGGAGACCTGTGCGCTCTGTGGTAGGCTGGCTTGAAGGGAAGAGAGTGAGGCGGTTTGGATTGCCCGGTCAAGAAAAGAAAGCAGCTCAACAAGGAATGCTAGCAGCACACCCAAATGAAAGCTCTCCAGTTCAAATGTCACCTTTTGTGTCGTTAGAAACAGTGGCTGCGTCTTAGCAGGTTCTAGTAAGCGCTCAAGTCGCGAGTCTCGGATGCAGATGTCGACTTCCAGGTGAAGCCGGGAACTTCGCCTGTCCTGTTCACTCTGGTACCTAACCTCAGGCAGCAAAAGTACCCCACATTGGCGAACTTCACTTCATTGGATGATTGTGCACCGATCGTCCTATTCCCGCCACAACAACAATGGAACGCAACCCGTGCAACGCACCTTGGCACAGCCATGCTATGCAAGATGAGCATGGACCATGGCGCGCGTATATCTATAGGCTGCGCCGCCTGTTCGACGGTCTTCCTTTGCTCGTCACCGCTGCTGGACAATATCCTCAGGCCGCTCATCTTCTGGCGAAGAGTGCAGCGCCTGCAAAGCAAGCGACGATCCACTGACCTTTACTAACTCCTACGCTCATTAACGACCTCCCCAACCATCCGACCTAACCATCACTCGTTTGGGACAGACAGCGCGCGACAATGTTCAAACGATCATTCCACGCCGCCCGCGAGCGCAACGACGCGCAGACGAGCAAGGTGAGGAAGATCTCCAAGCGCTCCTTCCGCGACGATGCGAAGCAGCGGATGCGCGAGGCTCTCGCCAATACAGGCAACACGCTTGATACTTCGCCATCAATCGGCAGCAACGCAAGTCCCAAGCTCAATTCGGCGATCACTACGGTCTCCGTGGGCAAGGACCAGCGTCTGTTCGCCGCGCACGAGGATGTGCTGGCGCGCGCACCTTGGTTCGCCAAGGAGTGCCGTGAGCTCTTCTTCGCTTCGCCTGGCCAGAGAAGGATCAATCTACCTGACGAGGAGCCGGAAGTCTTCTCTATAGTCCTTGAGTACCTCTACAAGGGCGACTACTATCCAAGACTTATGCACGATCGTAAGATTCAGAAGTCGACGCTCGAGGACGTGGAAGGCTTGACGATGTCCTCAATCTCCCCTCGACCCTTCAACGAAAAACAAACCGGCGGCCTCACCGAGCTCGCGACAATTTACCACCATGGCGTGGGCGATTACATCCTACGGGACACCGCAGTCTACTGTACAGCTCTCCGCTTCGGCTTGTCGGAGTTGCAGCGCCTGGCTCTTCGCAAGCAAGGCCTGCAATCCGGCATTGACGTTGCGACGGTCCTGCGCAGCGCGAGGTTCGCGTACGCCTACACGCCACCAAGTGACTCACGTCTTAGAGCTCATTACCTCGCTCTCATTATCCGTAGCCGAAAGACCTTCAAGCGCAGCGGCACGATGCAAATGGAGATGGAAAAAGGCGGGACGCAGATGTTCTTCGACTTGTTCGTGGCGATTTGTAATCACGTCGACGATGTCACAGAGATGGGCAGCAGCAGCGGCCGATCCCTCAACATCAACGAGTGACGATTGCTAAGGATAACAATGTCGATGCAGCTCGGAGCAATGATCGAAGAAAGGACTTACTCACCTCAACCAGATTGCATGCGGAATTTCGATCCTCACGGACTGATACGATTTGCTCTGAGCTGGCTCTCACCTCTCATGGCGTTGGGTTGGCGCTTCAAAGCATAAACTACGGACTGAGAAAAAAATCGAAAAACAAGCACAGCGTCTGGTTGCAAGGGTGTGTTGAGCGCTTGGATTGCAGCTATGGGAACAAGCAGGAGTGTCCTGCGTTCGCGTTCCTCTCTACCTATTCCGACGCTTCGCCGTGCAAGAAGAGGGGCCAAACATCAGCCAAGCGACTGCCTTCGCAAGTGCTTTTGACTGTTTGGTTCAGTAACTGTCGTCTCGCCACTTCGAGTGGTGCGGACATGTGTGCTTGGCTCTGCCACTGGCTTGGTGAACGCAGGCAGCATGGGGACATTTCGGCACGACGCTTTGGAGGGCAACAGACTGTGATAGGGTAGCGTAGATAGTGAGCTAGAATGAGACAGGTCGGTCGTCAAATTACGGAGTCTCATACGGTCAACGACGGTGCCTACGGGAGCCAACGAGTTTTGGGTGGCTTCCGACTCGTGATTAATGTGATTCAGTGAGCACTGGGCTCCCAATAGGCGTTGATGGACCGAAAAGCTTCGACTACATAAGCCGTGAAGCCAAGCGTCTCCTGCCGTTGGTGGAGAAGATCAGCGCACGTGTTCTAGACCTTAGGTCAATCGCTACCATGTTTCCCTGGCTTCGCGTCCCCAATGAAGACACCCAAATCGCTGCAGTTGACTCGTGGCGGAGCCTCTGTGACACTCAGATGGAATAAGTCGCGTCTCCAGAGAAAGAGCTTTTGGGAAAGAAGTTTAGAGAAGTACGCCGAGGACTGCAAGACATGGAACGACTTGCAAGCCGACTTCCTCAGAACATCGAAGTTCGAGATGATGGATTATCGCGAGGTTAAAGAGGGCCGTCTACTCGCACGTTGGCGGAGGCGTGGTTATGTGCGTAGTTCAATAATTGCCGAGTAAAGCCGTCATGCGCTCGAATGATGAGGCTGAACCATGCGTGCTCTTGGTCGCTCTCTGGCGCGGCGGAGGCGATTGTGAAGGGGTGGAATTGGAAGTTGTGACCGGCGCCCAGTGTCGGCATGCTGATGAAGACGTGCTTGGTTGGTTTCCAGCCGTTTTTGACGCCGAAGGCGAAGATCGAGTTCCAACCTGTGGCCCGACATGGATTGAGCGGCCAATCCGCGGATAGCAGCATTGTGTCGCCATCCTCCATGATCTTCAGATCGACTTGCACAAATCGGGACTTCACGCTCTTCCTGAGCATCCATCGATCAAGCACAATGATGGCCACCGATATCAGGACACATGGCTTCGCATTCCGATGGTGGAGGTATAAGAACACGAGACCACCGAGTTGGAGCATGATGTGGGAGCCCAAGAAGAGCTCATACCAACGCTGTCGAAAGCTTGCCAAAGATGTGAAGTAGAGAATCTCGTAACAGAAGAATGCTACCAAACCATGCCAGACCAAGGGGTGACAGAAGAATTGCCAGATTGTTTGGCCGGTAGGCTGGAAGAAGCAATACCAAGCTAGGAGCATACCGGTGCCATGAAGGACCGCCAGAAGGCACACTAGCTCGCCCAAACGCCGGTGAAGGATGTTGAGCTGCTCATACGAGTATCCAGTGAGGAATTCCAGAGGTTGATTATTGGCTGCAACGATGTACAGCCATGGAAGGTTGGACACGAGCAGAAGCGCCGAGCGGTCGGACCAGATGAAGGCAAGTGGGAGCTCCCATTCGATGTTATAGAAGGCGTAGAATAGATTGAGACTCAGCAGTGATAGCACCAACATTGTCGTCAGATTGGAGGGCAGTGTCTTGTTCACCACCGGGATGGGCCTTGGCTGGTACATCCCCATGGCACGTAGACGTCGCCAGCCTCTCTGCGCTTGACTCGTCTTGGCGTACTCAGGACGTTTCGACAAAAGCAAACTCCTCTCATCTCCCTTGCCAAGCTCCAGTGGCGTAGTGTTGCCTTCCAGCGTGCCACTTGAGGCGCGCGATCTTAGAACATCGTCGTTTCGATTGGGGTAACCACCATCTTTAGACGTTTGCCGCGTGCTGACAAGCTTTCCGTACCAATGCGAGATGGTGAAGGCGAGAACCACAACGCATAGGGCGATCTGGTATGTCTTGATGAATTCGCTCGAGTAAAGCAGACCTTCTACCAGTCTCGGTCGGATCTCAGACTGCTCCTCGTCAACGGAAAGCGTTGCAATTCCCTGGCTGGCGTATTGGGAGGCATGTGCAGCCGTTAGTAGCATGTCCCGCCATTGCTGCTCTGGTGACGGGTCCATTTTGGTACAACGGCAGGAACTGGAGACATCTGTGAGAGACGGAATGGAGGACTAGGTCTGTAGTTATAAGGCAAGATAAGCGGCGCTTCAGGGCCTTCCGATTCCGAGCTTATCTGATCCGCGGGAAGTCCGCGGTGTTCGATGTGCACTGGCTGCCTGGCAGTCACTTCACCATTACCCCAGTAGCCCTCCGTATGCATTTGCGCCTTTCCGATGCAACGCTCAAGGCCCGTGTTGATGAGTAGACTGGGACGATCAGATCGATGTCAAGGAAGGTATCAAGACGAGATTTCGAGGGTCGTTGAATGCGGACCAAATGGCTATTTTTTCAATTGTGTGACAAGAGCGGACAGGAGACAAGCGGTCTAGTCGCAAGCGAGAGCTGTACAAGTAGTATGCAAGACAAACGTATGGAAGTACTTCACGGAAGATGTTCAGGTGGGCGTGAAGATGAGAATTGCATTTGGTAGAACGCCACTGTTTTGCTACCGAAGTCTAGAAACGTCGCTTTTCTGCAACGCCTCCCCCACCCTCAACGCTAGCATACCACTCTCCCCAACATCGGCCAGATAGAAAGAACCTAGTTCATCTGCCTGATCAGAGCGTTGATGTGGTCCTCCCGGTTGCCCAAATCACCCCCCTCGATGAAGTGCTTGAACTTGCGGGGCCTGAAACCACCAGTCGGGTTGCTCAGCTTGAACGGCCACAGGAAGTTGGAGGCCTGCTTGAAGTTGGGGCCGACAGTGTAGATCTCGTGGATCAGGTCCTCCATACAGACGATACCGTGCGCGCCGAGGTGCTCCTCGATGATGGCGTTGTCGGTGAGGGGAATCCTCTGCTTGCCAGGGGAGGACTTGGCGTAACCGCGCTTGTAGACAAGCTCGCGGACAGACTTAAGGTTGGGGTACCCGTAGGCGACGAACGGCTCGACGATCTTGAGCATCTCGATGGTCGCCTTAGTCAGGCGGACGAAGACACCGTTGTTGATCTGGAGCAGACGGAGAAGCTGCAGAGTCTTGCGCTTCTTTGGGTCGATCTTGTTGATACCCTTGATGCGGACAACGAAGACAAGCTTGGGCTCGGCCGGGACGAAGTAGCTGCCCTCCTGCTTGGACACACGGGCCATGCGGATCTTCTCGCGCTCGCCATCGCGGTACTCCTTGACGTAGGACTCGGCGCGCTTGAAAATCTGTTCACGCTTCTGCTTGGATTCCTTGGGCTAGTCAGCACCATGTTCGATTGATGTTGTTAAGCGTCGTATGTGTCAAAGGCGTTTTCAGATCCGAAAGATGGTTAACAATACAACAGCATCGCCGAAACTAGTCGATTGGTTGGGTAGGTATCATCACCATGGGTAAGTGTGAAAAGCAGCTCCGCTCACCTTCTTCTTGGTCTCGCGCTCCTGCTGCTTGTCGGCGCGCTCCTTCTCCTGGCTCTTGCGCTTCTTGAGCAGAGTCTCCGGCACCAAGATCTGGTCCTGAGTGGGGACGCTCCTACATGAGATTGTCAGTCGGTCCGCTTCGCAAGACAGCGCATCATGCTGGCTGCGCGGGCGAAGAATTGCGGCACAGTGGTCTGCTGGCTCTCATGCATTCTCCGCTAAGCACCTCGAACTGCGTTTGATCGGTGAGCTGCTGAAGCAATCTCATCCGACGGTGCCTCGCTGAGCGAGACAACAACTGGGCCATTGCTGGCAGGCAAACTATGCGGCTACGCTCACATTCTGACGTGCCATTACTGACTACGCGCAGGACTGAGGCCGATGTGTATGTGTGCTTTGGTGGCTGCGTGGAGCGAGCATCTTTCGAGCTGGAGCGGACCGACTATGCTGCAAATCTTCACCCGGCGCGCCTTGGGTGCCAGGCGGAGGATACCCACATCTTCACGCTGGCCTGGTGCTTTCCTGGCATGTCGGCGGTGTTGGCGGTAGTTGGTCGTGAAGGAGTGGCTGCTGGTTTCGCAGATGGAAGTTCAGGTCAGTTCCGGAAAATTCCATTGACCAGATCGTGGGCGAAATTGGAGCCTTGGCGAAATACTAGCGCGCGGCTGTGGCCGCTTAAGACGACGAGAGATGAAGCCTCAGGCAGACCTGGGGGCGGGCATTGCATGAGCATTCTACTTTGATCACCACCTGCGCACCGCAATGTGAAACACAGGAACTCGATATGGCTTCTAATCGCCGCGGCGTAGGCTTAAGTGCCTTCTCAAATGCCGCCATCTCTTCCGACCAATATGCCCGCCATGGCCAACAGCTCCGCACCACCCACGCCGACGCCCTCGCCAACCAGCTTTCGGTCTTCCAAGCCGCATTACACAACTTTTCACTTACCCACGCCAAGGACATTCGTTCGAACCCGAGTTTTCGCGCAGAGTTTGCTCGCATGTGCAATGCAATCGGCGTGGATCCCTTAGCTGGAAGCAATGTCAAGCAGAGCGGAGGTGCTGGCGCGGGTGGCAAGGCGGGGAGCGTTTGGGCGAAGATGCTCGGCAGTAGCGTCAATGACTTCTATTTCGAGCTTGCTGTGAGAGTTGTGGAAGTATGCCGGGAGACGAGGAGTGAGAACGGCGGCATGATCGCTGTCAACGAGGTGCAGAAGCGAATTGGCAAAGGCCGCCAGGGGCTAGTAGGGGGTGGGATGGACGTCACGGAGGACGATATCCTACGCTCGATTGAGAGCTTGGAGCCTTTAGGCGGGATGTTCAAGGTTCAGGTGCTCGGTGGCGGCAGGTTCATTCGAAGTGTGCCCAAGGAGCTGAATCCCGACCAGAGCAAAGTACTGGAAGTCATTCAGGTGCTGGGCTATGTGTCCATCTCCTTGCTCCGTGACAATCTTGGCTGGGAAAGGGCGAGAGCTATCGCAGTCATGGATGATCTTGTTGCAGACAGCCTGGTTTGGGTGGACACGCAGGCGGATGAGACGGAGTTTTGGAGTCCGGCGTCGATGCACGACGGCGCTTGAAAGACCAGGATTGAAGGCCACGACAAAAGCCACAGTGACAGATCTTACGAAACCCTGGCCCACAACTTCCTTCAATGATGACTAGCTGCACCATAGCATTTAATTGTTTGAAGCAGGGGCACTACTCGCGGGATTGTAAGGCTCCGCGTAAGGAGAATCCGAACAAGATGCGGGTGAACTCAAAAAAGTATAGGCCTTGTCGCCGACGCTTCGGCGGCGACGAGGCTACGAAGGATTAAAGCAGAAGAACTAACAACCTTCGAAATTCGAAACATAGACACCGGACAATCAACAGCTCGCCTCCGCACTTTCAACCCTCTGCCCGGTAATAGCACCTGTGAACCCGGCCACTGGACTCCACACCCCAACGACTTCCAGTCTGAACGTCGTCTGGACCTCTTGATTCGTACTCTCTACACCATTGCAGACCACACTCGCACTCACACCACTCACGCTCGCCATGCTCCCCGAGCTCGAACTAGCTCCGCTCATCCCCTCGGCAGGCGCGACGACCCCAGCTGCACAAGCGGCATATGCAATACTCGTCACCGTCGTGCCATTAGCGGTAGTAAATTGCACGCTCGTGATCTCCTCTGCTGAGGCGGAAGCGCCGGCGTTCTGAGCGACGCAAGATGTGGCTGCTGCAGCCTGCCGCTCGTTCTGCACGGATTGCGCGTTTGCTACGGACGACTCTGTAATGTTTGCGGAGGTTGTGATGACGACAGTACCGTTGGCGCTGGCGACTGCAGAAGCTTGTGAGTTGGCTGTACCGGAGGAGGCAGTGGATGTGGTGCTGATTTTCGTTTGTGCAGAGCCAGCGGCACTGTTCAAGGCGGAACTCTTGTTAGCAGCCGGATGGATTGGCTTAAGATAGTGAAGCATTACCTGGAAGCATTGCCGGAGGAGAACGTAATAGCTACGATGGCCGTCTCGTTCGCGGTGGCAGTAGCGTTACTCATCGAAACACCGCCGGTCAGGGCGGTAGAGTCGGTCTGAGTGGCAATCACTTGCGTCTGCGAACTCGTAGTCTGGTTGGCTTCGAAATTGCCGAAAAAGGAGATAAGCAAGCCTGAAAGAGCCTGCTGCGGTATTCGGAAATGGAGACCACCGTACTTGACGACTGGTGGTTCAGGTTGATTCAGCAGAACTGGCACCGTGACTTCGAAACCATATTCAATGGCGACAGGTTGACATTTCCAATGCTTAGGGTGCCTGACACAGAACTCGTAGGGTTTCGAACCGTGACCGAGTGATACATCTCTGCGTTTGTGGAAGATGGCCAGCGGATTCCATGTTGGTGCCGCAGACGCGAGCAAACAGAAGAGCGAGACGCAGGCGATAACCGACTTCATCCTGAGGGGGCCTCTTCTGTTTCGCTTAGAGGAAGTCGATGAATGAAAGTGGCGTTCAAGAAGTGGAGTACGGAATTGGTAAGTAACAGTAACGAATGTCTACGCAACGAGCAGAAGCGTTTCTGAAACGAACGTGTGGTTACACAGACAAAAAGAAGTCAGTATCCGGTTCACGCTACACAAAACCATCCATACCTTATAGGTTGATGGAGCCCCAGCCGTGTCACTATGATGCCGATAGGTAGTATGACCTAGATCTCGTGAAGGTTATAGCTACGAGGCTAGCATGAGCTAGACGAACCCGCTGCTGCTTATTTTGCTTTGTCTCCTGGACCTTTGAGTTTCCATAGCGGTCGTTCTTTAGCCGTCTAGAATCACTTCCTGGACTTGATTCCTGCAGGGCTCTGCCACTGCGCATCTACGACTCGAGTTCTGGGCCGTTACTGCCGCTGGTGACGGCGTC
This sequence comes from Salinomyces thailandicus, assembly GCA_005059885.1. Lineage (NCBI taxonomy): Eukaryota > Fungi > Ascomycota > Dothideomycetes > Mycosphaerellales > Teratosphaeriaceae > Salinomyces > Salinomyces thailandicus. The sequence continues at coordinate 124,464 of NAJL01000018.1, forward strand.
CTGCTGATTGCTGCAGCTCCCGAATCGTAGGCTCACATGAGATGTATGATGGCTGGATCGAAGCTCCAAGGGCTGTGGTACCAGTGGAGAGGCTGGACTGCATTCTCAGGAAACGTCTTGCTCTTGTGGGTCTATTTGCCGTTGCGGTAGCGTCCGGCATCGTTGCAAGCTTGAGAAGACCAGCCGATTTCGCGCTTTAGATCACTCAAGCTTCAGCTCGGCAAGCTTGCAATAGAGGTCTTGCGCAACAGAATCACGTGCTCAAACATCGCCCTGATCCTTCGCTCCCCCTGCACGTATGGCTCCTCGGCTTCCTTTGACTCTGCAGTACCCCACTTACGGCGATATCCTTGAAGTGATCGACCGGACTGCTCTGTTCGTAATCGTGCCAAACTAGGTAGGTACCGCAGAAGTCCCTCCATTACGAAGTAAAACGTGCTCACATCCCATCCGACCTGGTGCAGCTTGACGGTGAACGGTCGCCCTGACGACTCTAGAAACGGCACGATCGACTTACCCGACAGGCTAAAGGAGGGCAAATTTGTAGTCGAGCACCTTTCACGTCCTTCTCCACACCAACAGGCTCTAGCGAAGCGCACTACGTACCTGGGTAGTGTAGGCATCCCATGGAAAGCAACAAAGCGAAAGGGGAAACTTCCAGGTATACATTTCTTCTAGGGACAGACTTTTGCGGAGGCACTGTAGCTTTGAAGGCTGTAGTTTTGAAACTTATGTAGTGAGAAGCTGCGTGGGCTAGGCAGCCTCAGTCGCGTAGAAGCAGCAGAACACCAATGCTCCTCCTTGGCACAACATATGACGTGTCGAACCCATAACGCCATGCTGCCTTACCACTCAGCACAGTCTTACTGCGCCCGAATAGCATTGCCGAGAGCGCCACCCGTGAACCCCTGCCCTCCGCCTCTACCGCGTCCACCAAACGTACCGCCGCGACCTCCTCTGCCCCTCCCACCTCCACGACCGCGTCCACCGCCTTGCCTCTCGAAGGCGTTGGCTGAGCCCGCCGTGCGCTGCTCGAGCGTCCTTTCATTCGACTCGATGAGGTTCTGCGCCTTATCGGACATCGTGAGAGCCAGCGACTGCAGCCTACTGAGCTCAACGCCCTTGCGGAAGATGATGGCGCTGTTGACTTGATCAAGGGCGGCCGCAAGCTCTTCGTGGTGGATCATCTTGCTGACAAGGGCCGTGACCTTCGACTCTGGCAGATCAAACATGCCAGCAAGGTGCGAGACCGCGAGAGTATCGTAGAACGGAGCGTAGGTGAAGAGGTATGTCCGCACACCCTCCTCCTGAATCTGCTGCTCAAGCATCTGCTTGATTTCCGCGCTCTTCGGCAGGAGTTCCCAAATCTTGATGGTCGTGATGTAGTCAGCTGCCTTCCTCCACTCGCCTGCCGCCAAAGCCTTGGAGGCTTGCATGACATGATCCCTCGTGTTCTCAGGAGGCCCGGTGAAGATCTGTCGCTCGTGGTACTCAAGCATACGCCGGTATGACTTTGAGATCACACGCTTTCTCAAATCGGGAGAGGAGCCGGCTTGAGCGAGCGTAGGGATCTCGAGAAGCATAGAGCAGGTGAGGTAAACGCACTCCAACAGCTCAAGGTTGATGTGCATATGGAATGGCAGCTGGCGTTGCCTCTCCAGACGCTCCTGCTCAGGCGTTATCTGAGAGTAGCGCTGAATTTGCAAGCCTTGGGCGAGCAGCTCCTTCTGACGCTGCGAGCCGCAGATGTCCTGCAGAGATGTTTGACACTCGTAGACAAGGCCAGCGCGGAACGCGCATAGACCGACCTGGGTAAGGGAGCGGTTGTAGAGAATTTGGGTGTTAACGTCGAAGCTCTGGATAGTCTCCTGTAAGTGGGACATGAGCATCATGTCTCTTGCCTTGTAGTAGTGGTCGTGCAAGGCAAGGTTGTAGATCTGGCACAGCATGGCACGGCCACGAATGATGCCCTCGGAGGTTTTGAAAAGATAGCCGGAAAGAGTCTGGACAAGCTTCGTTGTGTCAGATGCTTGGGAACGTGGCGTGATCGTAGAGTCGAGCGCTTGTGGAAGCGCTTTCCATGTGTTCTCCTCTAAAATCGTGACCACCGCGGACGGCTTGAAGTAAATGTGTTCTATCCGTCGCATGACAACACGATTGACGTTCTCCTGTGGTGCGTTGACCTGTTCCTGGGTCTTCAATCGCTCAGCGTAGCACATACAGCGGACAATGTTGATGTACAGGGCGCCCTCATCGGCCAAGCGCTCAACGTATTCGGCTGTGTGCGGGTCGACCTGCTGCAGTACCCGGGTGAGTTCGTCATCTAGACGCTCGACGAAAGAAACAACACTGCCTGGAATCTTGAAGACTTGGCCAGCTTCAATTTGAGGCACCTTCTCGTCGTCCTCCCATTCCTCCACGCCCTCAACAACCACCATGTCCTGGTTGCCTTCAAGCGTGGTGAGTAGTGCGCCGATCTCTTGCTGTGCCAGCTTCCACTGCTCCTGTGACATCTGCGAGCCAGTGCCGGAAGTGAGGTCGAATCGCGTGGCAATCAGGGTGAGGTAGACGCGTACACGCTGGTAGTCGTTCTGAGCCACATCAATAAGCTTCTCCATGATCCTGATCTGCTCCAGTCGGTCTGTGTTCTTCCTGCCGCGAGACTCTACGATCTGCCGCAGATGTTTCAAGATGCTCTCTGGGGTGTAGACCATAGCCTTGCCGCCAGCACCGACCATTGTAAAACCCTCCTCGTTGGCGTCCATGGAGTCTGCATTATCGACCAGCCTCTTCTTTGCCTTCTTGGGTGCTGGAGCAACTTCCTCGACTACGTCCTCTTTCATGAAGTCCTCCGGATCTTTCCTGAACGCCTCAATATCGGCTTGATAGTCGCGGTTGTTCTTCCTGATCTTTTGCCTAATGGCATTCAGACCTTTCTGTGCAATCGGGTTCATCTTCTTTGGCGTGACTTTCTGCTTCTCGAATGCCTCTGCCACCAGCGTCTCTAATTCCGCCACCGTCTTGACATACATCTTTGGCGGCTTGCCGTCGAGATCGCGTTGCAGCACGGGTAGTTGCCGGTTCAAACGGTCGTACTGTTCGTTGATGGCATTCCAGTCGCTGATCTTTTCGGCGTTCTCGATCAGTCTGATCGTACCCTCTAGCTCATCGAAGCGCTTGTCCTTTGCAGATTTTACGATGGTGACTTTCTCTTCATCGCTCTCGTCGGACTCGTCCGAGACCTCGCGCAAGAAGCGGCTAGCACCTCCTTTGCCACCCTCCTCGTCGCTGGAAGAGTCCTCTTCTTCTTCGCCAGACTCTTCCTCTGAGCTGGAGTCCTCGCTAGCCTCCGCCCCTCTCTCATCCGCGTACAACTCCTCTTCCTCCTCTGAAGAGCTCTCGCTCGAGCTGTCTCCGTGGAAGAATCGAGACATGTTTGCGGTTTTGTTCTTCAGAGCTGAGGTGCTGTTGTCACGTCACTCCCAGATATCGTCGTTGGGCTGTTGCCTTGCAAGTGATCAATCCGTTGTGTGTCAGTGTTGTGCTGGCGCCGCGCACCTTCAACAAAAACTGAGATTTGGTGCGGAGGCGGAATTTGCCGGTCACACGAAATCTTGGCATGTGCCGCACTTCCCACCTCCCACCTCCAGCCTGCACCGATCTTCAACTTCAACATCCGAACACGTCGAAACGCACTTCTACCAACGTCGACCTCTGTCTGTCACGTAACAAATACTGTGCAGCACTTTCAAGAAGTCTTCAAACACAGAAACGCACATCGCATTGCTCTGGCGCTCTCGCGCTGACTTGATCCTATGTAATGACCACATGCAACCTGCTCGACCGCACAGAACCGTGATGCACAAGCAGCGAAACTTTGCCACAGCGGGTCAGCACTGTCTGCGACCTTCGCGTGCCTCGTGATACGACATTGATGTCTTCTCTTGAGCTGATCGCTGGCTAAAGCAGGAGCGTACCCAGCAGTCTATGGGGTGAATCGCAAATCGCAGCATGGCGCGCAGACCAATCTGCAAGTTTCAGCTTGCTGGTAAGTGTACAAGAGGCAGAGCATGCGATTATCGCCATTATAATTCAGGTTTGTCCCCGTCGAAAATCCGCATGGGTATGACTGACAAAAGCAGAGCGACCGATGGCCGATGCATATCCTTCCGAAGGGGACGAGGATATCCCACTGCCAGTGTGTCTTCCGAACGGCGCACAAGTCGTCCTGCACCCAGGTATGGCGCTGAGTAGTACGGAGATGTCTGCCAGGGCGCCGCCTAGCATCGCCATACAGACGGTAGCGTCATCTCTCGACGTGACGTGGTATCGACCCAACCGTACTGTCTGGCTGCATTACAACAACAAAGCGTCAGCTCAGGCTGCAGTGTGCGCTCTGAATGGCACAATGTCGCAGGGCGTGGAGCTCCGCAGTACGCTCAAGCCTTCGTGGAGCAACGTCTGGTCCGCTCAGATTACCAACGTCACGGATGCCTTCGATCAACAATCCCTCCTCAGCTTGCTGCCAAATCATCTCCAGGAGCCTAAAGCTGTCGTGGAAGGTGATCCGACTTACAAAACCCCCGTATCGCCGCTCGATGCTATCGACAGTCAACTTGCGACCTTGACTGGCCGGAACCCGACTGCGCTAAGGCTGGTACCTGTCAGCAACCAGCTGAAGTGCAAAGCCGTCACGTCATCGAGTTTGGTGGCGGTCTGAACCTTGGACTACTTGCGCGGAGCTTGAGCAAGGACGTTCCGCCAGAGCTGCAATACACCCCAATGTTCGCCACCGAGCGCGTCACAGTCGCACTCACGATAAACGCACAAACGTTTGAGCGCCGCTCGAAGAAGCTCAAAGTACAAGCAAGCAATCTGTGGAAACTCCGCAAGATCGCTGTTCACTTTCATGATGACATTATGCTCGGCGACGATGCGACTGGAAAGATTCTCGGGCAGCGCCAAGTCCTCGTCACCATGCGAGGAAATGCACGTCAGGCTCTCCGCGATGCTCTTGACGCATTCCAAACGATTGTTGGTGACCACGAGGTCCACCGACGTCCTCGGCGACTGCATAAGGAACCAAGCACGCAGACGCACCGCATTCGCCTGACCAAGACAAAGAATTACAAACGAGCGCTGGAAAAGTTGGGTTTCGCACAGCAGACAGCGGGGTACCACGTCGTCAAGCTCGACGAAGATTCCGAGCCACCTGCGCTCGTCACCACTGGCAACATCGAAGTGCTTCGCAATGTTCAGCAAGCAATATTTCCTGAAAAGCACGCGCGAATGAAGACCCGCGCCAGCAGAGCCACTGAAGCGGCCTCTCTCAACGGAACGGCTGAGACTACGAACGAGTGTGAGATCTGTTACAATGAAGTTGATGCTGGAGGACTTGTCAAGGTTGCAAGATGCGGTCACAGCTGCTGCGAGGACTGCTTCAAGAATCTGTGCTGTATTAACGACGAGTCCGTATTCCCCATAGGCTGCTTCGCACTATCTTGCAGGGAGCTGGTATCCGTCAAGCTGATGCAGCTCCTTCTCGATCGGTCACAGTTCACGGAGCTCATAGAGAGTGCCGTAGAGGACTACCATCATCGGCATCCTGAGAGCTATGCAATGTGTTCTGGGCCGGCTTGTGGCGAGTATTACAGGCTCGACGATGAGAAGGACGACCATGTTTGTCGAAGCTGCTTCACAGTTACTTGCACTAAATGTAAGGTCGAGAAGCATTTCGGCGAGAGCTGCAACGAATATAAGACTCGCCAAGAAGATGGCACGCGCGCCCTTTACGCTATGCTCAGACGGGAGGGCAGAGGCAAATGCTGTCAGCGCTGCAACATGTATCTCGAAAAGCTGAATGGCTGCAACAACATGCAGTGTCCGGGCTGCAAAGCGCACTTCTGCTTCACGTGCATGGCGATCTCACCAAGCCACGGTGCGGTATACAAGCACATGCTCGAGGCGCACGGCAGCTATGGGGATGAGGAGGCGGAGGCGATACAGAGACAGTTTGACGGGCAATGACCAGGCTGCATTACCCTCAACGCAGCCAAGTCGGGATCAAGAGCTGATCTCGCGCCGCCGTTGAGGGGGCAGAACGGCCAGGAAGACCGGAGCAAGCAGAGAGGGGCTCTTCGTCAAGTACCACGTAGCACGCACCGAATGGCGGCTGCGCCCAGACTCAGTATTCTGCAGTGCTTTCGGATGTTGCGAAGAGATGGTTGAGTAGATGAGTGGCTTGCCAAAGGGCGTAAAGGCTCGTCATTGATTGCCAGTGGTCTTCTAGCTGTGCCTGTACCCAGTATTGCGGATCAATCGCATTGTGGCCCGTAATGCCTTCGGCAGTGCCACATCAGTCCCTCAATCATCAGCGAACACGTGATAGAGTGAGCCTCCAGTTGAGCGGCTCGTCCTGCTGCGAACGATCCAGCCTAGCTGACGGTGAGGTTTGTCCTATCGTTATCGTTGCGCAGTCGTAATGCTGCACTGTAGGTGTGTATACCTCAGGAAAAAGATTGTAGTGCCTTCCAACCAGGGACAAACGCGAGCACGTGGCCGCGTGAAGTCGGCAGATGTAAGACTTTACCGAAACAAGGCACAGGCAGCCGCGGCAGCACAGCCCCAGCCCAGTTGGCCCAATCGGGCTTTGGATGTGGCGGTTGCCGTCATCTGCAAATCAAGCACAGTGCAAGCAAGCCAAGTTTAGCTTCGCTGTCGTGTTCCAGGCCGCCAACGCCGCACTCCAGCACAGGAGACTTCTTGGCTGCGAGCGTGATAATCAAGTGCATCCATTGCAAAATCTCGCGAGCAGTGGCCACACATCGCCAACATCGCTTCACCTCTTGTCTTCATCACCTACGCTCGTCGCCAATAGTGTCGGGCCCCGGCTCCACGGTACAGACAAATGCGTAAGTTGACCTGGACATACATCATCGCCTCACTGTTCGGGTGATTGGCGCGTTGCTTCTCCACGGTTCCACAAGGAATAGTCAGCAGTAGCGCCTGGGCGTTGATAACACCATCTCGTCTTCGCCCGCCTCTACCTACTCCTCTCCTCCTACGCTTCCATCCACCCACATCCGCCTAGACGTCCTTGGCCGCTTCGAACACTTATGGGCAAGATCTCTGACCTCGTCCCAGACCGATACCGTTCCGAAGCTCTACTGCACGCTGGACGGTCCAACTCGAAACACGCAGGCGCCAACGGAGAGAGCATCCTGCCTCTACATCGTTCCAACTCCGAGCAGACGCTCGAAAACAACAAAGCTGGCGGGCTAGACAAGCTCGACGATGCCGAGCGCGGCCGACTACCGGCGAGGTCCGCAGCCGGCAAGCGACCAGATGGCGGACGTGCCGAGGGCAGCGATGGGGGTGGAGACGGAGGAGCTACAGACCAGCGAGGTGTCCCTGAGGCATCCACGCGCAACAACATTGCCGACACCGTGTCCTCAGCTGCGCCTCCTCCAGCTCCACCTCCGAATAAGTCCGAAGATGCGCGCTCTGGAAATACCGCCGTAACGTCGGATGGCACAAACGCAAAACCACCTATGACTACGCGCATGAAAGCGGGATCTAAACGCTTTGCAAAGCATACCAAAGATGCTGTCTGCCACAGCTGGATCAACGTATTGTTGGTCTTTGTGCCGATCGGCATTGTGGCCGAGGCAGTGGGCCTGAGCCCGACTATCATCTTCGCAATGAATGCCGTCGCCATTGTACCGCTCGCAGGCCTTCTCGCTCACGCTACTGAAAGCGTCGCTAGCCGCATGGGAGACACCCTCGGTGCTCTGCTAAACGTGTCTTTCGGTAACGCTGTCGAGCTGATCATTTTCATCATCGCCTTGGTGAAGAAGGAAATAAGGATTGTGCAAGCCTCTTTGCTTGGCTCGATCCTGGCCAATTTACTCCTGATTCTCGGCATGGCCTTTCTTCTCGGTGGCCTGCGGTACCGCGAGCAGATTTACAACAGCACTGTCACTCAAATGAGCGCTTGCTTGCTCAGCCTGAGCGTGACCAGTCTGCTACTTCCAGTAAGCGATCCATCTGTGCGTTCAAACATCAGGCTGAACTAACTTAGTCTTCTAGACTGCTTTCCATGCTTCTTTCAACGACGCCAATAGCCAGCAGGCGGACAATGCTGTCCTCAAAGTCAGCCGTGGCACAAGTGTCATCCTGCTCCTGGTCTACATTCTCTACCTACTGTTCCAGCTCAAGTCTCACGCTTACTTGTACGAGAGCACGCCCCAGGAGATCATCGATGAGGAGTCGCACCCTGGTGTGCTGGCCGACATCATGAACAGCTCGTCGTCATCTGACGACTCCAATTCGTCTGACAGTAGCGACTCAGACACGTCAGGTTCTGGGTCAATCATCACAAAGGGCAAGAAGATTAGAAACAAGATGTTCAAGAGCCGCCGTCGCCGCAAGTCGAGCGCGAGTGTCAGCAGCGAGACGACCTCATCCGTAGTCCACTCTGCGCTCAGCTCGCCATCTACTACCGAACGCCAAAGCAGCTACTGGGAGCATCAAGTCCACCACCACCCGGGACACGGATCCGCACTCGGCGCAATAGCTAGTGGTGACGAGGGAGACGCCGATCAGGAAGAAGGGCGCCATGGCAATATGCCTCGCATCCGTGACTTCGTACGGAGCGCCGACAATATCGTGCAAGGTGAAGATCTCACAAAGCCGCCAGAGCGCAAGAGATCGAAGCGCAAGCAGAAGAAGCACCACAAGAAGCACCGTCACCATCGTTCGAAGGAGGCCATCGAGGATCCCGAGAAAGCTGCCGCACATCAAAGCGAGGCAGCGAACAAACCACCAAAGGTCGGGTTCGCGAATGACATAGTTCGCATGGAGTCTCCGGAGCAACTCCCGAGCGAGCAGCAACTAGGAACGGACTCCTCGCCGGGCAAGCGGGCGTTTAACATGCGCCAGCTATCTTCCCGCGTGGTCTACCGCCCTGCACTACCAAAGATGCTGTCGAACACGGTGTTTTCGACTCCTCCACCCCCGGTTGAACCCATACGTCGGCCACCTCCGCAGCCACGTACTCGCTCGACTGGAGGCGGCGTGCGAAGGGCCAGCTCGTTGCCGGACCTCAACCGCCAGACTCAGAGCAACCCGAGCACGTATCCGCCCGCGAACGGCATTGTCAGTCGCACCGACCCGCTGCCGCCGTTCCAGCACCAGCGTCAAAGCATTCGGAAGGTGCGTTCCGAAGACCCAGATTCGTCCGATGACGAGGAAGAGACCGAGAACATGTCCCGTACAGCTGCCATCGTTCTGCTCCTTGTCTCTACCGCCCTTGTCGCGGTCTGCGCAGAGTTCATGGTCGACGCTATTCCCGAGATGATCGAGTCCAGCCCGTCTATCAGCCAGGCCTTCATTGGTCTCATCATCTTGCCCATCGTCGGTAACGCAGCGGAGCACGTGACGGCAGTCACGGTGGCAGCGAAGAACAAAATGGACCTTGCCATCGGTGTCGCGGTCGGATCTTCTATCCAGATTGCATTGTTCGTCACGCCGATCGTGGTCTTGCTCGGCTGGATCCTGGATACTGAGATGAGCCTGTACTTCAACTTGTTCGAAACGGTCAGCCTGTTCGTCACGGCTTTTGTGGTGAACTTTCTGGTTCTAGACGGACGCAGCAATTACCTCGAAGGCTCCCTACTGATCGCGGCGTATGTCATTATCGCCGTGGGTGCTTTCTTCTATCCCTCAGACAATGCGCAGTCTGCTATTGGTGGCGCTGGGACGGATTAACAGAGCGAATTACACGTGCAAGCACAGTGACATGCCACGCAGACGATGGGGACTGTGTAAGCAAGGAAGGGTGGAGCTTTTTTGAGGTGGCGTTGGTCGATGACAGGGCGCCTGTAGCCGGGCAACAGAATGAAATGGCTTGGGGGCGTTTCTTAGTCAGAGCTTTGGCTGCACTAGCTGCGAGCTCCACGGTACGATGAATGACACTCCTTCTTCTTGGTGATCGGCGTCTCTTTCTGCTGTCTGTCCCCAGCGCCGTTGACCACCCGGAACCCGAGTATGGTGGTATAGAGCGCCCGTTTCCTCTTCATATCTCTCTTTTCTACCCCTTCGCCTTTTACAATGACCCACCTACACGCGACGACGTACAAAACTTTCGACCTACGACCTTATATATTCGCGGGGACGTCATTGTACTTACAGCGCACGGCGACACGCAAACATCAAAGCCCGTTACGTCTCAAAGTAAGTCAACTCCTCTTTTAAGACCACCAATGGATTCCTGAGATTTATTTTATTCAAGGTCGAAAGACTGAGGCAGAGGAAAGAGGAAGGTCGACGACCCCCTCTCTCTCGTTCTCTTGCCCCACTTATCCCTCCCTCCCTTCCTCAATACACCTACAGGAACTACACGGATACGCCTTAACCTGGCCAAAAGGCCACATGCCCCCCTATCCTCCCTCCCTCCCTCCAACAGGCATTCTAGCAGCGCTTCTTTTTTTTTTTTTTTTGGTTCAAGCACTCGACTCCAGCACGCCCGCGCCCTCCTGCGCCCTCTCACTCTCACTCGCGTCCTCGACCTTGGCAGGCGCAGGCGCGGCTGGTGCAGCGGGTGTGGAAGCCCCGCTGCTGCCTCCGCCGCTGCCGCTGTTGAGGCCACTGTTGACTCTCATCTCCTCACTGCGTTTCTTGGCTGCGAGCTGCCAGGAGGGGATCTGGGCTTTGGCGCCTAGTCTTCTTTCGAAGGGGGAGGTGGAGGCAGGAGCTGAGGAGTTTTCCGGGAGGGTGGCGGGTTGTTGGGGTTGTTGTTGCTGTGGTTGTGGTTGTGGCTGTTGTTGTTGTTGCTGTGGAGGGATGTCCTGGTCGGAGGGGGCGGGGGTTGTGGTTGATGGTGTTTGGGTCTGTGTAGATGTGGTTGACGTTGCTGGTGCTGCGACGCCGTTGGTAGTTGGGGCGGAAGCATTGGGGGCATAGCCGCCTCTCAACGGCTGGCTCCCGCTGCCCTGGCCTGAGGGGCCTTGCAGCCGACTCTGCACCAGCGTTTTCAAACCTCTCATCTCCTTTGCCACTTCCCTGACCCCGCTCTCCCTTGCCTCCCTCTCCCGCTCCACAGCTTTCGGAATCATCTCTCGAATCTCCTCCAAACCCCTCACCAGCCCCCTCGACTCCGCCTCCCTTCTCTCTTCCCCAGCCTTCAGATTTCCAACCACAGCCTCCACCGCCGCTAGAACACTATCGACACGCTCCGTGCGCGCGCGCTCCGCATCCTTAAGCTCCTGCGTGTCTTGAGCGAGCTGGTCAAGCAGCGCAAAGGCTTGGTCGAAGCGGGCGTCAAGTGCAGCTTTGTCTTGAGCAAGCTGTGGTGGAGTGGGAGGTGCGATGAGAGGGGTGATGTAGCGCGTGATGGCCCAATGAGCTGTGTAGCCTAGGCCGCTGAGGGCAGTGGCCATAATAACCCAGTCGCGCCAATCGCGTTGTGGGGGGGCGGGGGGAGCTGGGGGCCAGTAGGGTTGTTGCGGGCCATATTGGGGGGAGTATTGTTGGGGAGGAGCGTATTGCTGTTGTTGTTGGTACTGTTGGGGTTGGAGCTGCTGTTGTTGGGGGCTTTGGCCGACGCGGGCGAGGGAGGCGTCGATTTCGGGTTGGGTGAGGTTCTTGGAGCGGAGGAAGGAGATCTTGGTCTCGAGCGGCGAGGAGGCGACAGAGGGGTCCTGGAGGACTGGGGGGGAGGGACGTTAGTGGGTGGATGAGGATCGGGTTGATTGGACGGCTTACAGGAAATGGCTCCCTCAATCAGGTCCTCGCGGACCATGGCGGCGGGGTGGACGCTGCTGCGCGGAAAAGGGTGGGGTTAACGAAGTTGTTAATCAATACGCAGACAATGTGTCGATGCCATGCATGAATGTCAGTCGTCCATGGCGGTGGTTGAAGTCGAGTGTGAGATGGCCGGCTCGGAGCTGTCGCTGGTGCTGTCGCTGTCGCCGTCCGCTGAGCCTCGGCATCTGCTCTTCGCTTGACCTTCCTCTTCCATCCCAGCTCAAAGCACGCTAGCAACGAGTGTTGACTTGTTTACTTCGCGCCCGAGAGCAGTCCAAGATTGATGATCACATGCGGCACCGTCACTCCACCCTCACCACGCGACATACCGCCATCTACTCGCGATTGCAACTATCGCTGTGCAACGCTGTCGCGCAGTCGCCGACATGTCGCAAGACCAGCACCAACACCTGTTCTCCGTCCGCCGTCCGCGCGAGGTCCGCAACATCCTTCTTTCCCCCCTTCCTCCTCCCCCGTCGCAGCGTGCATACTGACTTTGCGATGATCAGACTCTAGGACCTGTCTCGCACAATGCCTCTGCCATTCCAATGCCCGCCTCCGCCATGAAGCGCTCCACCTCGCAACAAGCCCCCGCGACTGCCACCCATGCGCGCACCACCTCCGCCTCTCGCCTGTCCCTCGCCCCCAATCGCCCCGCCCAGCCCGTCTTCCACCGGTCATCCTCCGGCGGTAACCTGGCTGATATGCCCGCATTCTCCACTGTCAAGCGCCCGAGCACGGCCAACTTCCTACACAGCGCTGGCGGCCGGCAGAGCTACGCTCCCGTGACCTCGACCCCAGCCAACCCGCTGCAGCTGCAGGACAGCACTGCGCGCCGCAGCAGCGTATACTCCGCTCGACCCTCGTCGGGCTTCGGGCCTGCGGCGCATCAGTCTTTCTTCGCGACCGCTCCACCTCAGGCTGGCATACCACAGGACCCGCGCCGGCTGCGCGACCCAAACACCCGCGCGACCATGGGCCAAGAGTTGATGGACTTTCTCGCGCACCGCAACTTTGAGATGGAGATGAAACATACCCTGACCCACAAGACGATGATCAGCCCAACGCAAAAGGACTTTAACATGATGTTCCACTTCCTTTACCATTGCATTGACCCAAGCTACCGCTTTCAGAAGAACATTGACGCGGAGGTGCCGCCGCTGTTGAAGCAGCTAAGATATCCGTTTGAGAAGAACATTTCCAAGTCCCAGCTGGCGGCGGTAGGTGGCAACAACTGGAGTACATTCCTAGGCCTGCTTCACTGGATGATGAACCTGGCCAAGATGATGGAGCAATACTCCACCGGTGTCTATGACTCTGCGTGCGAAGAGGCCGGCTTCGATGTCGGCGCCGACCGCATCACCTTTGAATTCCTCTCGGACGCCTACAAGGAATGGCTGTCGATCGAGGACGACGACGACGATGAGGCGGAAGCCCAGCGTAAGATCCAGCCTCATATCGACGCCATGGCCGCTAAATTTGCCGCCGCCAACCAAGCGAATCTCGACCAGGTCCGCCAGCTTGAAGCAGAATCCCAAGCGCTCCAAGCCCAGATCGACGAGCTCTCCCAATCCGCTCCCAAACTTGCCAAGCTCGACGAAACCATCAAAGTGCTAGAAGAAGACCGTGTGAAGTTCGAGTCCTACAACGAATCCATGGAATCCAAAGTCGCCCGCTACCTGCACCGTGCCGACCTCCTCCAAGCCGAACTCGCCACCGCCGATACCAACCTCCAAACCGCTACCGCCGACCGCACAGCCCTGCAATCTCGTCTCGACGACCAAGGTCTTAGCACACAAGCCCTGGACCGCCTCACAACCGAACGCGCACGTCTTCAGAAATCCCTCCAAACCACCGCTACCCGTCTAGACGAAAGCCGTGCGCGCTGCGGCGAGAAAGAAACAGAAGCCGCCACGAAACTCGACGAGCTAGAATCTCTAATCGACACGCACAACCGGCGCGCCGCCTCGCTCGGTCTCCCCGCCTCCGCTTCAGACACCACTCAAGACTCCACCACAGACCTCGAGCTCCATCTCACCGTCCCCTCTTCACCTCCGGACCGCCTCCTCCACGACCCAACGACAGGCCACACACCGCCTACCCTCCTTCCCCCACAAACCCTGCAAGCCACGAAATCACAACTTCAAACTCTCCGCCATCGCCTGCATGACCGACGTAATGCTGCTTTAGAAGCTGATATGGCTGCCCAGGACCTTTTAGCTAAGACTACGGAGGCCCTAGAGGACAAGCACGCTGAGCTCGAGAGCCTGGGCGCACGGCGTCGGGCGGCGGAAGAGGAGTTTGAGGGTTTGAGGGAGGTGGGCAGGGCGGGTGAGATGGTGGGCGAGGCGCAGGTGGAGAGGATGGAGAGGGAACTAGGACGACTGCGGGGATGGCTGGGCGTCGAGGGCGGAGAGTGGGGAGAAGGAAGGGAGATGGGCGTTAACCTTGAGTACGTGATTCCTTTCCTTTCCTTTCCTTGCCTTTCCCGACCACATTGGCTGTGCTCCTCCTTCACGCATGAGCGAAAAGAAAAAGAAAAAAGCGATAAACGAAGAACCTTCGCTGACCATGAATTGCGCGCCGCAGATACGAACAACTCACTCTCCACGCCGCCGCCCTCCGCGAAGACTTGCACACGCAACTCGAGCGCGTGCTGAACGATGTCATCAAATTCAAAATCCATGTGCAATCGTCTTTGGAGGGGTATGAGGAGTTTGTGGCCGGGGAGGTGGAGAGGGAGGTTGTGGAGGCGCAGCAGCTGCAGCAGCAGGAGGGGAGTAGGGAAGATAGGGGTGAGGGTGAGGATGAGGGGGACGGAGAGAGCATGCAGGTGGATGACGGGGAGGAGTGAGGTGACGAAAGGGAGGACCGAGGGGGTCCGCGCATGTTCTTGTTTCTTTTCCGGTTTCTTGGATTCAGCGGGGATTTTTAGATACCAAGGTGCGGCGTGCGATTGATGTACTGAGCAGGCAAACGATCGACCAACGACCTCTCATTCGCCTTTTCTTGCTTCCCTTCCTTGCTCCCTCACCCCCTTCCACCCCCCCCCCCCAATGCGCGTTCACAAGTTCATTCGCATTCACAAACAAGAGTTCACTCACATTCACAAACAAGAGTTCATTCGCATTCACAAACAAGAGTTCATTCACATTCACAAACAAGAGTTCATTCGCATTCACAAACAAGAGTTCATTCACATTCATAAACAAGAGTTCATTCACATTCACAAGTTCATTCGCATTCACAAACAAGAGTTCATTCACATTCATAAACAAGAGTTCATTCACATTCACAAGTTCATTCGCATTCACAAACAAGAGTTCATTCGCATTCACAAACAAGAGTTCATTCACATTCACAAACAAGAGTTCATTCGCATTCACAAACAAGAGTTCATTCACATTCATAAACAAGAGTTCATTCACATTCACAAGTTCATTCGCATTCACAAACAAGAGTTCATTCACATTCATAAACAAGAGTTCATTCACATTCACAAGTTCATTCGCATTCACAAACAAGAGTTCATTCACATTCACAAGTTCATTCGTATTCACAAACAAGAGTTCATTCGTATTCACAAGTTCGTTCGCATTCACAAGTTCATTCGCATTCACAAGCATGTTCACGTTCACGAACATCAAAAATTCACAAACATTTTCACAAAATGTACACCTGGACGTTTGGGATAGATTCATGAAACGCCTTCGCTGACCCTCGCTGACCCTCGCTCCCTGCTATCGTCCTAAGGAGAGGGAGGAGGAGGAGGAGGAGGAGGAGGAGGAGGAGGAGGAGTAAGACGATAACAAGGTCCCCCCGCCGCCCTCCTGACACCACACCTCCCCAGCTTCCAGACCCCTCCTCGGCGCTCCCTCTCCCTCTCCGCAACTCGCTTTTCGCCGCGCAAAACCCTATGAACCCTTTCCTCGCTCGCCCTACCGCACAGAACCAATCGCTTATGATAAACTCCCAATGGAAACCCTGATCTCCGAATTGAGCTTCCGATCCCTGCCTCAAGTCTCCACGGCAACTGGTTGAAGAGAGCTTTTGTTCTCGCTTGCTTCTGCTTCCTTTCGTACCCCTTACCTTCATTGGGCACAGCCCGCTCATCCAGTGCCCCCCTAGCCGGAGCAAAATTCCCACATTGCCCCAGCCAGTTGTATGGAGCGCAGGCTTACTAGAAAATTCCTCCTCTTCATCCTCTTCCCTATCTCCCTCCCCATCCCCATCTCCCTCCCATCCCCATCTCCCTCCCCTTCCCCATCTCCCTGCCCTCTCCCCTTTCCCCTGCCCTCGCCCTTCTATTCCTCGCACAGGAGGTAACGCATAGCGGGCAATTCAAAACCAGGGGAGTTTCCAGAGCCTGCAGCCTCGCTTTCTCGGGGACGAGGAGCTACCACTTCCGTACCTAATGTGCCAGGGCCTGAGCCGGGACCGAGAGGAGGAGTGTGGGGGGAAAGACGAGGTCGGGACCGCATACTACTGTACAGTAACGTACAGTACAGTACAGCACCGTACCGTACAGCATCATACTTTATACCACCTCTGCATCGCCAAGGGTGGTCGCCAAGGGTGGTCGCCAAAGATGGTAATCTCAAGCTTCAAGTGAGATAATCTTAATTGAGCCAAAAGAAAAAAAGGAAGAAAAAAAAAAACAAGGCTATGGATATAGAATATGCTGTCAAAAACACCCAGCAGCGGCCCCAACAGTCGTTGCCGGTTCACATCTTCCTTCCTTTTTCCATCCCCAGCGGCGACACGCGCGAGGATTTTTTCGCGCGCGCGGAGAGAGAACAGCGTGAGACAAGGGGATTTGACTCTATCTCACTGAGCCGAGCATCGCACACATCCAGTCCACCGCCCCCGACGACAAAAGGGAAGGGGGGAGAGAGAGGGCCGCAGAAGTCGTCAAAAACTCCTGACAGAAACTCCCCTGCTTGCTGGCAGCTTCCCTCGAAGGAAGTACGAGGAGGCAAATCCTCCCGCGTTACACTCGCCCCTTATCCACACAGCCTATACACCGCCCTGCCACCCCTCCTCAAGCGTCCGATCCTCCAACGCCCTAACAAAATTCCTCTCCCCACTCGCCCCGCCACCCTGCCTCGAAGCACGACTCGTCCGTCTCCTGCCTCCAATATTCCCTATACTACTGACGTCTGACCCCTCAGGCGGCGGAGGGTAGTAGGCCGGGCTGGGCTGCAGCCTTATAGGAGCGTTAGGGTCGAGGTGGCTGACGACGCGCTGGAGGGCTTGCGGGATGCCGTTAGGGCCGCCGGTGGCGGGGTCGAGGGTGCTGGCGCGTTGGCGGGTGGCGCGGGTGGTGGCTTGGGCGTAGAGGTTTTGTTGTTGTTGTTGTTGTTGAGGCTGTTGATGTTGTTGTTGGGGGAGCTGGGCTTGTTGCTGGGGGGCGTAGGGGTTCATGGAGGAGGCGGTTGGGGGCGGCTGTTGGATGATGGGACCTTGGGGGTAGGGTTGAGGGGGGTTGGAGGGGTAGGGGGGCGGGGCGGTGGCTTGGGCGTGGTGGGGTGAGTACATTGTTTGGTACATTTGTTGTTGGTGAGCGGGGCTGGCAGGGTAGGCGGGGCTCATGGCGTAGGCGTTTGCGGCGGCTTGTTGGGCAGCGGCGGCCTGCTGTTGTTGTTGGGCTTGCGCGCGTTGTTTCCAGAGCGCTTCGGCCTGTTGTTGTTGCTGCATTCCTGGGGCTGGGGAGCGTGAGGTAGCTTTGAGATTCATCTGCGGCTGAAATGGGCCGGTGAACTTCTGTTGGGTGATGAAGGGATGCGTGCGCGCCTGTTGTGGTGACCATCGCTCCAGCGGGTTGATGTTGAGCAGACCGTGGACAAAGTCGATGAAGGCTTCGCGATTGGCCATTTCTGCTCCACATTAGCCACAGAACTGCACCACTACGGCAATCGCAGAACGTACCTCTCTCAACCTCGCTCGACTTCATCCCTTTCCTCGGCATTGGGTAACTCCTGATGATCTCCGGCAACCTCGAGCTGCTAAAGTACTTCTTGCTCGGCTGCTCCTTGGTGCCGTGTTCCCTGGAATACTGCTCCATGGACTTGATTCTCCAACCCCTACGCCCAAACTCATCCGTAACCCGCTCGAAAAACTCACCGCTCTGCTTGCCGACCTCCAGCATCCAATTCGGAGGCAAACCGAGCATCTCCGTAATTCGAGACACCTGGTTATACTCGGAGCTACCAGGGAAGAGCGGAAGACCAAGGAAGAGCTCGACCACGATGCAGCCGAGTGACCACATGTCTATGGCAGCGCTATACGGCAACCCGAGCAAGACCTCAGGCGACCGGTAAAAACGAGACTGAATGTACGTATACACCGTCTGCCGCTCATCGCAGGCGGAGCCAAAATCGATAATCTTGATGATGGGAGATTCCAAACTATAACAACGTCAGCTTGTCACGACCTGCACACACGCATGACACTAGGCAGGATACCCACTTCTTCAGCAAGATGTTCTCAGGCTTGAGATCACAATGGATCAACCGCGCCTTGCTCAACAAGCACAGCCCATTGAGCAACTGCTGCGCAAACACCCTGACCAGCGTCGTACTCAACCCTCTAAACTGATTCTGCTTGATCAGCTCATACAAGTTCACGCTCAGCAGCTCAAACACCAGACACAGATGCTGCCTGTGAATAAAGGTATCCTTGAGCCGTAGAATATGATGATCGTCATTCTTGTCCATCCGTCCATTCAGCAGGTCAAGCACCGACACCTCCATCATGCTCTGGTTAAAATATGCCGTCTTGTTCTTGACAACCTTGACGGCGACGACTTCCTGCGTCTTGAGGTTCTGGCACTTGACGACCTGGCCGAAAGTGCCTTGGCCGAGCACGTCCAAGATGAGGTAACGGTTCTTGTGGTTGGTCTCTTCAGATCCGAGGATGTCGTTCACGTATAGTATGTAATCGGAGTCCTCGTTGTCGTACCCATCATTCTTCACGCCCTTGCTGGGCTTCGTGAGCACTCTCCGCGGGTTTCGCGAGGACTCGTACTGGAACGCCGGATTGCAAATACGATATGTTGCAGGTAAATGTGACGTCAACGCTTGCAGCGGACTGATGAAGCCACCCTCGGGATCTGCTCGCCGGAAAGGCGGCTGCTGGTTGACTCTTGTTTGAAGCTCGGAAGCATCTAAAACCTTGCTGAATTGCGGTACGGCGCCCTTCTCTCCCGGCGCAAGCTGCTGGCGCTGGTTGCCCAGGGGGGACTTGGGCGGCTCCTGGCCGAATACGGCGTTTAGTTGTTGCGTCGCGGACTGCGGGTAGTACGAGTTTCCTGTCGGCGACATGTTCGATTGCAAGGGGGGTAGCTGCGAGCTATGGGCACGCGAAGAGGAAGGGGTGGAAGCGTAATATCGCTGCTGGGTCGGGCTGCCATAGGGGTTCTGTCTGCTGGGCGAGGCTCGGGCGGACTGCTGCGGAGTGTAGGTCGAGTAACTAGCCATCTGCGCTGGGTGCTGCTGCTGCGGCGGGCTCGACAGGTAGGCGGGGGTGGTCGGCGAGGTATTCATGGGCGAGTAGCGAGCGGCTGCCCGTGACTGCGCGCCCGTCGCGTCATCCGGCTGGACATACTGCGCCGACAGCCGGTGAGCGTTGGATTGCTGGGTGAAGCCGCCCACGTTGGACAAGGGCCGCGCGGCATACTTCTGCTTGTTGTAAGGGTCGGCGTCCTCCATAGGCATGTCGCCGTCCAGATCGCCGTTATTATAGTCCATGCTGCGCTGGTCAACACGTTGCTGCTGCTGCTGCTGCCCGGCTCTTGCCTCGCCAGGAGGAGACGTAATGACGAGCGACGCGGCGCGTGTCGCAATCGAGGGAGAATGATACGCTTCGTACTGGGGCGCAGTATTGTTGTTGGCGGCCAGGTCGCGTTGCGGGGTCGTCAGGTTGGTTGAAGGCGCATATCGCGCAGGCGCAATCGGGTTGGCGCTCGTGCTGATGGAGTTGCGGACGGAGTTGGTGGTCGCTGCCTCAGGGTGGTAATCGGGGTGGGTAGCGTACTGGCGCGGGGGTTCCATAGACCGGCACGCGGCGACTCCTCAAGGAGCAGCGGAAGGGGACGGGGAGGAGGAGGAGGACGGCGGCGGCGGCGGCGGCACAAGCAGCATCAGCAGCGGCGAGGAGGGAGCGGGTTGGATTGGGCAGTCAGCAAGCAGCCTAGCGGCTTCCCAAGCAGGCACGGGAGGCTCGGCTGGCGGGCGGTTGCTGGCTCGCTGCGCCTGAGGCACGCCTAGCAATCTGCCCAGGCCGGACATCTTGACACCCAGTAGTCTCACTCAAATACGTAGGTACCTAGGTAGGGTAAGGGATCCAGATACAGTCAATGACCACAGCTAGGTAGCATACCCAAGTCTACCTAGGTAAGGAAGTAGACCTTGCCTTCTCCTTTCACATCTCTCACCTCGATCCCTTCCCTCTCTGTGTCTCTCTGCTCTGTCCCACCCCCTCCTATCCAATCCAATCCAATCCCATACCCCACCACAAAACCCTCCCAGAACCGTTCAGAGAAACTCGACTCTATAATATGCAAGCATGTAGATGTATATCCCATCTCTCCCCATCCCTCCCTCTCTCTGATGCCTCGCCACAAATGCCACAGAAATTGAGCGCGCAGAACAGTCAATATTATAATAAGCGTGAGTGCGAAGCTGCTCAGGAAGGCCGGAGGGGAAAGCAGTAGAGGAAACCCGCAGGTTCGACTGTGCTTCCTCAATCCCTCATCCTCTCGAAATTAGAAAAGGAAATGCCAAAGATGCACCGCTCGAAAAACCAAGACCAAAACAAGAACAAAACAGGGCAGATAGATCCTAGAGTCGTCGCGAGGGAGCAGGCACGCACACTCCCTCCCCCAGCCCTTCTCAGCTAAGAAGGTCGTCGAAAGACCTCGACGCCCAAAACCGGCGTCTCCACCGCCCGATTACCCGGCACACCCTCATGCCTCCTGCGATCGAAAAAGCTCTGACACTCCCCGACGACCACCGCCCACTCCGCCAGCGCGCGACCCGCATACCGCGCATGCCCTTGCATCGTACCCCTAGGCTCGCATGGCGTAGCAAAAGTACTAGCGCCAGCCGCGCGCTCAGAGTGCGCTTGCAAGAAGAGCTGAGCGGGGAGGGGAAGGCGAGGAGGTAGGAGGCGAAGGGGCCCGGGAACGTGTTTGGTGAGGTTATTAGGGTTGTGTTCGAGGTTGAATTTGAAGCAGAAGTTGCGGTGCGGGCCGTGGGGTCTTGTTGGATTGGGGAATTGAGAGGAGGGGTTTGTGAGATCCGAAGGGGAGGAGCGGCAGAAGCGGGTATTGTGTCGGCCGTCGTCTGTGGAGGCGCGGGTGAGGTGGTTGGTTGGGCGTTCGGGTAGCGGTTCGGCGGGGCGTGCGAGGGCTTCGGCTGAGGCGGCGCGGGCGGAGTCGCGCTGGCGGAGGGGTGGGCCTTGGGATTTGGAGCGGTTCCTCGAGGTGCCCATCATTTTGCGGAGGAAGCCGCCGAGGCCGCGGCCGCGGGTTTCGGTTGGTTCGTCGGCGTCGATGATGGGATTTGAAGTCTCCGGTCGGGAATCCACCTCGACGAGGTGCGAGAGGGTTGAGAAGCGCTTGGACTGTAGCTGTGCATGACTGGAAGGCGTCTCACGCGGGCCAAGACCGTCAAAGGATAAGAAGGACGATGCGGGCGCCAGCTGCGTGTCGGTGCGGATGATGAGAAGCCTACGGCCAGGCGCAGGATTGCAAGGGTTGGTTGGAGGAGGGAGATTTCCAGACTTCTCCGCCTGCTCGCGGAGGTAAAGGTGGCTGGACCAGCTCGACTGCAGGCGTTCCAGCATCGTCTCAAGAATCATGATGTCGCCCTCTTGCGCTTCCCCATCGAATCTGCCCACTCGCCAGCACAGCAAACGCATGTAGTACGCTCGAACCATCGGACACCAATGGTTAAACCTGCTCTCAAAAACCTCGGGGTCCAGCAGCAGGCCCACGCAGAGGTCAGCTTTGCGGCCAAGATCGCACACCACCGGCGTCCAGACAGCGTACAGAAAGGCGTACAGCCTGATCTCGGTCATGGTGTTCTGGCTGCTGATCATCTTCTTACAAACCGCCTGCCAGAAGGCCGAATTCAAAAGAGGACCTTTGCTCTCCTTCATGTGCTCGAAGCGTACCAGGATCGGAAGCGCCTCCTCCAGAAAATCAAGCAGCGTATAGCAAGCCGCATGGTCGAACAGCGAGGTGCCTTTGGCGGCCGTTTGCAGCAAGTCGTTAAAAGACTCAGCAAAGAGCCGTCTCGCAATAGGGTGATCAGGGTTGCGGTCAGAGAGAAAGTCTCGTATTAACATTATCAGCCGGTTCTCGGCCATTGTTCGTATCGCATTAACGGGTGGTAAAGGAAGTGCAGTGGCGACCGCGTCGGGATCACCCAGCACATCGTCAAAAGTGGGAGACGGTCCTACGGCTGTAGGATCTTGCGATTTCTGATTCGCATCGCGGTGGATGGTAGCGTCGAGGTTTGTGAGGATCTGCGCATGCACGAGCAGCATGCCAGGCGCACACATGCGCTCGTTGTTGCTCGGATCCTCAGGCAGGAAGTCGGTGGCTAAGATGTGGAAGTGCTTGGTGAAGACGTAGAAGAGATCACTTTCGCGACCGCTCCACCTCTCAAGCCAGTGACCCCACCATTGAATGTTTGCCGTGCCCAGTGGAAGCGGAGGTGGCGTACGCAGCTTTCGCATGTACTTCATCAGCGAGGCGAATCCCAACTGATGCAATGCGGGTGGAAAGCTGTACACGACGCTCGCAGAGGTCTCGGTGAGATTGTCAAACTTTCCAATGCCATAGCCGTCAAGCACTCTCCGTAGCGTGTCGCTCTGTAGATCCCAGAGGCGCACCAGAACGTCGGCCATGCCCGGCACGAACATGAACGCATATGCAGACGCCTTGCCGCAGAAAGCAACCAGGCTCGCTGAAGCGTTACGCAAAGACATCTTGTCCACCACAAATGCCATTTGCGAACTCAGGTTCTGCACGAAAATGTTTCGCACATTGTGATGGACGGACTCGACGAGGAACTCAGACGCGCCCGAGCTGATGGAGGTGATGGATCGGCTACGCGGCGTGTTCATGCCGTTCATGCGATCGTTCAGCGGACAGAAGGGCGACGGCGCCAATCTCCACTCCGGCCTCTCCATGACGCCGGAGATGCCGTCCAGTATAGCCGGCCTGTCCGTACCAGAGATCGACTGGTTGTTCCGCCCATGCAGCATTTCTATCATCCCCGTCCACCACTTGTTCAAAATGCTAGCCCGACGATCCAAATCCTCGGGCCGTAGATTGTGGTTGGACGGATGCGCAGCATACGTCCGCAAGAAAGGCAGCAGCGTATTCCTCACTACGGTGGCCTTGAAAGCCAGCGACTTCGAGACAAACTTAGTGTAGTCTCCGTCCAAGCCTCGGAACGCGCTCCAGAGCTCGTCTCGCTTTCGAATGGGCATGGACACTCCGCCGCTGGGCACCCGGTCAGACGACAGTAGTCTTGGCACAGGTGCTGCGCGGTCGATGACTGTCCTATAGGTGAGAAGCTTATCAGACGAGAAAGACTTCAGCATTGCTGGCACCTTGGGTACGGGGGGCACCCCATCCGGCGCCGCATTCTCACCCGTACTGCCGCGGAACAGACTGGTCCGGCTCGACTTCCTCCGCAGCAATGTAGGCTTTCGCGTGATCTGCCGCTCTTCACCAGAATCCTGTGATGCCTCTTTGACCACCGACTTAGACGGCTTTGGCGTTTTGCCCGGGTCTGTCTTCCTGCGAAGCAGAGACTTGCCACGCGACAGAGCACTGACCGGCGCCGGCGCGGGTGCTGCATCCTTGCCCACCTGATACGGGCGGACCACCTCCTCCTTCGCCGGCGACGGGGAGCGTGACGACGTGGTCGAGGGCACGGAGCTGTAACAGGACTGGCGACTGACTCGATGGGAGAAAGAGCTCTGCATGGAGGCACGCGGCCGCGGCGTCACCGAGCCCGGAGTGCTCGCCGGTGTCGAGCCCGTCCGCGAAGTCTCCACACTAGTGCTGCTCGCGTAAGACTGACGCGCCGAAGACTCCACGCTCGACCGGCGGTCATCCTCTCCCGCCTCCTCCTCGTCCTCCGCCGACTTCGCAGACCGCCCCACGCTGATTTTGGGACTCTTCTGCAGCTCGGCGATCAGATCGCGGGCTTGCTCGACAGGCACCTTGGGCTCGAAGACCTCGTCGGGGGTGGTCCACCCGGACGAGTCGGGTGGTGAGATATCGGAGAGCTCGTCGGCGGGAGCGATGAGGTCGGCTTCGGAAAAGCTGCCTTTGATGGTAACGATGGCAGGATTGTGGCACGCGCGCGCGTCTTTGTGGGCGCCGGGAATGTAAGAGTAGGAAGCCGAGCGTGGGAAGGCGGCGTTCCGTGCTGGCGGTAGCGCTGAAACGTGCCTGCTATTTGGTGACGTGACCCCATTCGACACCTCGGTCTGGTCGCGCTCGCGGTTCAGGTGATTATTACTACGGCTACCGGTGTTGGCGGCGTGCATGTGGCTGGCCGGCCGCATGGTGTATCCAGTGACCGTCTCGGTTGCTACGGCCATCCTCAGGCTGCAACGAGCTTCTTCGCACCTCAGCAGCGAGAGGGCTGCAGAGCCTGCCCAGTCCTCCACCGCGACTCAGGAAATATCGTCGCTCCTTCTCTATGTTGACAGCTACCGGTCCATGCTAGGTGGGGAGGGTCGGTGATGGCAACTCAATCCGAGAAGCAATAGCGCACTGTATTAATGTGTTTCTGATGGACGGGGGGCGCGGGCGTCCGGGGGGGGGCTGGCTAGGGATGGAAGCGAGAGACAGATGTGTTGCTGGTCGAGTCGCAAAGGATTATTAGGGTATCTGGCTCGGAGAAGGGGGGAGGATGTGAGGGTGGATGGATGGATGTCGGTGTTGCGGACGAAAGTCACTCGGCCGACTCGCACCCAAAGGACCACCACACACGCAAAGACACGAGCAGCAACGACAGACAGTACAACAAAGGACGTTCGGTTATGTCGGCGGCTGGTGGGAGAGCCGAATTGAAGGCGGCGGCAGCAGGACGGCAACACAGGCAAGGCGTTCGGGTGGTTAACTCTCTCTAGTGACTAGGGCCCGGGCTGTTTCAGGTAAGGGTCCCAGGTCCGGCGCTCTAAGAATACGCCTGCCCCCACGTTGCAATCAAAGCCTCAATCAAACCCCCACCTGCAGTCAGTCCATGTTCAATCTTCCATTCTTTTCCCACGCTTCCGTCGCTCGCGTGCAATACAATGCGGGCCCCTCTTTCGCTTGCCCAGGTGAATGCAGGTGGATGCAGGTAGATTGATAGACGACGATGACTGTGTACTTCGAAGTACACTCGCGTCGATGAGGGCTGTACCTAGGTACTGAAGGTCACCGGACTCGATCCCGCCACGCCCACCACGGACAGTCGGACACGAACGCGCGTATTCTCCGGGCTTGCTGCTCGTCTCAGCTGCGAAGATCTACGGAACCGTTGTTAGTCCCGTCATCCATTGCGCCAACGCAACTCAACACTGCACGCACGCCGAGATCAGCCTCGCCTACTACGGTACTCTACTATCACGGCGGCCGCCACCATGAGAACAAATTGGGTCATTGCATGGGATAGGCTCCTACCAGTGTATACATAGACTGGGGATGCTGGTCAATCCACTCCAAATCCGACACATGACTGGGCGTGGCAGAGGTGTTCAGGGCGAAGAGCGACGTCTTGGGGTCAGTGCTTGTCTCGCCGGGAGAGTGCAGCCGTGCATGCGATTTGCTGTAGGGTCCCCCGACTATTTCTCCCTTTCCATCCACCTGATTGGAGTCCGAGGTAGGTAGCTTGTCATTTGACGATGGAAGGTTTGAATATGCTCCGGTCCGCGCGGAAATCTTTCTTTCGGCAGAAACTGTTATGACACCGTCGTGCCACCTGCATGTGACATCCACCACTCGCGGCGCTTGTGCACGACCTGCTGCCACCGAGCCACTAGGTATGCAAGTCCTACATGATGTACGTACATGTACAAAGCTTCTCCAGCAACGACTGCTTGTTGCAGGCTTGCAGCTTGGATGCGGAGAAAGCTGTTGTGCAACTGCCACCACCAGATGATCAAGCCCAATCAACATGCTCGTGCTGCAGCACGTTATCAATGGTTGCACATCGGCAAACGCGCTGAAGCAGGGCATGTGCTCTGCACTAGGAAGTAGTCAATTCCACCCCCAGCCGACAAGCGCTTAGGAGGAATCTGCCCGAAATGAAGCAGCTTCACCGAGCTTTCTGGCCGAGCCATACGCGGACACCATAACACTCCTAGAGGCGTGCTCGAAGTCGAAAGCCTTGAGCAGCCCCCCGAGATGCACCGCGGCGGCGAGCACGACCAGCACGTGAAAGATCTGATGCGAGCTGCCAAAGAGATCAAACCCGCCTGGCCTCCAGCGCTCGGGTATCCGTGCCTGGGATCAAGATCAGCAACAAGGTCCCGAGCAGACTCCAAAGCTCCATCCC
Organism: Salinomyces thailandicus; assembly: GCA_005059885.1. NCBI lineage: Eukaryota > Fungi > Ascomycota > Dothideomycetes > Mycosphaerellales > Teratosphaeriaceae > Salinomyces > Salinomyces thailandicus. Next base: position 150,839 of record NAJL01000018.1, read on the forward strand.
AACAAGGACATGCTGCTCACCGCGTAGATTGCCGCGCCCGTCAAATACAGCACGCCCTGGGACACCAACCACGACAGCCCAATCTGCCTCTCCATCTGCGCAATACCATACAGCTTGACCCCATGCAACACCGGCACAACAGCGCTCAACCCCATCGCAACAAACATGAAAGCGCGAAAAGGCCTCCAAGCCGGCGAGCGAAACTTCGGCAGCATCACCACCGCCAGCGTCCCCGCCGCAATCGTCGTAATCATACTCCAGTAAACCCGTATCAAGCGCGGTTCAGCCGCAAACCCATAGTATATCGACGGGATAAACGACCCCCAGATCAGAAACACAATCCCCATGTAATCCAGGCGGTTCCCAAATTTCGCCACTGCCTCTGAGTGGTTGCAGATGGTATGGTAAGTGGCCGACATACCCAAGCACGCCACCGCGCCGAGGAAGAAGCAGGCGAAGACCTGTGTGTCCTCTGCGGTCGCCATCAGGTACCGCGGTCGCATCTCCACGTAGAGGAAGCCGCCGGCGGCGAGCGCTGTGAGTCCTCCGAAGAGGTGCGTCCAGATGTTGACGGACTCGTTGTGCAGGTAGCCTATGCTTGCGAAGGATTTGCTGTAGGCGTTGGAGGGTGGTCGGTAGCCGCTGTGTATGTAGTGATTGTCCTGTAGCCATCGCGGGACGTCGTTCCAGAGGACTGTCAGAGCTTCCCTGGCGCGCTGCTCGGTCTTCTGTAGTACTTCTTTGGATTCCGCTGCACCGTCCAGCATCGCGTCTTGTTCTTCGTCTTTGGCGTTCATGGCTGCGTCTTGCATGTTGGAGGTATCTACTAGGCGCACAACGTGACCACTTTTTCAGACCAGTCAACTTCTCGAAATTCCTGGCTTGTGACTCTGGCCCGGAAGATGATAAGTCTACCTTATATAGAAGAAAGGACAATGGCGCAACTCACCACGTACGTACCTAGGTAGGTAGGCAACGTCCGTAAAGCCAGGCCCGGCAAGCGCATCATTCGAACTTGCTCCTGCCGCGCTGGCTCGGCGAACCTTGCGAGTTTCCCCCGACCTCACTCGTCCTTGCATCAAACAAACCTCGCAAAGTCACCGTCTCCGTAACATACACCTTGAGGTGCCTCCTACGAAAACCAATGGTCCTCTCATACCAGTCAGAAACGAACAAGAAGACCCAACATCCCTTGCACCAGTGTGCGATTCCGACACCAACACAACCACCACCACCATCCCAACAACAACAACAACAGAAGAAACGACAATAACAACAACGAGAACGATAACACAAGCATCAAGACCCTCGACGCCACGAATCCAACTCTCGTCCCAGACAATGTCTCGCAACAACCATCATGCCAGCAAAGACCCACCCAACCCACGCAACCATCAAGCCATCTCCACCGCAGCGACAACAGCAGCACGTCCGCAAGCCCGCCGAGGCCCCTCAGGCGCCTGGAGCCGGCTAAAACCCGCTGTGATTGATCCGCTGGAGGTCTATGGATTGCCGTCCAAAGGCGAGACGAGGTAAACATTCACTTTATTTTAAAAATTGCAACTCGCATCCTATAGGCACTTTTCGCCAAAGGTACTCCTCGAGGCTGTAGTTTATAGCTGACGGCAACTTTTGACCCAACGGGATAGATTACATGATCATAAGAACCAAGAGAGTTACTACGGCAAGATCGTGGCGCGATACATGAAATTCTGCGCCTCCTCCGGCGGCGGCGAGGAGCTACAGAAAGCTTTTGCTGCAATGTCCGTCACAGACACAGCGACGCTTACGGGCGCCGATCACGCAGGCAAAGCTGGTGGGAATTCCAGCAGTACTAGCGACAGCAGACCTGATCCACCATCCCGCCAGATCTCAACGACTCCGCGTCCTAATGACCTCCCTAACATCCTCCTCGCCATGCGCAAACTCCGCGAAGGCATCCTCGGCTCTCGGCGCCGTGATCACTTCGCCCAGCGTGCTTACATCTTCCTCATCCACGCCAGCATCCTCACTGGCCACTGGGAGTCCTACCAACCTGCGCTGCTCTACCTCCTCCACAGTATCCACCGCTCTACACCGCTTTCCCCGCCCGAGCTCCAGGAGTTTGCCGGGTACTATGTTCTGGATCTCGCATGCCGGCAGGCGGAACTCATGGAGGCCTTTGCGGCACGGCGGGAGTTCGGGGTGCGGGATCGGAGGGTGAGGGGCGTGGTGATGAGTCTAGTGCACGAGGACTGGGTGAGCTTCTGGCGGGCGCGGCGGGCGGTGGATGGGTATCAGAGGGCGATTATGGAGTTTGCGGTGGAGCGGATGAGGCTGCATGCGTTGAAGTGTTTGGGGCGGGGGTATATGAGTGCGGAGAAGGGGTTTGTGGAGCGGTGTGGGGATGCTGGGTGGGTCGAGCTGGTGAAGGGAGGGGTCGGATGGCAATTGCTGGAGAATGGGAGTGTGGTGATCCGGAAGCCGAAGCCGAAGTGAGGAGCGTCGGAGGCGTCTTTTATCTTGGATGCTGATGTAGGCAAAGCTTGTGCGGGTGCTGATATGATTGCGACGCTTCGTGCTGAAGGCAACATACGGCGCTGGACGGCGGCTTGGAGTGGCGCAGTGATGGCAGGGTCTTGGTTTGCTCCCGATCTCTGTAAGTGCTCATCCGTCGCCTCGTCGACTCCTACCCCTATCTCTCGTACTTCTCCGCTGACGCACGGCCGAAGGACTTAGAACATAGTCGCGAATGTCGGGATCATACTGTAGCAGCTCCACCTCCAGGGCCTTGAGCGGGGCCTCTGGCAAGATCTTCGTAAATCCCTCTTGTGGTCTCGACCGCGACCTCCAGAACACATCAGGCCACTTGCCACCATCTTCTCTCGCCTCAACCGTCAACTTCCAGTCGCGAAGAGCCTGACACTCATATCTTCCATCGTCGTCGATCCCCGGCCCCCCGAGCTTCAGCCGCGATCTCACCGACGGGTGAACGTACTCATGCGTATCCTCCAATGGATCATCCGTCGGCTTCCCATTCGTCGGATCAACCGCACAGTACCTTCCAGGAGTCCGAATCTTCCGCCCACCAGCCACATAGATCCCTGCAAACCCATCCAAGATCTTCCCAAAAGACCACGGTCGAACCTTCTCATCCTCCTTCTCATAGTAATCCTCCGCCTGCTCCCACTGATCCAGCAAATAATCCGTATCAAAGTCCAAGAATGGCTGACACTGCGCCATCATCCACGCCAGCGTCAGCGTCGCAATCTGCTGATCATTGTACCCACCCCCGATATTCGCATGCGCGCCAGGAAACCACACCTGCCTCAACACCGTCTCGTTCCCCGGCAGCTTCTCCCACAACGTTGGCTGGAACGCAAAGCGCCGCTCGTCCAGCGCCAAAGCCTGAAACGCATACTCGATCTGATTACTGAGACTCGTATCGTAGAACGACAAGGCCTTCATCGCCTTCGACTGAACACCCAACCGCGTCAACCACCCGATCTTCGGCGTGCCCAGCGCGCCGACCGTGTCGAAAACCCCTACGACCTTGATCTGCACCCCTAACCGCGTCATCCGCCTCCGCTTCAACTCACTCTTATACGCCTCACTACTCGCACTCGGCTTGTTCGGAAACGGCAAATCCGGGTACTTAGGCTCATAATCCCGATCATACTGATGCTGTACATCGCGAAAAATCTCCGCTAAAAACGGTAAACCCTCCGTCGTCAAAATCCCAATATCCCCAATCAAACCCGCGATCGCTCGCGCAGTGTAGGCGCCGCGGGAGAAGCCGAAGATGAAGATTTCGTCCCCGGGGATCCAGTTGGTGGCGATGAACTGGTAGCCTTCGCGGGTGATCTCGGACAGGCCATTACCGGTTGCGCCGCTGAGGCGGTCGAAGATGCCGCCGCCCGCGCCGATGCCCCAGTGGTAGGAGACGACTTGTGGGATCCCGTCGCTGGATTGGGATTTGATGGCGCGTGAGAGGCGGGTGATGTTGGAGGGGATGGCGACGGATTCTTTGAGCGAGCCGGAGTCGGAGTTGAGCCAGGTTCCTTTTTTTTTGCGACGTCTTGCGTTAGTGGGATTATTTGTTGCAATTGCTTCTTTCGATTTCTTACCGTCTTCGCATAGGATGAGGCGCTTGCTCGGTCGGGCGGGTGGGCGTGAGCGCACGCGACTTCGTTGCCGTCCTGTGTTTGCTACCGAGCGTTCGAGCGGAGGCTGTGCGGCCGAGAGGCGCGACATTCGGCGGATATTGTGCTATATGTGTTTTGGGTCCGGAGAGGTGTACAAAGTCGGACAGGACGAGAAGATGTAGTCAGCACGAAGATATATTCGGATGGTTCCTGCTGGGTTTATCACGGGCGTCCGGCATCATCCTACGTCGAGGCGACAACGATGGCGACGTCGAGATCAAGAGGCATCAAGATCATTGCAATATGCAATCCGCGATCAGATTGTAAATGCACTCTGTGTATGTACGTTTTGCGATGTGAGGTAAAAAGGAAATGGATTTCCATCATTTCATTAAATTCTGGCGGTGATGCGCTTCGCCTCGAAAGGCCAAGGTACGGCCCGGCTTCCAGCCATGCGGATTTCACTTGCCGCCGCAAGCCCAACCTCGATCCACCTTTGGGAACTCTACGTCTGCCGCAACATTCATCTCCATTCTCGAAATACCGCCACGTCAACAACCTCATGATATCTAGCACATCGAGTGAATGTACAGAGAAATGACCACGTGTATGGAGCAGTAACACAGGTACACACCGTATTCGCACAGAGGTCTACTGGCTTCGTCCTTTGCCCAATGTCGTCGTGCGTCGTTTGCGTTGCTACCGACAGCAGGGTGAAGGATAGGATACTTTGTTAATTGTGTAAGATTCCCCATCACTAGCGACAGACAGGAAGACACTAGTTATAAAAGATATCTGCTGAAGAGTCGAGTATATAAACAGTCGATAATGCAAATTGATGAACTCCAGACGCCTACGCTCACTCTTGAATACCATTAAAAAGCACACATCGTGCACGTCTTGCTCATGACCTCATCGACGCAGCCTTCTGCCTCGCCATCTCCTCTCTCACGCTCCCGCCACTGGCCCGCCACCACACGTCCCCTCCCCACCGCATCGCCCTCTCACACGCCGCGGTGGGTCCATCAACCGCCGGCCTAACATCCAGATAAAACACAGGCTCGCCCGAAGGCTCCGGAGGCCCAGAGTAATAATCGATCACGTAGCGCACCTCCTTCGTCTGTCCCCCTGAGGTCCGCCGCTGCACATACCAGTCGTGCCGGTCGAACGGCGGGTTGTCCGGGAAAGCCGACGGGTATACCTTCGCCATAAAACCCAGCATTCGCGCCTTAGGCGTGGGTTCCTGCGGCCGGCCCATGAATCTCAGGAGCTTCGGCTCCTCTTCACCAGCGTTGCCGCTCCGCAGCGCCTCACGCGCCGCTTGCCTCGCAGCCCCTTCCTCGCCTTTCTTGCTCATCTCCCAACCCCGGCTCAACCCGCCGCCGAACCTCCGCTCCCAGTCCTTGATCTCTTCCCATGCGCCCTCGTTGAGAAAGTTGTGTACGGCGACCATAGCTTCTACGTGCTCGGCAGGTGTGTCAGTGTATCCCTTGCGTAGCATCGCATTGTACATCTGCTGCGGGGAAGGGTATTCCCATGTCCCAAATCCGTCGCCGCGGGGGATGGTGCTGGTTTCGCGTTCGAGAGGGAGTGAGACAGTCTGCTCAGAAGCTTCGCGTTGGTTGCTGATGCTGCTGGGCATGTAGTTGAGCGGGTTTAGCTTGGAGATGTACGAGGGTGATTGTCCGGACGGGGGTGCTTCGCCTGGTTTGTAAGGACAAGCGCTGTCGGAGGAAGGTGTTGGGAGGGGAGCGGGCGCAGGCGTGGGCGAGGAGGACTTCTGATGCATTGGACATCCTGGCTGGCATGGCGTTAGTGCGTGCGAGTGTGGCGAGGAGCAGGGCGACATACTGGAGGCTCTGCGCTGCCGAGGGTAGGCAGAGCGTGGGGGGCGGTAGGTGCGGGATCGGCCCAGAACCAGCCCATGGTGATGTTGATACTGTCGTAAGTGTACTTGTTGTTTGATCGAAGCGCGTGTATGTGTGACCGGGGCGCGTAGGTCTGCACAGAACTTGGAGAAGTAGCTGAGGTTCTTGTACGCAGCTCCGATCGTCGACGACAACGACAGCGGCAAGATTCGGAAGACGGATCTGCCCGTTGCCATCATCCCCAACAGGAAGGATGAGGACCCAGCCAATCACAGACACCGCCACCTTGCTGACGGCCCAAGATCAACATGTGATGAACTTCTCATCTCATCAGCCCGACTTCGACAGAACCTCCTCCGCTCGCTACGATGGCGCCGCTCGTCGACGACACGCCGTCGAACGGTATCCACCACGAGACCGAGGGATCTGATACGAAACCACGCTTCCTCATCATCGGGGCCGGCTCTCGAGGCAACGCATACGCTGCTGCCATCGTCCGCTCCGGCTTAGGCATCGTATCCGCCATCGCCGAGCCAGACGACTTCAAACGTCACTCTTTCGGGCAAAAGTACATATGGGGTCCCCGCCCTCGACGTGACCCTGACGAGGCCTTCACCTCTCACCATGAATGGATCCAGTGCGAGAGACAGCGGCGGAGCTCTGAAGTCGCCGGATTCGTTACCGAACCAGCTATCGATGGCGTCTTCGTCTGCGTTCGCGATGATCTCCACGCCTCTATCGTCACCGCTTTGGCGCCGCTGGGCCTGCACATCATGTGCGAGAAGCCGCTCGCGACGGCATTAAATGACTGCCTCGCGATTCAACGGACCGTTCAAGCCCAACCGCAACCGTGTATTTTCGCCATTGGTCACGTCTTGAGGTACAGTCCGCACAACATGCTGTTGCGGCATCTGCTGCTGGAGCAGAAAGCTATAGGTGAGGTTCTTAGCATGGAGCACACCGAGCCCGTAGGCTACTGGCATTTCAGCCATTCATACGTGCGTGGACAGTGGCGGAAGGAGTCTACCAGCGCGCCGAGTCTACTTACGAAAAGCTGCCATGATATCGACTTTATACTGTGGATGTTGTGCTCAGCTACTCCAGAAGGCAGTGAGGGCCAATCGCATCTCCCAAGTACGGTCTCGAGTGTCGGGAGTCTGAAGCAGTTCAGACGCAGTATGAAGCCCAAAGAAGCAGGCTCAGCGACCAACTGCCTCGCTTGCCCTATCAAAGACAGCTGTCTGTATAGTGCATCGAAGATCTACTACGACCGCCACCTGGCCAAAGGCATTACCAAATGGCCAGTGGACATCGTCAACCCAGAAATCCCTCACATCCTCCAGACCCAAGGCAAAGACCAAGCCAAAGCCGCCCTCCTCGCCTCTCTATCCTCCGACTACGACGCCAAGACAACCCCGGTCCCAGACATCGAAGACAAACAGTGGTACGGCCGCTGCGTCTGGGAATCTTCCAACGACGTCTGCGACGACCAGACTGTCACTCTCACATGGGACGACGTTCAGTCCACCCAACGCGGCGCCAAAACCGCCGTCTTTCACATGATTGCGCAAACTCTTGCCCAATGCGAGCGCCGCGGGCGTATCTACGGCACCGCAGGCGAGATCTCCTATGACAGCAAAGCCATCACCGTCCACAATTTTGTGAGTGGGGAGACGCAAAGCTATGAGCCTGAAGTGCCGGTGAACAGCCATCATGGAGGCGGCGACGATGGGTTGACAGAGTGTTTTGTCAGGGCTGTTCGCGCGGTTAAAGATCAGGGGATGGGGGTGAGGGAGGCGCAGGAGAAGTTCTTGGGATGTTCGTTGGAGGATGTGATCAGAAGTCATGCGATGGTGTTTGCGGCGGAGGAAGCGAGAACGGAGGGGAGGGTTGTGGAGTGGGACGAGTGGTGGCGAAGGAACGTCGTTGATGGAAAGTGAAGGCCGGACACTCACCTATGAGAAGCCAGAGCTTTGGGAGGCGATGCGGCTGCAATCGTTCTCGGCTATCCTGTCGGAGGCCAGTGATGGAGAGCTTCGGCACGCCGTTCAGTGACCGAGCCCATGTCCGAGGCTCGCAACGTTAAGACGAACTCAGACGTGCACGCCCGAAGCTACAGTGTCGACGATACGAACCACTTGGAGGAGGCAAGACGATCTACCCCAAGCAATGTACTCGAGGCGAAAAGGGGCGACTACAGAGAAGAACGAAACTGCACCCGCGGGCGCACATCATGATCAGTGTAACGATAAATACGTGTAACGAGACACATAAATTCCATATCCCAAGCTCACCCGACACTGGAATCCAGAGTAAAGCTTGCACCCACAAACGCCATGCTCAAACGCTTCATCACATCCTCTCCCCCATCAGACCACTCCAGCTCACCCCACCATCTCTCGTGCTTAGTATTTCCTGCTCTCCCCAATATCGCACACATCAAACACCCCTTCCTCCGGCAACCCCTTCCACCGCAGCGCCTCCTTTAGCTTCCTAGGCGGCTCCAGCACCTCCTCACTCGTCAGCACCCACGTGCCCCAGTGGATCCCCAACGCCTTTTCGCATTTTGTGTCAGCGAAGATGTTGACAGAGTCGTAAGGGTTGGCGTGCATAGGCGACATGATGAAACGTGGGTCGTAGGCTCCGATGGGGATGAGACCTAGATCAAAGGGGCCCCGTAAATCGCCGATCCTGTTGATATGTGAGATTGTGAGCGTGGTGGTGGAGGGCGGAATAACTTACTGTTTGAAAGCTGGGCAATGAGGGAGGTGGCTGTACTTCTCACTGTAATCGAATTCGTCCTTCGGAAGCTCGGGGACTGCGCGGTAGCCCGTGTCGCCGCCGAACCAGACTTTCTTCCCGCCGGACTTTACCGACCACGAGGCCCAGAGTGTGTGCCCCTTGTCGAAAGGGGTTCGGGCGCTGGTGTGCTGACATGGTAGGCAGCCGATAGTAGCAGAGATACTCTGCGCCTTATCGCCTGCAGAGCTACCTCTCGAGCTAGCCGCGGAGCCCGTCTCAGACGGCGGCGCCGAGAGCGTGATCGTACGCTCCTCCCACCAATCCAACTCGGTGACATTCTTGTTGTCAATCCCCATATTCGTAAACCAAGGCTTATTCCCCATTCCAACGAAGAAATGACATTTCGGATATCGAGCTGAGATCTTCTTGATCGTCGGGTGGGAGAGATGGTCATAGTGGCTGTGACTGATGACCACGGCGTCTATGAACGGTAGGTCCTCGATCTCGCAAGGCATTCCCGTATACCGCTTCGGCCCCATGAAGCTAAAAGGCGAGCATCGCGGCTCGAAGACAGGATCGAAGAGCACCCTTAAGCCGTTTGGGAATTCTACGTAGTAGCACGCATGACCGAGCCATGTTGCGCGCAAGCTGTCTGTTTGACGCGTAGGCAAGAACTCTGGTTTTCGGACTGGGACGGTTGGGGGCGTTGTGTCCGGGTCCTTCCACTGCCCCGTGAGGCGCATTCGAAGTATTTTGTAGATGATCTTCCAAGGGGTGAAGTCGTGGTATGAGGGCCAGGGATTGATGAAGCCCTTGCCATGCTGGTTGTGATGGGCTTTCGCGGAGACGTCGGATGGGGAGGCGGAAGCGGTTTGAGGGGTCGCGACCACGGCGTTGAAGATTGCGGAGGTCATGCTTGAGTATGCGGTTCGCGATGTGTGGAAAGAGTGTTGTCGCTGATCGCGGAGGTATGTGATGCGCGGTTGTCGTAGTGTTGCTATGCGTACACAGCGTGTAGTTCGGCAAAGAGTGGGATGTAACCGCATTGAGAACGAGCGACGAAGAAAGGGAGGGCTAAGGACGGCTATCAAACGCAAGACGGGTGCCTAAAAGTACATTGTATGTTTTCTCACATCAGCGCATCACTTGGGGGAGCATTTAGCATTTGACCTTGATCCGCCGACTCCGGCTTGCCGATCCGGGAGCTGCGATCGCCCACCTCCGAATGATACGGCCGTAAACAGCTCAAGTGAAGTTCACTTCACATCAACGTCCTCGCCACTGGACGTCGGCATACTGGGCGTCTCGACATATATCACTCCGTGAACCTGGTTCCGGCTTCGTTGTAGCATTCTAAGATTGCCGTGGGCTATGGCGATCGTAGCCATACCAAGCACGGGCCATACCACGGTATGATTGGGCGACTCACTCTCGAGTAACGCTGCCAGCATCCTACCTTACATCTGGACTGGCGTTCATGCCTGTCAAAGCAACACAATGCCTAGCGAGCGTGTGAAAAAACGGCATTTTCGCAGCATCCTCCAAGACCTCGCTCTCATCCTCGCGCTCGTTGATTCGGTCTGGAATTGTTACCTCTTTCTTGACGTCGATACCCTTGCCAATCTCACGGTCATGTAACTCTTGAGTGAATACTCCAATTAGCGTGTTGATGAGGACGCAGGGTCCACTTATGTATACCATGCGGAAATACAATCGCCGGGCATAGTAGCGGCGGAAATAAACATCGGGTGATCAGAAATGAAATGCGTCGTCTCGTCGAGTGGCAAGACACGATCGCGGACTGGGATGAGAAGGCGATCGATGGCTTTTCAGCGGGCAGTCACTTAGCTTTGGAGGTGTACAGGGTGTTCATGTAGTCCATGAGGATGTGACGTCTAGGCGGCCAGAAGTCGATCGGCTTGGGCAATAGGAACGATTGAGGTAAAATAGAATACAACCACCGCGATACTCTGAGATGCATTCCAAGGAGTTAGAGGCGAGGTACGTTGGTAACACGTCGGGTGTTAGGTGCAGATTGTTGGACCTGAGGTCGCAGGAGTGAGCGGGTTGAGGTGGACCTGGGGTGCTGGCTTGCCCCGGCTGGAGATTGACGCCTGAGGCACCAAGTCTCGCCGTCCGCCGTGGACTTCCCTACTCACGCCTGAATCGAACCTGGACATGAAGTGCGCAGTTCGACGTATGCACATCCGACCCACTCGCCAGCCACACGCGAGCAACCAAGACGACCGGTCTTATAGATTTGCGCCATACCGACGCATCCACTCTGGGCGAGCACCCAAGTGAGCCATGGCCACCAAAGCCGCCCACAAACGCCTTCTCCGCGAGCACCAAACCCTTTCCACCAACCCGCCACCCTTCATCTCCGCTCACCCTTCCGAGCACAACATCCTAGAATGGCACTACATCCTCACGGGCCCACCACAAACACCCTACGAAGGCGGACAGTACTGGGGCACGCTCGTCTTTCCCCCGGACTACCCCTTCGCTCCACCAGCCATCCGCATGCACACGCAAAGCGGAAGATTCAGATGTAACGAGCGACTATGCTTGAGCATTTCCGATTTCCACCCCAAATCTTTCAATCCTGCGTGGGAGGTCAGTACGATTCTTCTCGGCGTGCAGTCGTTCATGACTTCGGAGGAGATGACGACGGGCTCGATCGGTGGCTCGGATGCGCAGAGGAGGGAGTTTGCGCGGCAGACGCGCTGGTACAATAGTACGGGAAATGGCAGTACGACTCGCAAGCTCGGTGAGAGCGCTGCGCAGCATACTGCTAAGCCCGCGGCGCAGCAGAGCAGTAACAAGTGGTCTTTTGGCGGTCGGGATGGTGGGGCGAAGTTTCGTGAGGAGTGGCCGGAGCTGGATGAAGAGAATTGGAAGTCGATGGAGGCTGAGAATATAGATCCTCAGACCGGGAAGAGTGTGAAATCGCCAGGGGACGGGCAGGGAAGTCATTCGGCCGAGGCAACGAAGAGCGCGACAGGGAGTCAGACTGGGGCCAGAGAAGTTCATGCTGCAGGTCAGGCAGGGCAGGGGTGGCTAGGGAGGAATTGGGGCAAGATGGCCATTGCAGCAGTGTTTCTCTACGTGCTCGCAGCGAGGCTGTTAAGCGACGTGAATTAGATGGTCAAGGAGGCGATTCGGTATAAAGCGGAGGATAGGATCGTGTGCTATTAGCGAGGCGTTCTGGCGCACAAAACCTAAGCATCGCGTGCAGCGGTCCGTTGTTTGAGAGATGCTCATGACCATTGACCGTGTATGTATGCTTTCAGCAATGCCTACAGCTACATGACTAGCGTAAAGCAAGGAGGCCAGGCAAGGGTTGCCGTCCTCCGCGACAGCGTCACAATTGCAGCAAAGGCATGAGCCATCTCGATCTCGTCCGATCGTGCACCCAAGCCATGCTCGCTCGAAGCATGATTTGGTGTGCGAGTCTGCTCGCAAATTTCTACAGACGACGACCGCGACGACCACCCTTTCTCCTCGTGCTGTCAGAAGGCGTGGGCGTAACGTCCTCGATGCGGCCGATCTTCATGCCGGAACGAGCCAGAGCGCGGAGAGCGGACTGAGCGCCCGGGCCGGGGGTCTTGGTGCTGTTGCCTATAGACATATATCAGCATCTGACGCTGCCTTGCAAAAGAGTCATGTATTTCGACTCACCGCCGGTAGCCCTGATCTTGACGTGAAGGGCAGTGATGCCCAATTCCTTGCACCGGATCGCGACGTCCTGAGCTGCCAACATGGCAGCATATGGGGACGACTCGTCACGGTCTGCCTTGACCTTCATGCCGCCGGTAACACGGCTGATGGTTTCGCGGCCACTGGAGATCACCCAGGTTAGCCTTTGCACCCAGAGCCATGCGTATGTTTGTATGCCAAGAACCCAATCTTTTGCAACAATTTTGGACATGGTGATGCGCCGCAGGTGGATGGTGTCTTACGAGAGATCGGTGACGTGGACAAAGGTGTCGTTGAAGGAGGCGAAGATACGTGCTACGCCAAAGACGAGCTCGCCTGCATCATCAGATCAGCGCATATTCAATGTCTGCCGGTCACACCAGAATGCGATGTGGACAGACTTACCCTCCCGGGCCTGGGGACCCAACTGAACATTCTCCTGCTGACGGGGAGCGGCCTGCTTCTTGGGTGCCATCTTTGCTGCTGACTGTGCGCTGTGTAGTCGGTAGCCGCAAAGGTCGTCGTGGTGAAGTCGAGGTCCAGCAAATTGTGTGGTGTCGGCGAAAAGTCGCGTGCCAAGACCGACGTCCTGCGGCGAGCTCGGGCCACCGGGGATGAACAAAATCTTGGACTTACGACTTCATCTCTTCTTCAGCTTCAACTTCGAGACGCGAACTAGAGACATATCACACTTTGACGGATTTTGCATCCACAGTATCTTGAAACAGCTGCTCTTCTAATCACTTCGGACGAAGCATCCCTCGCGCTGTCCGATTGCCAATGCGCTAGAGCGCCCTTCCGGATGGTGGACAGTCAACATGGCTGAGGAGCTGGAGCAGAATGCCGTTGTCGGCATCATCGGTATGGGTGATATGGGAAAGATGTATGCTCGCCGCATTGCGGCTGCAGGTTGGAAGTAAGTGTTGCTCATCCCAAACGAGCTGCAAACGCCCCAAAGGCTTTAGAGGTACGTCAGCAACATTTTCGTACTACTGCTACTGCAATGATGACTTGAGTGCATTTGGCTCGAGTATGGTCGTTTCGGCACCAGCTGCGCCGTTAGGCGTGGTTGACCGGGCGGCTGTCACTGATGTAAAATCTCAGCTACCTAATTTTTTCTGTCTGATCATGCAGTCCCCTAGCACATTAGCCTGTTCTCCACGCTTGCGATAAACCGTGCTAATATCTCTTCCAGATTTCCCTGTACTGCCATCCCATGTCATTCGGTCTTTGTAGTGCCCATCTCCATCACCTCGTTGCTGACGTAGATGAAGGGTGCACGCATGCGACACCCCAGCGAGATACGAGTCGCTTCGCTCAGAGTATGCAGATCATGTAGGCAATAGCATCCTTCCAGCATACGCCTCTACTTTGGCAAATGCTGAGACGGTAAGCAGACCAATATTTCCATCCTTCCCGATGGGCACTTCGTCTCTCGTTCTTCAGACTGGATCATGTACTCGGTTGAGGCGCGCAACATCGACTCAGTAGTCGCCACGTACGGGCCCAGCACCAAGCTCGGAGCCATTGTAGGAGGTCAGACGAGTACCAAAGCGCCCGAAATCGAAGCCTTCGAACGGCATCTGCCAAACGACGTCGAAATAGTGAGCTGTCACTCGCTTCATGGACCTGGTGTTGATCCTAAAGGGCAGCCACTGGCAATCATAGCGCACAGGGCAACCGACAAGAGCGTGAAGTTGGTCGAAAGGATACTGGGTTGCATGCAGAGCAAATTCGTACCCCTCTCAGCCGCGAAGCACGACAGAATCACGGCCGACACTCAAGCCGTCACGCACGCTGCCTTTCTCTCAATGGGTACGGCATGGCAAGCCAACAACCAGTTCCCGTGGGAGAATCCTCGCTACATTGGCGGAATCGAAAACGTCAAGATCAACCTTACGCTGCGCATCTACTCGAACAAGTGGCACGTCTATGCGGGCTTGGCCATCCTCAATCCTTCTGCAAGAGCGCAGATACGGCAGTACGCAGAGAGTGTCACGGAGCTGTATAAGCTTATGCTTGGTGGACATAGACAAGAGCTGAAGGAGAGGATATACGCTGCGAGAGCCGCTGTGTTTGGTAGGAGGGAAGGCGATCTCAGAGAGGAGCTTCTGCTCGAAGATGAGCTGCTTGATCGCTTTAGTTTGGGCGACAAGCCGGCCCACAGGGTACGTACGATGATCCGAAGATCTCATCGCCAAGCCCCATAGCTCCCGGCCAGCCACCAGGGCTGCTCTGGCATGCGCCCATCAGACTGACAACGATCTCCACCCTCACAGGTCAAAAACAACCACCTCTCCCTCCTCTCCATGGTCGACTGCTGGTGGAAGCTCGGCATCGTGCCCTACGACCACATGATCTGCTCCACCCCGCTCTTCCGCCTCTGGCTCGGCATTACGGAGTACGTGTATCGGAACGAGGAGCTGCTCGAGGAGTGTATCACGACGGCTATTGATGACCAGAGTTTCCGCGCGGATGATCTGGAGTTCACATTCGCTGCAAGGGACTGGAGTGAGAGGGTCAGTCTGGGTCATATGGACGGGTGAGCACCATCTTTCTCTTTCTCTCGTCGGCGGTCTTGGGTGGACCATGGTCCCGGGGGTATGGCGTGGCCGTGGCCTGTCAGATGAAACCCAAAATTCGCGACCCTTGCTATCTGCAACTCACTGGCTCGTCCCTATACTGACCAAGTATCCCAGCTACCGCGAGAAATTCGAGAAGATCCAGAAGTACTTCGAGCCCAGATTCCCAGAGGCGACCAAACTGGGCAATGAGATGATACGCACGATCGAGGAGAATCTGTCCAGCCGGAAGCAGGACTTGTAGTGCGATGATGTTACGCTACGCTGTATGAGATGTGCAGGCTTTGTTACTTGCGTTCAACCGATGCTGTTTTGAGCCACTTTGATGTGATGCTCAGGACACTTACAGATCGTGAGAGGAGCGCAACCACAGAGAGTTTGGCAGATCGCCTTGTTACGATGCAGAATCCAATAGTATACACGACCATCAGCGAGGACTGCGATATTCTGGCAAAATAATCGATTCCGCCAGCCGCGCATCCCCAATCGAATCCCCTCTTCTCCAGAAGCCGCTCTAACCACACCTCTCCCATCCGCACACTCCGCTCTTCGAACCTTGGACCTCCAAATCACTTCGCGGGCTCCATAAAGCAACTCCTGCACCGACCCTGATACATACTCACCACGTTCCCACCCTTCTCACAAGCCGTGACCAACTCAAACCCAAGCGACCGAAAACTCGTAAATCGATGCCTTTCCGCCCCCTTCCCCTTAAACACTACCCGCACCGCTCGACTCTGATCCCGCGCATGATCCAAACACCTACACCAAAACGGTGGTGACTGCCCATGATCGCCCAACACCGTCCGGTTCCGCGTACTCATGGCCCACATCAACAGCCGATTGATATAATCCTTATCCGTCGTCAGCCGAAAGGAATGATAGTCCCCCGCCCCCGCCTCCCCAGCCTGCATCTGCTGCTCCCAAACCTCCAGCGCGCTTTGCTCAGCGCTACGAAGACGAGAGCGGGAAGGCAGCGGGAGACGACCAGAGAAAACCCTTGCTACAACAGCACTCTGCGCTTCCGCGACATTGAAAGCCGCACTCATGGTCGGCAAACCCACAAACGCCAGCGTAGGGTCTTCGGTATAGAACATATGCTCATAGACATTCGACACTTTCACCCCTGAAGCGAAAACCCTTTCATCACCCTTCGCGGTCCCTTTTTTTATAAAAGAGAAGTCGTAGGCGTAGCCTGTGCAGTAGATGATGCGGTCGATATTGTAGGCTTTGCGGCCGTCCGTGAAGGCTACGGCGCGGGAAGGGACGTCGAGGTATGCGATTGCAGGAACGCCGATGAGGGTTGGGGCGCTGAGGGCGGGGTTGAGAGGGTTGTAGCGTTGGGAGGAGACGATGACCATGCGGGCTGTTGGGGCGAGGTTGGCGGAGATGTCCCAGCCTGAGGCGCTGTTGCCTACTACAAGGACGGTCTGGCAAGGTTTGTTAGTGAGGCGTTGTGGGGGTCTTCGTTGGGAAGGGGAAGAGGGGGCTTACTTGGCCGGTGAAGTCTTCGGCGCGCCGGTACTGGATGGAGTGGATGAGGCTGCCGGGGTAGGTAGCATCCCATTGCGCGAGCTGATCTCCCATGGCTTCCGGGATGAACTTGTGGTGGTAGTTTCCCATGGCTACAACCACCGTCTTGACCATATAAGGCACATCGTTCGGCGGCTGGTTAAAGTGCCGCTGCCGCACGACCACCTTCCACTGCGGCGTCTTCTGATGAGTGACTTTACGGATATCGATGACTTCGGCGTTGAACATGACGTGCAGATGCGTCCGAGCACGCTCGGAGCTCTCCAGGGTTGTCAGGTACGACTGCAGGTACTCTTGCACGCGGGGACTTTTTGGAAAGAGAGAGGTGTTGGGGGGCCACGGATGGTCTGAGAAGGTCATGAGGGCGCGAGGGACGTTGGTTTCCAGATCTGCGTAGACGGGGCTGTCGAGTCTGTTGGCTGGATCGATGTTCCAGACGCCGCCGGGGCCGACTTTGTGTTCGAAGAGGAGGACGTCGCAGCCTTCGGCGAGCAGGTGCTTGGCGGCGGCCAGGCCGGCGGCGCCGGCGCCAATGATGGCTACGGTGGGTGGGCGTGATCTCGCGATTGGGAGTGTGTCGGGATTGTTCGACATGGTTGGATAGATCAGAGGGCGGTGTTTGGCGGCGTACGCTGGGCTGAGTGCTGGTTATGAGAGCAGGGAGAAATGGGTGGCAAGCTCCTATGGCCAGTGATATAGATCGACCATCCCGTCCAGGACGGTACTCCGTAGAAGTATAGAGCCTTTGTTCCAGAACCACAACAAGACAAGACAAGCATGTCCGACCGAAAAGGCCAAGCTGTCTCACACAAGTCGAACACCAGCAACAATCCAACCCCAAACCTCCACCCACCTCTCAGACACCCTCAAGCAACCTCACTACCTCTATACTCCCTTACCTCAAACCCCCGGACTAACAAAACAAACCGCCTCCATGCGCTCCTCTTCCCCCCAACAAAACTCCGCCCTTCCAAACTCCACCCATCCACACCTCCGATACAACCGCATGGCCCCTTCATCCTTCATCAGCGCAAACAACACCAACTTCCTCCCCATATCCTCCACCCAAAGCTCCGCAGCTCTCACAAGTTCCACCGCAACACCTTTACCCCGGTACTCAGGGTGCACGAACAACCGTTTCAGAATAGCTATAGCTTCATCGCCGTCGTCTGGATGCTGGGTGCGCCACAACTTAGCGGAAGGGTCGGAAGGGTCGGCTGTGTTGACGGCGATGTGGCCTATGATCGTTTTGGCGTGCTCGGTCTCGGTCTCGGCTACCCAGGCTGCTTCTGTGGATGGGGTTGTGAGGAAGGCGTGGGCGTTGGCGGTTCCTTGGACGGGGTAGCCGTCTTTGTTGTAGACGTTTTGGAGGACTTCGACGCAGGCGTCTAAGTCATCGGGTGTGCGAGGCCGGACGAACGTCATTGGTGGTGGTTTTTTTCAGTCTTGTGAATGGGTAAGGCTCTACTGCTCTTTCTCGCGGCCTTTTGCTGGGAGCTGGCTGCGTTCGAGATGTTCTCATCTATCCCTCTAACCAAAAGGTACAGACTTGTCTCTTGTTAAAGCTCTTAGTCCCTTGGATTGCCTGAATTACACAATATATATGCCGCAGCAAGATCCGAGAAGATAACGTCCAACCCCGGTCCTCATTCACGACGAGTCACCGCAAGCTGCGGTCACTGCTTCAAGCAAATGCTTACCTAAGACACGTTCAGACCGCAATAGAAGCGAAATGGAACATACTCCATGATAAGTCTGCTCCTGCCAACATCTACCTATCCACATAGCGCTTACTGGGCGCGCGGGGCCAAGGGAAGCGAACAGGCAGAAAAGCGAGGTGAAAAGGCGTAGTAATGTGGTACCTTACGGATTGCATTTCACTGTCTAAACGTGTGTTTAAAACCGCATAGCGGAAGATCCAACTTCATGAAAGATTGAATTCTCGGGTCTCTCTTCAAGAGGTTCGGGGGTTTGCTGATAGTACAGAATTCTTTGAACGGGATAGTTGAGTGAAATTTTAGAAGTTCAATTATCAAGTGCGTGCTGGGAAGTCTGCAGAGGATTAGGCGGTCTTGCTGGTGTCTGAGACCTCCCCTCCGGCTAAAATAGAATAGTGGTATATATGACACGAGTATGTTCATCTTCTTGAACGCTGGCGCGTCGGGGCCGCTGACTTCTGCGCAAAATTGGCGTAGTTCTCAAACTGCACAGGCCGACGCCACCGCATACGCCTGTTCTGACTCCTTCTTCTCGGTTGATCCATCATCGCCACTTCGTCGCCATTTCATCTCGTCCACCCGTGATTCCACCCCTCCCGTCCAGGACTATCCGTCTGTATCCTCGAATATTCAATCGGCACCCCCTCCCACACCCCATCCTTGCGCATCGCAATTCTATACAATCTCCCCCTTTTCCCGTGCCCCTCCCTTTCGCAACCCAGACGCGTGCGCTCTGTCTCCGTGAGTCCATGCTCGTCTACAAGCCGTAAAGCTTCGCAGGCGGCGGCCATGGAGTTGTATTGGCGTTCGAGGGTTGCTTGGCGGTCGGCCTGGAGTCGGGTTTGATGGAGGCGGTGAGCACGGTGGATTGTCCAGTGGCGGAGGGCGCGGTCGCTGGGGACAACATTTTAGGATGAGGGATCACAAGCGGGTGGGGGTGGCTTTTGGGCGGACTTACCGCGAGAAGCGCAGAGGCCGTGGGGTGAGAGGGTGTTGGAGGTGGTAGCGTATCAGGGCTGAGCATTCATGTCAGCACCTACAACCTTAGATCATCGTCACTTTTGGATGATCGTTAACGTACTGATCCTCATGTCCCGCTTCTCCCCACCCCGCTCTCTAGCCCGCTGACGGGTGGTGGAGGAGAAGGGTGCGGATGGCTGCTGCTGGGCCGCTTGGCAGCCTCGTGCCGTCCATGGCAATGCGGACGATCGGCAAAGCGGCGATAAGGTGCGCAGTAAGGCGGTCGAGGGCGTCTTCATGGTGTGGATGATGCGATGGCTGGGCGCGTTTGAGATGGGTGCGGCAACCTGGACTGCTTCGCGACTTCCGTCTTTGCGGCCAACTTCCGAATCGGTCTAGTGTGGGAAGCTGGCGGATCATAAGCTTCCGGCTAGTCCCCGGCCCGTCGCAACGGCTGCGGGCGATAGCTCCGATCATGTGGGGGTCTTGTTGCCCTGGAGTCAATTTGACGCACCGAAGCTGACTCTGACCTGAACAAGCTTCACTGTCTACCGCACAACATTCAAACATCAAAAACACCTCGACGCTGCCATTGTCACCGCGCCGGATCCCGCTGCTGCCTGCACGCCCCGCTGCCTCTTCCTCTGCCGCTGTCGCTGTCGCTGTCGTGTCGTGTCCGTGGAGGTTGAGGGGGTGATGTACTAACGAGAACGAGTCGCAGTCACTTTCACCTCCAACGACCGACATCTCCAGCGGCGTCCGTCCCCCAGCAGAGCCAACGTACCAGCCGCTCTACCACCATCTCAGGCTGATGTTCCGTCGGAAGGCGCCATACGATTTTCCCGCCATGTCCTCACTCCCGCTCGGCTACAGTATCGACGGCGAGTACGAAAAGGCCGTAGAGAAGGGCTTCGAGGACTTTCCCCGCGCCCCTGTCGACAAACCCTTCAGCTACGGTACGCGCTACCTTCGCCCGTTTGGCCCTCCGGGCGAGTACTGACTGACTCATGTTGATAGGCACCGCCGGCTTCCGCATGCGCGCCGACCTCCTCGACTACGTCATGCTCACCGTCGGCGTCCTCGCCTCCCTTCGCTCCCGTAAACTCATGAGCAACACGATTGGCATCATGATCACCGCTTCGCACAACCCGGCCGAAGATAACGGCGTCAAGCTGGTCGACCCGAGCGGCGACATGCTGGAGGAGACGTGGGAGCACTGGGCTACGGCCTTTGCCAACGCCTGGGAGCCCGCCAAGCTGAAGGCCGCGTACATCAACTGCATCGAGGAGTGTAAGATCGATCAGCGCAAGGAGGCACACGTCATCATCGCACGTGACACGCGCCCGAGCGGCGACCGGCTGGTCAAGGCTCTCATTGCGGGGCTGGAGGCGACAGGAACCAAGTACACCGACTACGGCTACGCGACGACCCCGCAGCTGCACTACCTCGTGCGCGCCATCAACACCCAGCGCCAGGCTCAGCCATATGGCGAGCCGAGCGAGGAGGGCTACTACAAGAAGCTCGGCTCGGCTTTCACCACCGTCATGCAGTACGCCAATCCCAATGGCGCGCTGACTGTGGATTGCGCCAACGGTATCGGCGCCCCGAAGCTGAAGGAGCTGATCAAGTACCTGCCTGAAGACAAGCTCCAGATCAACATCGTCAATGACCGCATCGAGCAAGCTGATCTGCTCAACGAGAAATGCGGCGCCGACTTTGTCAAGACACAGCAGCGCGGTCCGCAGGACTTTGTACAGACAGCCAAGCCAGGCGAGCGCTGGTGCAGCTTCGACGGAGATGCCGATCGCATCATCTACTACTTCAACGACGACGAGAAAGTGTTCCGCTTACTGGACGGTGACCGCATCGCCACCCTGGCCGCGTCCTTCATCGGCGACCTTGTCCGCAAAGCTGGCCTGGAAGACGAGGTCAAGCTCGCCGTCGTACAGACCGCGTACGCGAATGGGGCGTCTACGCGCTACATCGAGCAGACCCTGAAGCTGAAGGTCGAGTGCACAGCCACCGGCGTCAAGCACCTCCACCACGTCGCCGCGCGCTACGACATTGGCGTCTACTTCGAAGCCAACGGCCACGGCACCGTGCTGTTCCACCCCCGCGCCCTCAAGGCCATCCGCAAGCACGAGCCGCAATCCCCCGCCCAGCTCGAAGCTCTCGACACCCTCAAAGCGCTCACCGATCTCATCAACCAGACCGTTGGCGATGCCCTCTCTGACATGCTCCTCGTGGAAGCTGTCCTTGCCCACAAAGAATGGACCGTCAAGGAATGGAACCTGACCTACAAGGACCTCCCCAACAAACTCGCCAAGGTCAACGTCGCCGACCGCTCCAGCTACCGCACCGCTCACGGCTCCGCTGAACGCCAGCTCGAACACCCTACCGGCCTCCAAGCCAAGATCGACGACATCGTCAAGAAATACCAGGACGGCCGCTGCTTCGTCCGCGCTTCCGGCACTGAAGACGCCGTGCGCGTGTACGGCGAAGCCGCCGAGATCTTCGACGTTGAGGACATGGTCACGCGCGTCATCGAATCTATCTCGAGTACGTAAGGTAACAAAAGGTGGCTTTACGAAGCCGGGAGAGACAGAGAGACGAGATGCCCCCGTGCCCCAAACCCACCCAATCCTGACGAGACCGAACTCCCATTCCCCCACCGCCGAAGAGCATGAAATATCTAATCTCAGTCTATAGTCCAGCAAATGGTCCTGGTGGGCAATACCAGCTTTAGGGACCAGCGCCAGCAAGAGGAGCACGAGATGGGTTTGGGGCTGGAGAGGGGCGCCCAGGAGCCGCCGGTTGGGAACGGTTAGTATAATTCCAACCGTGTGGAGTGCTAGGCGCCTCTCTAGGACGATGTGGTTAGGATGTTTAGAGTGACGAGGGAGGCCTGAGGCTGCCATGTTCTTTTTCACGTGAAGAAAAGTCGGGAAGTGTAGGGTAGTTTAGGTGTTGAGCATGCGATGCATGGTAGGGAGTTTCTCCGTTTGAGCGAGCTGGAAAAGTTGGGCATAGGGCGATACGGTGGCGTTGGGGTGGGATTGCCTGCCAGAGAAGAAAGCTGGCTTAAGGGCGGCTGGATAGGATAGCCGAAAATTAACAGACGTCTTCTCTGCTCTCATCACTGCCTTTCTGAGCGTCTCAGGGCCCTCTACAGTGCCTCCAGCTCTAGGCACGTGACTCCAGAGATTGGACTGTTGAAATCTATATCCTGTCTATATCTCTATCTCTATCCCTACCCCTCAAAAAGACCTTTTCCCTTTTCCCAAAACCCCACAAATCTACTCGCTTCTCGTGCCACGCAGAAGTCCCTCTAGCAATCCTCGCAAACCTCTCAAAACTCCCTCGGCCTCTTCAAGCCCCAGCATTGCCTCGGGACAGAAGATCCCGACGTCTAGGCTTCCTGTGGTCGGCGAGATTGTGGCTTCGAGATCTACGGAGCGCTGTAGATCTTGTGTCAGTATCGGATTTGTTCGGGCTTCCTGCGGACGGGATTGGGGAGTGACGTACCTGGTATACTTCTGACATTGACCTCAGCGGAGCTAATTCGCGAGGAAGGATATTTTCGGTTGAGCTTGATGGCTCGGCGATCCGGGAATAAGGTGATGTTGTTCTGCGGGTGTCTAGCTCACGCAGCTTTGGTTCGGCTGCGACATCACGTTTCTCTGCCTGTTCATCTTCATCCCCTCCGGGCAATTTGAAGAAGTTCACGAAAGTGTCGATCTTCACTCCACTCCACTTCTCTACCTCCCAGAGCCCGATGCTGGAGTTGTGCATGGTGCTGATGGATTGGAGATCCTTTTGGACTTGCTTCGCGAGGTCTAGGAGTGGGGTGCGGGCTGGAGAGCGGACGGCGAGGGGCACGAGGTTGAGAGTCGGAGCTGCGAGATGCTCTAGTGAGGGGAGGTGGGTGCGGTTGGCTAGGTAGATGCCTAGCACCACGTCGGGCTCATGTGATTGTTCTTGGCAGTCTTTGGAGGCGAGCGCGGCGTAAAGTCTGGCGTAGGCGGCGAAGATGAGAGCTTGGATTGCTAGGCCTTCGCTGCGAGCTACCTTTTCCAGCTCGACAATGGAGGCGAAGAGGCTGGGTTGGAAGATCTCGATGCGCTTTTGCGGGATGCTGCGCTGCTTTGGCTGGGGGAGGTGGAGGGGTCGAAGGTCTTGGAGGTAGGTGGTCCAGAAGGCTTGTCTAGCTTTTTGCGTTTCGCGAGGGAGTGAGAGGGCGAGGAAGTCTGCGTGCTTGAGATCTGGGGGCTGAGTTTGGTGGCCAGAGATGAGGCGGTGAAAGTCCTGTAGGAGGAGTGGGAGGGAGATGGCGTCGTAGAGCGCGTGGTGGATCTTGAGCCCTAGATGATATGTGTTGTCGTTCTTCCTTGTCACTGTGAGACTGACCATAGGCTGGCCTTGCGAGGTCGCGACTTGCGACTGGTCGGTCTCATGGAAGGCTGCCTGTGCTTCCTGGAGTACGACCTGCAGGACTGGGATGGCTTCATCATTTGTTGCACAGAAAACGGTCCTTAGAATCGAGTGGCGCGCTACCAGCTGCTTCCAGGCCTCGCGCAGCATCTCGATGTCGGCTGCAAGGTCCAGCTCGTATTCGAAGGTTGGGTAGAAAAGCTGGCCGGCCGAGTTGTGCCACACGTTGAGCATATAGACTTGCCCAGCGGTCGCTGGGAGTATGGCCTCAATATTGTCTTTGTCCATTGCCCCGTCTGCCGGGAGGCTGTCAAGTCCTCTCTCCCTCAAGACAGTAGTAACAACAGCCCCTGAGTCTTGTGCTTGTTCGGGTGACCCAGTCTCCGCCTCCCTGCTTGACAAGGCCTGAGCCATCTTCGCTACAGTCTTCTCCTTGACAATTTCGCTGACAGACATCTTGACGCCTTGTCTGCGTAGTAGAGCTGTGACCTTGATTGCCGAGATGGAGTCGATGCCAAGATTCTCGATTGAAACTGAAGGTGATATGCTTTCCGCCGGAACCTTGGCAACCTGAGCAAGCACCTCGCGTATCTGACTGGCGACAGGTGGCAACTCATCCGCTGCAGACTCGAATTGATCTGCAGCACTCGCTTCGGTCTCGCTGATGGCACCGTCGGAAGAAAGCCTGAACGATTGCAGTCCGCAAATTGTGACTTCTAAGCCGGAGAAATATACTGTAGGTGCATCTGTGGCATTAACCAAGTCCGACAGTACCTTGTCGAGTTGATTGAGTAGCTCCGACGTTTGGTGCTCGTTCATCGCCGAACCCTTGCAAGCGGTGCGCAGGATCAACTCATCCTTCACAGCCTCCATCTCCACCGCTACCGGATACTCCACGCTGGAGCTTCCACCGACAGACTCATACAAAGGCTTCGCTTCTTCACCTTCAGCCGTCGGTCTGTGCTGGTAGACGAACAGCGTATCAAACAGACCTCCGCGGTCCTGACCGCGCTTCACGCCACTCGAACAAGCGGCTTGGATGACTCTTAGCGGTGTTCGCTGCCAAGGCCGGATGTCGTTGATGTTGCTCTGCATGTACCTCAGCATCTCTGCTCTACTTCCATGTAAGGTTGCCCGGACAGGGACTGTATTCATGGTCGGGAAGAGAATCTGCTCGGCATCTTCGCTTTCTCTGCAAGCCAGGACGACGCCGTAGATGACTTCCAGGCTCCGAGTGTAATGGGCAAGGAGAAGAGACCACGCAGTCTGGGCGAGAGCTTGGATGGAAACGCCGTAGGATTGGCAAAATGATCGGGCGACTGCGGTTGGGATGTTCGATGGTCGTTCGGCTCTATGGACGATTGCTTGATCACTGTCGGCATGGCCAGGCGGGAAGCGAGAAGTGTTTGCGCCGCATAAAGCGTCGCTCCAGAAATTGCGAGCTTCTTCGCTTGTCGCTGCAAGAGATTTTTGGATGACAGGTTCGTATGTGGGACGCTCTTGGTACTCTCCATCGTAAGCTCGACGGACATCATCGTGGATGAGAGCCAGGCTGTGGCCGTCGTACTGTGCGTGAGCGAGCGAAAAGATCAAGAATTGCACATCCCCTACACAGACAAAGGTCACTGCAGTGGGAGGTCTGCTGCCGAGGGTGCTCCTTGCCTCGTCTTTGATCTGTCTCAGAAGTGCCTGTAGCTCATCCTCGTTGTTCAGGGATCTCTCTTGTACATCTACTTCCCCTGGCTGATGGACAAGCTGTGCAAAGGTCACGTCGATAGATGGGTCAGTGACTTCAACGAAGGCGGTCCGTAAGATGAGTGTCCGTTCAATGACTGTCTGCAATGCCTGGCGAAGCTTGTCAGAGTCAGTACCAGGCTGCAGCCGGAGGACATCATGATTGTAGTAGTCGTCGTAGTCCGAGCGCAGCATCTCAGCTACGAGGGCCTCTTGATGTGGCGTCGCAGGAAGGACTCTTTCGATCAACCTCGTGTCACGTCCAACTTCTGTGAAGTGTCTTTTGAGCTTGGTCTCAAGAGAAGTCAGACGACCATGCTCATGCTCATCATGTCTCGTGACTTGAGCATTGCCTGCGGCCTGCAGCATTCGTGGAATCGTCTGGGCTTGCAGTATCTTGCTCACCGGTAACGAAAGCCCAGCCCTCTTTGCTCGCGAGGCCAATTTGACGGCATCGATGCTGTCAAGTCCAAGAGTGAAGATGGTCGAATGCTCATCAACGTCTTGCGCATCGACGCCGCAGATCTGCGCTATAGCGTCACGCAGAATCAATGCGTCTCCGGTCCACTCGAAGTCATAGACGCCATTGACATCAGGCTGATCATCCGTTTTGCGCGTTTCTGTAGCCCTCTCGGCACTCCTGGGTATTGAAAATGCTTCTGTGATCAAGTGCTCTGGGCGTTGGCCTGCAGCATGAAGAGCCTGACGGAAGGTTGCCAAAAGTGCATCCAATCTTCCCTGGTCCGCGACGTTGCTCTGCGCCACCGTCATAATCTGAAAGCTTTGACCGGGAAGAAGAGTGATCTCGAATGCCAACGGATAGTCTGCTTTCAATGGCGAATCCACGGCGTGCCACAAGTCCTCTTTTTCGGCCAGACCATGCTCGCCTCGGTGCTGAAACACGAATAGCACGTCGAACATCGAATCTGCAGGATGTGAACAGCACCACTTCTTGATCTCGCGGAGTGGTGTGTGTTGGAAAGTTACTGCAGCTGTATTTCTGTCATGGATGCGACGGATAGCAGCGGCCCAGTTGTCACTTGCATCTACATCGATGGAGGTAGGCAGAGTGTTGAAGAGAGGACCGATCACTCGATCCGCTCCGTCAACGCCAACGGATCGCCCAGACACCACGTGCCCGTAGGTTGAGATGTGATTGAAGTGGTGCACCAGAGCAGCCTCGAAACAGACCTGCAACACTGCCTGGTGCGAGACGCCGAGCTGTCGACGCAGGTCATCCAAAGCTTTAGTACTTTGCACTGTTGTCTTAGAGACAGAGGGGGGTGTGTCGCTTGACTCGGCCTTCCTGGGCATAGGCCGGAACTCCACGTCCCCAAGGCGTTTCTGCCAAAAGCTCTTTCCTTCCGGCAATGATCGAAGCGGGCCAGATGGAAGTATGCTTGTGAAGCTAGGCCCGCAGTCTACAGGACCCTGCTTCTTATACGTCTCGGCGAGACGGTCAAGCATCAACTCCCACGAGATACC
Source organism: Salinomyces thailandicus (assembly GCA_005059885.1). Lineage (NCBI taxonomy): Eukaryota > Fungi > Ascomycota > Dothideomycetes > Mycosphaerellales > Teratosphaeriaceae > Salinomyces > Salinomyces thailandicus. The sequence continues at coordinate 177,715 of NAJL01000018.1, forward strand.
ATCATAGACCGCATGGTGTGCGAAGAAGACCAAAATTTCGGACTGACCAGAGCACAGGACGAAGACCTTCAGCGGCTCAACGAGGTCGGTCTGGTTGGTCACAAGCCACTGCGACTTCAATCTCGCCATCGCGGTCTCTTTCGTCTCGTCGCCTAATTCCACCTTCTCAATCTTGGCAGAACCTTGGCGGAGGATGACTTGTGCAAAACCATCATCGGTCTGAAGGTACTTTGCGCGCAAGATCTCAATGCCTCCCACGAGCAATAAGAAGGCTTTCTCTAGCCTCCTGGGCTCGACATTTGCAAGACGGTATTCAAACTCATTGAAGTATGGCCGCTCTGGATGCCTCATTGACTCAATGATCAGACCTTCCTGCAGAGGTGTACAAGGCGTGATCGCCTCGAGATCATCAGTGGTCGTAGACAATCTGCGGAGCACGTAGTTGCGGTGGCGTTGAGCAAAGGCTTTGATGGAGAGTTGTGCTTGTTTTGTGTGGCCAATACCGTCGTCGATCTTCTCAGACAGAAGTGCCCCTGATAGTTGCCAAAGCACGGGATCTGTCCACGTCAGTATGCGTCACCTGCTGGACATCGCTTTGGCTTGACTTACTTTTCATGATTGCGACTACGCTCGCTGACCGTAGACCTTCCTTACGAAGGAGGCTCGAGAGTGTAATTGCTGAGACGGAGGATAGGCCAAGAGAAAAGAGGTTCGAGTTGCGATCCACAGCCTCGACGTCAATGCTCAAGAGCTTGCACAGGATTTCTGCAATGCGGCGTTCACTACTGTTAAGCTCAGACGTCGATTCTTGGCTACCTTTGAGGCGTTGCAGTTCCTGTGGTGTGAGACCGTTCAAGAGCGCAACAAGACGTTTGGTGTCCACCTTATTGTTGACGGTCAAAGGTAAAGACGTGATAGGTATGATGTGGGTGGGCACCATATATCCAGGAAGTCGATTTCTGCAGGCATCATCAGCCGCTGACACACGCTCGAGAGCTTCGTCTTGAATATCGACGGCGAGCTCAACTCGGCGGTCCGTGCGTGCGATCGTAATGAAGGAAACCAGAGCCTCTTTTCCAGCCTTTGCATCTTTGTGCACTAGAGATACAACGTCAACGATATTGTCTGATGAAGCGGTTATCACACTGTCGATCTCGCCGATTTCCAACCTTTGTCCTCGGAGCTTGGCCTGAGTATCGATCCGTCCTAGGAAAGAGATCGAACCGTCTGCCAGGAGTCTCACTAGATCTCCAGTGCGGTACATTCGCTCCTGCAGACTTTCAAGATACGGGAAGGACTTTGCGGTGAGCTCCGGCCTGTTCAGGTATCCCTTACCCACTAGCTTTCCGGAGACGCAGAGCTCACCGACAGCTCCTCGAAGGACCGGTTGGCTAGTCCCAGGCGTGAGGACATAGGCGCCGACGTTGTCAAAGGGCGGGCCAATGTTTGAAGGCTTGGCATCCGAGTCGACGAACGTTTTCATCGTCACACCAATCGTGGCTTCAGTGGGACCGTAGCCATTGCAGACCACACTGTTGGGGCCCCAGGCATCGATGATCTCTTGTTTCAATGCTTCGCCACCAGTGATGAAGACGCCCTTGTGAAGGCTCGGGACCTCATCCGGGTGTAGCAGCCGGGCAAGCGATGGTGTAAGGTCGATGTGAGTGATGCGTGCTGCCTCAATGAAGCCTGAGAGATCGTCTAGGACAAGATCTCTCGGAGCCCCTACTACCGCTATTTCGACGCTCCAGCTCCAGAACTGCTCGAGGATTGAAACGTCGAACCAATAGCTAGCGAATTGAAGCCATCGTGAAGATTCGTTCCAGTGACCCGCGAACAGTCGCTGGAAAGCCAACATTGCTTGGACAGCATTCTCGTGCGTGATTTCACAGCCCTTTGGTGTGCCAGTAGTACCAGAGGTATAGAGAACATAGCATGTTGCACTTGGCCGAATCTCTGGAATCTCAATGGCAGTCGTGGCATACGTGCTCAGCTCGCTTTCGTGTAGCGAAACCGCAGCAACGTGTGTGGCCGGACTGGAGTCTGATGGTTTTCCATCGTGGAGGAGTACTTTGACACCTGCATCTTGCAGGATGAACTCCTGGCGTGCTTGAGGCAGCTCAGGATCAAGCGCCAGGAAAGCACAGCCAGCTTTCAAGATACCAATGAAAGCAAAGGATGCCTCTGCACGCTTCTGCATTCGAACAGCCACAATGCTGCCGGCACTCACATCATTTTCCTGCAGCAAATGTGCGACTTGATTTGCACGCTCATCGAGCTGCCTATACGTCCAGGTCTTACTGTGGGATTTGGTGTCGTTCAAAGCGGTGATGAACTCGAGGGCTGGCTTGTCTGGAGATGTCTGAGCTCCGTTCTCCACAAATTGGTGTAGTAGTGACGCGGAAGATGGCAGGCTATCTTCCTTAGCAGGCGATACCGAATACAGGTTGGTTGACTCAAAGCTGTCGTATTGTAACTGTTGAACCCATTGGACTAACGTATGCTCGTACTGGCGGGCGATGAGGTCGGCCTGCTGTTGAGGCATGTACTGGCTGTGTGCAGTGAGCCGAACAGTAACAGTTCCTTGGGCGGACACCTCGAGCTCAAGGGATGCTGCGTAATCGACTGCGGCCGTCTCACGGACTATGGGCCAGTCAGGCTTAGACTCCGCTCCTGCGGCACCCTTCTGGTAAACGAAGACAGTGTCGAAAAGACTTTGTCCAGCAAATCCACAATAGCGCTGAACATCAGCAAGAGGCGTAAAGCGGAAGCGGTAGATGGAAGCATTGTAGGCCACCATGTCTGTGCCGAGGTCGTCTAGTGGTTCGCCAACATTACAATGTATAGGCACAGTGGAGATGGCTGGGAAAGCAGTCGCCTCACTCTGGCTTCCAGACCTAGCGGAGAACACTGTGCCAAACGTCACATTGGGCTCTCCAGTATATGCGGATAGCAGAGATGCCCAAGCCGCCTGACCGACGGCCTGGATGGTAGTCCCAGTGGACTTGCAGTAGCGTTCCAACTGGACGACGGTCAAAGCGCTGTGGCGTGTTGATACGTGCATATGGCAGTCATGCGTCCGGTTCGGATTCAGGTCAGGGAACCTGGACGGACTAGTGTAGAGTCAGCAAATCGATCCGACAAGTGGGCCTCGTGCCCGTTTGACTTACTTCATTGTTTCGAGGCGTTTCTGCCAGAAATCAGCAGGATCTTGGGCTTGGTTTTGCTCGGCGAGCAGAATTGAAGTAAGCGTCTTGCTAATACTCGCAGTGCCCAGCAATGTCCCACTCAGAGCCCTGTGAAAGTCTTGCACGACATGCTGCAGGCTTTCTGCATCGTAAAGAGCGTGATGCAAGGACAGTGTCATCGTTGAGCTCGCACCAGACGTTGCAATGGAGAGCCGCCAAGCAGGGAGGTGCAAGTTCGCAATGATTTCTGCAGTAGCCGTATCTTCGACAGTCTGGAGATCAACCTGGTGGTTGTAGCATTTGAGAATCTTCGAAACATCTCCGCTACTATGCAAGATCATTGCAAAAGGTCTTTGGGGATCTTCCAATTGAGTAAAGCCAACGCGCAGAGCTTGGTGCTTTTTGAGAGCAGCCTTCCACGCATGACATATTTGGTCCAAAACAAGTCCACTCGGAATGCTGTAGGTGACGTGGTTGATGTAGAGGCCCCCATGGCTCTGAAGTGACTGGGCTATCATACCGCACTGCAGTGCTGTACACGGCAGGACTGCTTCAACATTTTCGGTATTGAGCCCCAAAAGCTCGGTAAGCCTTGCACGGTGTGCCTCATCGAATGCTCGGAGATCGACTTGTGTACTTGGCTCTGCCTGTCCACCTTCGTCACCAGTGGCTGCCTTTGCTATCGCAGCCGGTGTAAGTTTCTCGGCTACGTCCATAGCATCTACGTTTAGACCGAGGCGTCGCAGTCGAGATGCTACTTGTGCCGCGTTGAGGCTGTCGAGACCAAGCTGATACATCGATGTGGTTTTCGCAATCCGCTCTACGCTCACTTTGCTAAGAGCTGCGAACACCTCACGAACCTTGACCTCAGCGGCTGTCCAATCTGTTTCGTCAAGATTGTCGGCCTGCTTCTCGACTCCGTTCATGACTTGGGAGGAGGCCAGCTGTCCCACTAGTGCGGTCGGATCAAAGTCGGGCAGGAAGCGTAGCTCTCCAGATGTGTACCGGATCGATGCTAGAAGAGCAGAAACGAAGGCCTTCGTCACAAGAGTCGCCAGCTCCATGGAGACTTGCGGTGCAGTGTGGTGCAGTGTGATCTTAAGAACGTCGCTATCTGGCGTGACTTCAAGTACGACAGGCATGTCCATTGTCCCCACATCCTCAAGCATCTCCCAAATGGTGGAATCAAGAGCTTTGGAAGGAGGCTGGACAAGCAAGATAGAATCGAAGAGATGAAGCGATGGGTCCGCAGAGAGCGACTGCATCCGGCGCAGGGCAGAGAGCTGATGCTCTTGGATCTCAAGATTGTGCTGATGGAGAACTTGGGCAAGCTGGCTGTTCGTCCGACACCGCGTGAGATCGACGCGGATTGGGACTGTGTTAAAGCAAGGCGCTACCAGTGTCTCGACCTCAGGGACCAGGACTGCGCGGCCACTCACAACGTTGCCAAAACAGACGTCTTGCGAATCTTGCAAGCACGCCAGAACCTTGGTCCACGCAGCCTGTATCAAGATGGACGATGTCGTAGACTGGCGTGTGGCTGCCAACTCGAGCTGCTGAGAGCTGATACTCAGGGTCTCTTCCACGGTACACTGGGTTGGCTGCCGCGAGTCACTGGGAGCTGGAAACGGCTTGGGCTGGTATTCACGCAAATACCCACTCCAGTACTGCATCGCCTGTGGCATGTTTTGGTAGAGAACCTCCTTCAGGAAGGGCTCGGAGGAGGGAGCCTTTGGTAGAGAATGGCCGCCGAACAGTCGTTCGGCTTCCTCAAGCAGTATTGACATTGACATGCCATCATAAAGAGCATGGTGCATCCGCAAGCTCATGTATGTCTGGCCCTCGCTGTACTCCATGTCCATCAAGAAGGGCCTCGAGAGATCCAGGTGAGGCTCCTGATCGCCTGCGAGCTGCTGTGTGGCGGGAGTGTAATCGCTGGCAGTTGGAATTTGCCGCAGTGGCATCGGCAAGCGCTTCATCACAAGCTGCATGAACGGGTGTGCAGCAGAGTCAGTCTCGGCGAATCGCGTACGCAAGATGGCGTGACGCTCGACCAGCGTCTCCCAGCATTGCAAGAGCTGCGTGGCGTCCCCGAACACTCGAAAGCTGGTCAAGTTCTGGTAGGAAGACGAACGTGAGGACATGCTTGCGGAGAGCATGGCCTCCTGGAGAGGGGTACATGGCAGCACTTTCTCCACCTGTAGACCTTCCGCCTCACAAGCAGCAATATGTTGCTTCACCATGTCCTCAGAGAAGAGATTTAAAACACCCCTATCCGCACGTTGAGGCTCCGTTGATGTCGACACGTGAAGTGCTTGGCTCAGCCGCTTCACAGAAGCATGCTGCAGGACTTGTGCAATGCTGACTTGTCGATAGTTTTGTCGGCTCAGCTCCTTTGCAAACGCAATAGCTGTCAAGGAATTCATCCCAAGAGCGAAGAATGGCGTCGTACGGCGAATTCTGTTCCTCGGAATGTGCAGACTCTGCGCTAAAGCCAATGCAATTGTAGTCTCCTCGTCGGACCAGTCACTGTCGTCGTCTATGTCTGTAGTCTTGTTTGAGTACTTGAACCGAGACTCATCTGGGATCTCTCGCACGATCGTGCGTAGCAGCCTTCGATCTAGCTTGGTTTGGACTGTAAATGGAATCTTGGAGATTGGTAGAAGCATCGCTGGTATCATGTAGCTTGGCAGCAGAGCTTCAAGATGCTGGAAGAGACCAGGAATACTGTCGTCTCCTGAGCTGACAATTCTGGTGGCGCTTTCCTTTTTCTTAAGAAGACGCTTCGGTACCCAGTACGCAACAAGCATCTGGTTCATATGCCCGTCCTCGACCAGCAGCGTTGCACAATCGGAGACTTCTTGGTGTCGGATCATTGCGGCATTGATCTCACCAAGCTCGATGCGATTGCCTCTCAGCTTGACCTGATCATCAAGCCTCCCACTGATCAACAAAGTACCATCGTGGAGGACCCTTCCAAGGTCTCCACTGCGGTAAATGCGCCCATACTCCGGATGATCCAACAGCTTCTCGGCGTTGAGATCATCTCGACCAAGGTAGCCTGGGAAGACTTGCTCTCCGCCGAAAGCAAACTCACCGAGGGCACCGGACGGAAGCACTACACAGTCCGAGCCGGTCGATAGCACCAGCGCGGATGTGTTTTTGAAAGGCCTTCCAACATTGCCCAAGGGATCATCATGCTTCATAGCCATATTGACCGAGCAGATGTTCGTTGTCTCTGACGGTCCGTACCCCTGATGCAGTCCGTGCCCGGCCCATTTACGACGCACAGTGTCTGTGACGCCTTCACCAGCGGTGACCAAGAACTTCACGCTAGGAACATTTTGGGGCTCTAAGAGTGCCGCTACTGTCGGCGTCAACGAAAGGTGAGTGACGTTGAAAGCTCGAATGCTTCTCTCCAGGTCCGTGAACAGGGTATCTTTCACTGCCGCACACAAGGTCATGCCGGTGCTGAAAGCGAAGAAGATCTCGAAAACGCTGACGTCGAAGGCCTGTGAGCAGGCTTGGAGCAGGCGGTCTCCAGGACCAGCCGCGTACAGCTCCGCGAGAACGGCAAGGTTGCCAGCGAGGTTTGCGCGGGTGACACAGACACCTTTCGGCTCACCTGTGCTGCCTGAGGTGAAGACCATGTAGGCAAGCTCAGAGTCATCTGGGTAGATTCCGACATTGTCGTCGTCGGCAGCCCTGCCGTCGAGCTGGGGAAATGGCAGGACTGGTGCAGAAGAGGTACCTTGCAGCATCTCGAGACTTGTTCCGTCTCCGACGCATGCCTGAACCGAAGCCTGGCGTAAGATGGCCTGGACTCTTGCTGAGGGAGTCTCTGGGAGTAGCGGCAGGTAGCCAGCGCCCGACTTGATAACAGCCAAGATGGCTATGTATAACTCAATGGACTTTTCCATGCAGACGCAGACCATGCCACCTGTCGTGACCCCGCTCGACAACAGCGACCTAGCACAGCTATTTGCGCGCCGATTTAATTCGGCATAAGATATCGTGCTCGTACTGATATGCTCTCCGTCTGTATTTCCTGCGAACTCGATGGCGACCTGCTCAGGCGTACTGTCTACCTGCTGCTCGATCTTGACTAGGAGCTCATGGGAAGCGGCAGCTTTGGTTGGCTGCGGATTTGCCGCAGAGAGTAGATCGGGACGGAAAGCCGTGGCAAGGGTATCCAAAGGATCTTGCGGGTGCTCAAGGAGATGTTTGCCGATACATTCAAGCTGCCGTAGCGCGAGATCGACCTGATCGACGGGAAGGATACTCTTCTGGTAAGTCGCTCGCGCACGTAGCCCTTGTGCAGAGGGCTCAAACTCAATAACCAGGTTGTACTCGTGCTGATCAGCGGACGCAGCTTCTGTGACTGAGGAATTCATGTCGTTGACGCCGAGACTAGTCTCCTGCCAGACGAACAAAGAATCGAAGAGAGCCGAGCCGGGGGCGCTGTCAACAGCCTTCTTGATGTCGACGAGGGGCGTAGACGAGTGTCGCTGCATGGCTCGGTTGCGGTCCTGCGTCAAACGCAGGAGATCGAGACAGCTGCTGACGGTCGTTAGGTCTAGACGACTGGGTAACGTCGATAGTAGAGGCCCGAATGTTCGCTCTACCCCTGGCACGGCGATATGCCGACCAGAGAAGACTGTGCCAAACGTGACATCCGTCGAGCCAGTATATAACGACAGCAAGTAAGCGTAGGCTGTCTGGAAAACTGCTGGCAGGCTATAGCCAAGCGATGCAGCAGTCTGCCTTGCGTGAAGAATGTCGAAGCTCAGGGGCTGCCATTCCGTTCGTTCGAGGCCGGGTGACACACAGTGCCCTCTCATGGGTGGAATTGGTGTGGATGTGAAGTCGTTGAGATGTTGTTGCCAGAAGGAAAGCGCTTCTTCCGAGCGTGACGCCTCCGAGTGCATATCATGGAACGCCGCGATCTGGCGGAACGCCGTGGCATCCTCAAGTGGCTCGCCTCGAAGCGCAGTCGCAAGGTCGGTCTTAAGGATATCTATAGACCATTGATCATACAAAGCATGGTGGATCTTCAAAAGAACCTCTCTTCCGTTCTGACCGCGCCGAAATTGAAGATAACAGGGCCGGAGGAAGTCTTCATCACTGTTCAAAGAGAAATCAAAGTTGAAATCGTCGTCGACCTCGTAAATCTGCCTGCTCAGCAATGAATTCCATGTCACGACTAGGTGGCCAGACCGCGGAGCAGAGGATGTCAAAAACCCAGAGCGCAATAAGGGATGCCGCCTAGCGAGAGCATGAAAGGCAGCTTGCACTCGGTCAAGGTCCTCGCAAACCGGGATGTCCAAAAGAATGGAATTGCAGTATCTTTGCGGGGCCTTGGCTGTTTCTATGAGCATCGCAGATTGAACTGCTGTTGCGCCATAGACTTCTTCGACTTCGGAGGAGTGGTTCGCTATGAGCGGATAAGTCCGGGTAAGCTCTTCGATGACCTGGCTGCAATTCATTTGCACCGGCTCGCCCTCTGCAGGACTGGCGGAGGTGTCCTGTTCGGGACTAAGAAGTTGCTCAAGATCCAACACCGACCGAGCCTCCAAGATCTTGGTGGCATCAGGCCTTGCGAAGCCACTCCGATGTAGCTGAGAAGCCACCCGGATTGCAGACAAAGAGTCGAGGCCAGCGTTTTGCAAGTCTGCACGAGCATTCAACTCTCGTCCAAGTACGTGGCTGAGGACTTCTGTGATCTTGCTCGCGGTTTTGCTTTGCGGCTCTATAGTCTCAGCCTCGTTCGTAGCTGCCCGAGAGCGTTTTAGGCTGTGATAGTGATCCGAAAGCGCTCTACGATCGATCTTGCCCGAAGCTAGATATGGAAGCCGATCCAACACGACTATGTCGTTAGGAACCATAAAGGCCGGCAACCATTTCGCGCTGGTTCGACGGACCTCTTCCACATCCAGACTGGAAGTCGAGCGAACGCAAAAGGCTACCAATGCGCCTTCGACGATGTCCGCGGCGGCGGTTTTGCAACCGTCTGTCCGAGATACTGCGTATTCTACTTCTCCGAGCTCGATGCGCTAGTCCTGGTCAGCTCTTGATCCCTCAAACCCGGAAGTTCCGACGACTTACCTGGCCGCGGAGCTTGACCTGGCCCCCTGAGATGCGTCCCAAGCATTCCATAGTGCCTGCGCTCGTCAATCGAGCCCGATCTCCGGTGCGATATAGCCTGCCATACTGAGGATGATCCACGAAAGCAGCTCTTGTCTGGTCATCGCGGTTGAGGTACCCGTCAGCAAGTTGGTACCCACCGACTGCAAGCTCCCCCTCCTCGCCGAGCGGTACAATCTCTGGCACTGCGCCAACACTGTTTGGTGATGGGTTGACAACAAAGGCAGATACTGTGTCTAGCGGAATGCCGATGTTGTTGACAGCCATCTTGTCTGTGAATCTCGGCTGAAGCGTGCAATGTATGGTGGCTTCAGTAGGCCCGTACATTCCATGCAAGATGCCTTCAGAAGTAGTGCTGCTGGCGAACTCGTCAACGACGGATTGCTTCAGCATTTCACCGATGGTCAGCAAGACCTGCAGCGACGGGACACTTGCACGGTCGTGGAGCAGACTACTCGCGACTGAAGGCGTCAGTTCTGCGGCATCTATTTCCATAGTGCTGATGATGCCAGGCAAGTCATTAAGTAGCCGTCTCCTATCGCAGCTGACCAGAGTTGATCCACGATAGAACGGGAAGAAGATTTCGAATACGGAGACATCGAAGGTCGGGTTGGCAAACTGTAGGAATCGCGAAAACCGCGGGATATGCTGATCGTGAGCAAGCAATGCTTGGGTTGCAGAATTGTGTGAGATGATGACACCTTTCGGCGTCCCGGTCGAACCAGAAGTGTACCTGTCGTCGATCAGTCGTGTGAAGGGGTCGTTTCGGAAAGGGTTGATACTCACATGACATATGCTGCGTCTGATGGAGTGACGGCAGGAGTAGGAGGTACTTCAGCCCCTTCTGACGTCTTGCCATCTATGCAGAAGACGCTGACATCAGAGAGCGAGGGAAGTGAAGTCTCAAGTGTGGCCACGGTAAGCAATATCTTCGCATCAACGTCCTGCATGATGTACCGCAGACGCTCTTCCGGAGCGTCCAAGGCGATTGGGCAGAACGCCCCTCCGGCTTTGAGGACAGCCAATTGGGCCACATAGAGCTCCAATGATTGGGGTATGAATAATGGTACGATGAACCTCGCATCCTGGGTAGGCTTGCTGGCCTCGTAGACAGAGGATATCTGATGGGCCAGGGCATTTGAGCGGCGCTGCAGTTGCGCGTACGACAATTTTTCGCGATGTGCGTCTTTCGTCAGATGTTCGATGGCAACGGCATGTCCAGAGCTGGGTCCAGACACCAGCTCATGGAGTAGACTTGGGCCGGGGAGTCGCCTTGGATGCGGGTTCAGGATGGAGAGTTGATCTGACATTGCGGCAATGTGATACCCGAGACCAGATCTGTGTTGAAAGTCACAATGCATGGACTAATGAGGAAGGTAGTAGAGCGTCTTGGGTGATCAGGTCTGATAGCTAGGTTGGTTTCAATCTGGCTGTGAGAGAAACCTTCTGGGTGTGCTCATCGTCGGTCCATGGTCTCCTGGCACGGCTAAATGGGGGACGACGATACTAGCATGCCACACATGATAGTCATACAGGACGATAGAGCACTCAGGGAATGAATCCATGTCCGGTGGTGGACATTGACGTCGTCGGCACATTTCGCCAAGCGATATCAGATGACTTGCCCCGAGGTTTGCCCGGCGGATACAGAAGCACGAGCGCACCCTCGCACCTCGCGGCCCTTGCCATCGTGCCATCAGGACAACACATCTGGGCGCCCATTTCCCACTCCGATTCCAGGCCGCGACATCTTGCTCAATGAATAGCAACAAGCGCATGCCCCTTTGGCTTCTGCAAGGCCCGCTACCATACGCCGGTGAAGTCTAGTCGCACCATGGTGCTTCACCCCGGCCTGCTAGCGTACTAAAGAGCACCCCAGCTGGCAACGAGCAGCCTTCGCCGATGTCGCCTGCCCGTCCTCACCGCGGCGCATCCCCGCTCATGCGAAAGAGTTTTCTCAAGCTCGCCAGATCGCGCAGCACGGGTGTCGCTGGTTGGGCAGCTCGCGGAAGGTGCTGCTGGTGCATGCAGAAACCCTGAGATTGCCCTGCTGATCTTCGGATTATCGAATCATCTGATAACGATGTCATCGCCGAACAGACTCAGGCCTTCGTTTTGCCTAGGCCGTGGGCCCCCTCCACTCCCGTCAGGTCAGGTTCCCTGTGACGGGGTAAGGTACTGACCAGGCAGCGCAATGCAACGTCGACAGCCGATGGCCCTAACTGTTTCGCCGGCACGGTCGTGTCCCGGACAGCGTCGATCCGTGCTTCTGTCTTGCTGCTATGGATCTCTTCCTCCCACATACACCGGCTCGACACCTGCAGGCATGGCACGTCACCTAGCCTTACTCGCATTGCCGACCCTACAGACCTGAAGCATCGTTTGGCTCTTGCCGATCGATCTTGTTGCAGACCGTTCTTTCTCGAATCCGCGGCACGTCGGAAGCCTGCCACCAGGTACTCCTGCGCTACTATCCCATGGTTTCAGCTGCCATAAACGCTGGCTGGAGCAACTACATGAGCATTCCAGAATGTCAGAAGGAACATCAGCGTGAACCCAGCCTCTCGGTCTCTGCGGGTTGCGCGCCTCAGTCTCAGTATGCATGAAGATGCATTAATCCACCGGGAAGGTCAACGGACGTCGTTTGGGGCTCAGCAGCATGAACCACGAGATGTGGATGAAACCAATGCCCGTTTTGCCTCGCAGCGCCCGTCAATAGGCTCCAATGCCATTGCCGAGACCTTTCAAGCAGAGCCTACGCTTGACCCAGGTAAGCCCGAAGAACGATGTATACTTTCCCGGAGACACTGGCCGACTCTAATTCATAACAACAGCCCATCCGCGAGAATGGCACGCGCCTGTGACCGCCCTCTCAAAGAAGGCCTACGCCCAGATCTTGGGCCTCAATCCTTTCAAGACATCGTACATCGGACTGTACGGCTCGCTGGAATCATCATTGGATCGGACCATTGCGGGCGCAGGTGTACTCTTTGCTATCGCCGCCGGGACGCCTCTTCCCATCATTGCCGTCATTTTCGGTCACATTATATCATCCTTCCCGCCGCCGGAAGACGAGCTTGAGACCCGTATTGGCCAGCTGCTCGGAGTTGCAGTCGCCTACTTTGTCGTGACTGCCGCGTATGCTTCAGCATTCGGGTTCACTGGTGAGAAGATAGCTTGTCATCTTCGAGACCGTCTGCTCAAGTCTCTTCTACACGTTGACCAGGAATACCTGGACACGCACGACATCGATGCCAACAGCCTTCTCACCGAGAAGATTGACGCTGTCCATGCCGGCTGCTCTGAAAAAGTGGGCATCTTCATCCAGTCTATCTCTTACTTTGTGGCTGCTTTCACAGTTGGCTTCATCCTCAGTGCGAAATTGACCGGGATCCTTCTCGCTGCAGTCGTACCGACTCTCATTATCATCGTAGCATTGACCTCGAGGAACGTCTCGAAATTGGCGAAGCAGGCCGCGGGCGGCAGCGAGGCTGCCAACAAGATCGTCGAGAGCGCATTGACAGCAGTCAAAACGGTACAGGCTTTCGGAATGATGAATGAAATGTGCTCCGTCCATGCAGAGCGCTTGCATGGCGCGACTCATGCCAGCATTCGTAAGGCCATCGTCTCTGCTGTGCAAGTCGGCTGCATCTTCTTTACGGCCTACGCAATCAACAGTCTGGCCTTCTACACGGGCAGCAGATTTGCCGCGGATGGCGAGAGCGGAGGAAGTGCGGGCACTATTTTTGCTGTGGTGTTACTTATCTTGGACAGCTCGCTCGTGGTGGCGCAATTTGCTCCACTCATTGATATCTTCGCACGAGCAGCTGCAGCGAAAGAGAGCATGCAGGACCTGCTGGATGCGGGCATGAGCATCAACAAGAAGGCTATGGAGCCGCAGCGCAGCAGCTCAGAATACGACATTGGCAGGCGTGGATTGAGGCTTCAGAACGTCTCGTTCGCCTACCCTTCACGGCCGTCAGTCAATGTTCTTGCTGGGATGCACCTCGAAATCGACGCCAGCAGTTTCACGGCTCTCGTCGGGCCGTCTGGAAGCGGCAAGTCGACTATATGCTCGCTCCTCACAAGGGTCTACGATTATCATGGTTCCATCTTGGTCGGCGACAGAGAGATTCGGGACATTCCTACGGCAATGCTAAGAGAGCAAATTGCTGTCCTTGAACAAGAGCCTGTACTGTTCCCTGGCAGCATTCGCGAGAACGTCTGCAATGGATTGAGCAAGTCAGGCCTCAGTGAAAGTGACCGTGAGGCCGAGTGCGATCGAGCGCTGAAAGCTGCTGCAGTGGACTTCCTTGACAGACTACCTCATGGAAAGGACACCATCATCGGTGACGGGCTGCAGCTCTCCGGTGGACAGCGACAGCGACTATGTCTGGCTCGAGCGTTGATCAGACGTCCAGCTATCTTGATACTTGACGAGCCCACTGCGGCACTTGACGCCGTCAATGAGCTGTCCGTCATGAAAGCCGTTAAAGCGGCTACGGAGTCTGGATGTACTGTTCTGATGATAGCTCATAGGCTTTCCACTGTCGTCGATGCGGACAAAGGTAGGCAATCCTTTGCAGCACGTCCAGAGAAGTTTTTGCAGCTGCTGACACTCCACCTTCTCGCTCTACAGTCGTGGTCATGTGTGACGGCGCTATCGTCCAGCAGGGCAAACCTGAAGATCTCGCACATTCCGAAGGCATTTTCAAGAGCCTTCTCACCGCTCAAAACACGACTTTTCCATCTCAATCTAGCGCAGGGTCATCGACGGACGATTTGCTCAAGGTCGAGGGCGACGCTGAACGGTCCGCGAAGGTGTCTTCCACAAGTTACGGCGCTGCAGCAGATTCGTCATCAGCAGAATCGCTCGCGCCGGCAACTCCGCTGAAAGCGCGGCAGATCTTCGCCAATGTCTTTAGGATCATTCGACCGGATCTGTTCATCACTGTCACTGGGCTTCTGGCGTCGATGATCAGCGGAGCATTGCTTCTGGGAGAGGTGAGATCGTCCCTTCAACCGCAAGAGCGACCTTCGCTAATCTCGCATTCAGGCGATCATCTTCGGCCACTTGATCCAGCTCTTGAACGAAGGAGTCGAGTCAGCGGACTTCAAAGGACGAGCGAACTTTCTCTGCTTAATGTTTTTTGTCCTCGCTTGCGTCGCGCTGATTGCTTGGGTTTCTAGCGGCACTGCCTTTGGAGCAACTTCAGCTCGCTCGGTCGCACGCATCCAGAAACAGCTTTTGCGAACACTTCTTCATCGCGATCTGACATGGCACTCTGGGCGCGAGCATGGCGTTGGGCAACTCATGTCTGCTTTCACCAAAGATAGCGGAGATTTAAGCTGTCTCTCCGGCCCGGTACTAGGTACGATCTTTACGACAAGTACTTCGATGATCGGCGGCACCGTGCTCGCATTGGCAGTGGCCTGGAAGATAGCCGTGGTCTTGCTCGCTGCTGTACCAGTTGTGCTGGCAGCTGGTTACACTCGGCTACAGGTGTTGAACAGCGCGGACAACCGTCGACGCTCTGCGTATCGCATCGCGACGAGCTTCGCTGTGAAGTGCTGTCAGAACCGCCGGACAGTGGCAGTGTACAGCTTGGAGACTCGTGTGCTTGAGAAGTATCACGGCATGTTGCTAGAGCCTTTCAAGAAGAGCCAGGTGTTCACGGCATGGTCGAACATTTTGCTCGCAGCATCTTTTGCCATTACCTACTTCGTCTATGCACTAGCATACTGGTGGTGAGTATCGACACAGGTCAATCGCACTGGAGCTTCGCTGATTTTATCTCAGGGGCTCGAAACAAGTTCGACAGGGCGAGTACTCCGGCCTGCAATTCTTCATTGTTTTGCCAGCATTACTGTTCTCTGCACAATCGTCCGGGCAGCTCTTCAGCTTATCCCCGGAAATCGCACGTGCGAGAGCCGCCGCACGAAGCATCTTCCAGCTACTTGACCCTAGCTCCGTGGAAAAGACGTCGAACGACCACCGCAAGCTTGTCGTTGCTGAAGAACCATCGTCGATCGATTTGACGGACGAGAAATCGTCCGACGAGAAGGCTTCCGGACTACTATTCAACCACGTGTCGTTCTCATACCCTACTGAGCCAGGCACACCGGTGTTACAAAACACAACGATCGCGGCAAAACCAGGGCAGACAATTGCTCTTGTAGGGCCTTCTGGTGCCGGCAAGTCGTCGCTCGTCGCCCTCATAGAACGCTTCTACGTGCCGACGGCAGGCGGCATCCTGCTCGACGGACACAACATCCAAGGCCTCGATCTACAAACGTTCCGAGACAAGATTGCGCTCGTATCACAAGAATCAGACTTGTTCCCAGGGTCGATTACATACAACGTCAAGCTTGGACGGAGCAACCAGCAGAATGCTACAGACGCTGACGTGGAGCGGGCGTGCAGACAGTGCGGGCTGCACGACTTCATCACCAGTCTCCCTGATGGTTACAACACGGAGTGCGGCTCCAGCGGTTCTTCGAAACTGTCGGGAGGGCAGAGACAACGAGTCGCCATCGCACGAGCGCTCGTTCGCAACCCGGAGATCCTCCTGCTGGACGAGCCAACGAGTGCGCTCGACGCTCATAGCGAACAGCTGGTCAAGCAAAGCCTGGCGGAAGCTTCACAGGGAAGGACAACGGTCATCGTGGCTCATCGTCTTGCAAGCATCCAGCATGCTGATTGCATCTATGTGTTGGATCAGGGCACCGTTGTCGAAGAGGGCGGTCACGATGAGCTGGTGAAAAAGGGAGGGCTGTACGCGAGTATGGCAAAAGCGCAATCCATTGGCGAGCAGGCGCCGTAGGTCCATGCCTTGGGTAGCGTTGCACAAATTTTCTCGTTCATCAGTATTCATCTCTCGCCTCCTGTTGGATGCCATCGTCTGGGTCTGTAACGTGTGTGTGGGCCTGGGCGGAGTCCTGGTCACTTGCCAAGAGCGCTTGCTCCCACGCTGTCCTACCACACATTATTCAATGTACGTGTACAACAATACCTGACTACAGTCGTCTCAGCCGAGACACGCCGAAGAAAACCTTCTTGGCAGCTCGTGTCCTGAAGTAGTACCTAGGGCGGAGTATAGCAAAATGTACGGTAGGGTGAAGTACGGGCGTATAACGAGCACACCACAGAGCCCTGGTCCCCTACCCCCTGCCCCCACTCAGCCTACCTAGCGTCCCCCAAATCTCCCGTCTCCGATCGCGGGCTTGATATCCACAGACCGCCGGAGGCCTCCCCCACCCCTGCGCATGCCGCGGTAACGAGGCGGATCTGATAACCTAAACGAAACGACACGCCTGCCACCCATTCGTCGCCCAAACGAAGCGTCCACCGAGGTCCCCCGTCACATGCGCGTCGCTTACTACACACCTTTCGTGCGCCAGCAAGCCCACCCGGGGAGCAGTCGTTGTCGGGCATATCCGAGGACGTCATGACCTGAGATCTTCACCATTTCCTCCCATCCTACCTGGTAAGGCCCCCTGCTCGTTGCTGCGCCCGGCTGACTAGGTAGAGTTTTTCTTCTTGGTCAGGGCGGGGGCTTAAGTCCCAAGGCTTTGACTTTTTTATTTCGTCGAAGCGAGGACAAACTGATCATCAGATTAGATTGGACCGCGGGTTAAGCCGGTCGTGTTTCATCATGCCATTAATTGTCTTTTGGGGTCTGTCGGGCGGATCCCTGGTGATGAAGCTGACGACATGATGGGCTTGAGGGGTGGGTGGATGGTGCCCTGCAGCCCGAGCGGTACGGAAGAGCATGTTCTTACCAAGCTGTCTGTCTTAGTTACTGTGGATTTGGGCCAACGGAAACACGATCGTGCCTCCCTTTCTCTTTCCTCTACGCAACTACTGCCACGACTCGTTCCACATTCCAGTGTCCCTTCTAGCCGCGCTTGCCCACAGTCGCCGACTTCGGGTTTCAAGGTGTTGTTAGGCTTCGGGAAGCTGAAGTACTGGCACTATCTTCGTTGCAACTTTACGCCGTCTTCGTAACTCTCTTGCAACTTACCCTTTTGTCCTCGTGCCTGTTGATCGATCTTCCCCCTCCCTCTTCTTTATCGGCAATCTCTGCATAAGTCTCGTCACTCGAACATGTCGCCCCATGCGGTGCCCCTCTCCGACGGCGAGAGCCATTCAGATTCGGACGATATGCCTTGGACACGTCCTGCGGATCTGGAGACCGCAGTGCCTGCTCACCAAGCGAAAGATCGTTGCTGGCTGAAGCGCTCGGCGGACGATGAGGTTCACGACCTGGTCTGCGTGGGCTTCGGCCCGGCATCCCTCGCGGTGGCGGTAGCGCTCAATGATGCTCTGGAGGAAGGCCAGCCTCGTCTTCGGACTTACGAGCCCAAAGTCAGGTTTCTGGAGAGGCAGCAGCAGTTCCACTGGCATGCTGGGATGCTTCTACCGGGAGCGAAGATGCAAATCACCTTCATCAAGGATCTGGCGACGCTGAGGAACCCTCGCTCTCACTTTACGTTCCTGAACTACCTCCAGGAGAAAGGGAGACTGGTGCAATTCTCCAATCTCGGGACATTCCTACCTCATCGGGTGGAATACGAGAACTACATGGCATGGGCCGCCAGCCACTTCGACGACGTCGTGGACTACTCCCAATCCGTCCAATCAGTCGACGTCGCCGAGACCGACCCCAAAACCGGCAGCGTCAAAGCCTTCCAAATCACCTCTCTTAACCAAACGACCGGCCAAACCACCACCCTCATAACCAAAAACGTCGTCATCGCCGCCGGCGGCAAACCCAACCTCCCCAAATGCCTCCCCGCATCCCACCCCCGCATCATCCACTCCTCTCAATACGCCACCACAATCCCCAGCCTATACCCCCCAGGCAGCCCCCATCCGCGCTCCGTCGCCGTCATCGGCGCAGGCCAAAGCGCCGCCGAAATCTTCAACAACATCCCCTCTCGCTTCCCCGGCGCAAAATCCCACCTCCTGATCCGCGGCGCCGCTCTCCGTCCTAGCGACGACTCGCCTTTCGTCAACGAGATCTTTGACCCCTCCCGCGTCGACGACGTCTACTCCCAGCAACCCGAGCTGCGCGCGCAGCAGCTCGCGAGGGATCGCGGCACGAATTACTCGGTCGTAAGGCTGGAGCTGCTCGAACAAATCTACGAGACGCTATATGCGTATCGCGTGGAGTACGGTGACGACTCCAGTGTGTGGCCGCAGCGCATCCTGAATCACCGCGTCATTGACAGTGTCAGTGATGTGGAAGTCGACGGTCGCGAAGCAGTGCGTTTGCACCTCCAGAACAACTCGGGTGATTTCTGCGCGCGGCAGACTTCGGGAGTGGAAACGCTTGATGTCGATCTGATCGTGGTGGCGAGTGGCTACCAGCGCGATGCTCACGAGGAAATGCTGAAGGAGCTGCGCCATCTCATGCCTGACCGTGATGACGGGGCGCAGAAGCGCTGGAGCGTCAGGAGGGATTATGGCGTTGAGTTTGCTGAGGGTGCTGTGCAGTCTGATGCTGGGGTGTGGCTGCAGGGCTGCAATGAGCGGACGCATGGGTTGGCGGATTCTTTGCTGTCGATTTTGGCGAATCGTGGGGGTGAGCTTGTGAGTAGTATGTTTGGTGTGCAGCCAAACGGGAAGAAGGCGATGGGAGGTTGGTAGAGGGGGGTTCCGACTTGAGGTGGGTTCGCTGGAACTGTGTGGTCTTTGAATGGGTGTTGAGGTGTCTTCTCCGGCTGTGATGGCTCGCCAGGCCGGCGTACGGAGGACTCAGCGTACAAGACCGCCGCTTCCAATCGAAGCTCAAGATAGCATGCACTGAGCCCAGATGACCATCACACCCAACACAACCAGCCCGACTACGGTGACGCTAACGAGCTCGCCCACACCCTCAACTCCCAACCATGAACTCGGCGGCAGGGTCCTCACATTAGGAAGACTGAACGCAAGAAGTGAGCAGCTATTATATCCTCGCTGGAAATGGCTGTAGGTATGGATTCGCACAAAGGGGAACTGAGGGCGACAATATAAGACAGAGATTTCTCTAGCAGAGTGAAAAGGCAGCCATGATGATAGAAGTCAGGCGCAGAGCTGAACGATATATGCAAATACCTGAAACTCCGCACTGTGCCTTTCTTCATTGCCGCTCTTTTCTAGCTCTAGCTTGTGGATCGTGTGGACGAGGGGAAATCTGCATACATTGTTTGTTTGTTCGCAGCGAGATTGGATCATGTGCGTCGAGTTCGGGCTCGTATTGAGCGTTGGGCTACTTGCGTGAGTACTTAGGTTAGGCACAAAAGTCTTGTCGGCGTTCCTTGTCCACCTTGTGTCTGCGCATCTAGATATCTAAGTGCTTCATGCTCCGGCTATCTTGATCCGGAATGAGCCTGTAATTCAATCTCAGGAGCATGCAGGGTAGCAGATACCGGTGCGAAGACGTGTACGAAACATAAACGAGTCTAACCACAGCTCGGCCATACTGTACACAAGCGTACGAGATTTACGGGTATCTAGTAGTTGTAAAAACCCTTCCCAGACTTCTTGCCCAACCATCCGGCATCAACCATCTGCCGCAACCGAACCGCCGGCCGGTACTTCGAGTCTCCAAGCTGTGAGTGCAGTACCTCCATAATACTCAGACACGTATCCAACCCAATGAAGTCCGCCAGCTGCAGCGGGCCCATGGGCACGTTTGTGCCGTTTTTCATGATATCGTCGATACTCTTCTCGTCCCCGACGCCCGTCTCGAGACAGGTAATCGCTTCGTTGATATAAGGCATCAGGATGCGATTGGCAAGGAACCCCGGCGTATCGGCCGATTGACTAGGGATTTTACCCATGCGTTTGCAGAACTCAAGAGCGGTCGCGAGGGTTTCAGGGCTAGTCTGCAGACCGGTGATGATCTCGACGCCCTTTTGAATGGGGACGGGGTTCATGAAGTGGGTGGAGAGGACGCGGCTGGCGGCGCTGAGGTCCGTCGGGTCGTCGGTCGTGGCGCGCGCGATGCGGGTGATGGAGATGGAGGAGGTGTTTGTAGCGAGGATGGCGTGGGGCGGGCAGGTTGCGGCGAGGGTGCGGAAGATGCTACGTTTGAGGTCGAGGAGTTCGGGGACGGCTTCGATGACCATGTCGACGTCGGCTAGGTCGTCCATTTTGGTGGTGGTGGTGAGGCGTTCGCGGGTGGCGTCGGCGTCGCTTTGGGTGAGCTTCTCTTTGGATACGTCTTTGGATAGGAGTTTGTCTGATGTAGAGCTTGTTGTCAGCCTTTCTTACTGTCTTTTTTTAGCAATTGGTGCTCAGGCAAGAGGGGTTTACCGGCGAAGGCCAGGCCCTTGTCCAGGCTTTGCTGCGAGGTGTCTACGACGGTCACGGGGACTCTGGCCATGCGCGAGGCGACCAAGGCAATTCCCAATCCCATCTGGCCGGCGCCAACGACGCCCAACTTCTTGATCTCAGCCGCTTGCGCTGCGGCGAGCGAAGGCTTGGAGGTGGTGAAGGTGCGGCATTGAAGGCAGGTCCAGCGTTGGGACAATGCCCTTGCGCTTCGAGAGGCGAGCATGGCTGAGCTGACACGTCTTTCTGGACGATGATACGATATGCAAAATCAGTGGTATACCCGCCTCAAGCTATCACTAGGGGTAGTAGTGTTTTCCGTCTTCACATGCACATGCTGTGGCTGTTTCGAGCTCCAGTGTTACTCGGCTTAGCGCCGAAATGGCGTCATACCGAGGTCGAATGGGCGCTCGCTTAGATCCGTTCCGGCGCGGGTCTGACGCGCTAATGTGCGACGCGTCCGTCGCGTCTTCCGAAGTTCCTCACGAGCTGTAAAGCACCTGCACCTTACGAGGGGCACGAAACCAACGCGCTCTGGCAATACACAGGCGTCGCCATCGATCTCGACCTTGCTGCCGCCATGGCAGACCCGTGGGAGAAGAGCGGGACAGTCGATGTCGAGGTCCGAGCCTATGTTCAGTCCCTCGTCACTGCCGTCGGCGGTACCTCGACAGTCGGCGAATACTACGATGTCGGCGACGATGCGCCTGCCGTGCTCAACGACATCCTCCGATGGCTACGACTCTACGACGAAAAATTAGGCCGCTGGGACGTGAAGCGTGTGCTCGCCGAAGCGAACCTGGTCAAGGGCGACCTGCTCGAGATCCTCGCCTTGTGGCCCGAAGAGGCATCAGAGAACAAGCTGAAGGCGAAGCTGGCACTGGCTTGCCTACAGCTCCTTACGCCTCTGACATGGCCTGTGGAATTAGAAGAGGAGAGGAGTACGGTGAACCACCATCGACATCTGCCCTATTTGCAACTGGCGCAAGTCAGCTACAAGAGAGCGATTCTACACCATGAACATGCGAATATACTACGGACCATTGTTCGTTTAGGCCTACCGTCGATGGCTCAACCAAGAAGAGAGAGAAGTAAGCGAGATGATGGTATCATCAGACTGGTCCTGTACATCTTCCGCAATGTTGCCATGATCACCCAGCCGCAGATGCTGCCCTCCCAGGGCGACGAAAATGAGATTAGCCGGTCTTCCACCATCTCGACGTTTGCCGATCAGGACGTCTTCACCTTGCTACTCACAGTCGGCTCAGGAGCCAACGACGAGTTCATAGAACAGGATGTCATTCTGCTAGAGATCCTGTTCCACCTTCTCAAAGGCGTGGACGGCAGGAAATTGTTTATGCAAAAAGAGCAGGTCCACCACGAAGAGAGCGAGGAATTGAGACAACTCATGGTCAAGGAAAAGGCTATGCACAAAGGCTATAACAAGCACGCGCCATCACGGCACCATAGATTTGGGACCATGATCTGGGTGAAGAGGGACGACATGAAAGTCTCCACTGTCAGCGGGCAGCAGAGTATCACTGATGATAGCGCCACGCTGCATCACATGGATCAGAGCAAGAAGTGGAACAAGCCAAAGTTCAGAGGCAAGGTCAACCTGGAGTCATCTGAAGCTTCCGATATCAATGCGCGGGTCGAGATCTCAGAGCAAGCACGCAAGTCCCTGCGTACCTTTGTAGAAGATTTTCTGGACTCCGGATTCAATCCACTGTTCACTAGTCTGCGAAAAGCTATCGAGCGCGAGGTGGAGCGCGTGGGCGACGTTCACAAGAGACAGTACTATTATTTGATCAACTGGTTCCTCAATGCCGAATCTGCGCGGCGAGAGCAGAAGAGAAACGGTCGCGCAGACATGCCATCTGACGAAACAGTAGAGGAGAACACCTTCGCCTACATCGCTGCCGTCCTCGACCAAGAGACATTCGTTCTGCTCAACCGACAAATGCAAAGGGCCTTCGACGAGAAGAGGTGGCAGGATCTTCAAGCTACCCTACTATGCTTCACGCAGATCCTGCTTACGACACAGAGCATGGCCGAATCCAAAGATGAAGACGACCAGGAGATCGCCGAAAACATCCAGAACCGCATCTTCTACGAGGAAGCCACCCACGATCGTATCGTGGCCGTGCTACGAGGCTACGGCAATCAGGGGTTTGCCTACCTCGACACCATCACAGAGTGCGTGCACGTCTTTGTGCGGATGCTGGAGCGGTACAGCAAACAAAACGCAGATCTCCAGATCCGCTCCAAGCGGCGAGCACGCACGAAGCGAAAGCGGCAGGATGCGGGGCCAAAAGACGCGGAGGAGGATGCCGATGAGGCGGCTGAGGAAGAGCGTGAAGCGTACGCGGCGGTCAGCGAGCGCAAATTCGACTTTGCTCGTTTCAGCGCTAAGTTCCTGTCTCCACCGTGTGTCGATACGTTTGTCTCTCTGCTGCATTACTATGCAGACTTGAAGGGGTCGCAGCTGAAACGCTGTCATCGCTATTTCTACCGGCTGGCTTTCAAGCATGAGCTGGCGGTCTATCTCTTCCGCGTGGACATTCTAGCACTCCTGCACAAGCTAGTCAAAGGACCGCAGGGACTGAGTCTCGAGGCCGAAGGCTATAAGGAGTGGGAGCAATTGGTGCAGCAGGTCTTTAGGCGGTGCATCAAGTGGATGAGCAGGGAGACGGAGGGCGAGGGCTGGAAGGAGATGTGTGCTGTCGAGATGCTGTTTACGAAAGTACCGAACACTGTGTTCTTCTTGCAGAACGGGTACGAGAGGGTCGTAGAGAGACGTGCCCCGCGAGCGCCGGCGGAGCTCGAGTTCAAAACGGCGGTGGAGGAGAAGCGAAAGGTGCCGGTCGCTGTGTCGTTGCTTCTGGAGCAAGGCAAAGGCGATGCGCTGGATTGGGTAAAGAGAGAAGTCCAGCGCGCGGTCGAGGAGCGTCAGGCCTGGATCGACGAACGGAACGCGAAGTCGGCTGTTGAGCAGCCATTGGAAGGTGGCGATAATCCCGACGAGGGAATCGTGCCGCCTCCGCCTTCCATCTTCATCAGCGCCG
This sequence comes from Salinomyces thailandicus, assembly GCA_005059885.1. Classification (NCBI taxonomy): domain Eukaryota; kingdom Fungi; phylum Ascomycota; class Dothideomycetes; order Mycosphaerellales; family Teratosphaeriaceae; genus Salinomyces; species Salinomyces thailandicus. Next base: position 201,438 of record NAJL01000018.1, read on the forward strand.
GCTCGGATGAGCGCCAGGCACAGCTTTTCAAGGACAAGCATCTCCGCTTGCTCCTCACAACGCTCGGCCTACAAAGACTGGGCACGGCAGACGACACGGACGCATCGTGGATTGTCCCCTCGGAACTGGAACTAGAAACTTTAAAGCAAGCTCTCAAAAGCATCAGGGATACCGAGTTCGACCCTCCGACCTTCGAGGAAGGTCAGACTGCTGCAGACTGCCTTCGCACCAAGTCCTCTGCAACCGCCCGAAGGACCACCGCGGCTTTTGACGACGGCCTAGACGACGAAGAAGGCGGCTCAGCTTCCGGCGGCGAGATCGACGAAGCCCTCTTCCCGCCCAACCTCCGCGAAAAGAAGCGCAAAGCTGAGGACGCCGATCGGCCAGCAAAGAAACGCCGTCTGACGAAGCGTGATAGACAGGAGTTGACAGAGGACGAAGTCAACTCCCGCGCCGCGGAAAGGAAGCGGAAGGAGAAAGAGCGGAATGCGAAGATCAAGTCTGCGCTGTTCATTACGGCGTCGGATGACGAGAGTGATGGAGAGAGGGATGAGGAGTTTTATGAGCGAGAGGAGGCGTTGAGGAAGAGGACTGCGGAGGCGATCAAGAAGGAGTTGATCACGGGAAAGAAGGAAAAGGCGAAGGCCAAGAAGGGAAAGAGTGGCGGTGGCGTGGGCGGGAAAGGAGTGGGCGTCGAAACCAGTGAGGGTGAGAATGAAATCATGGACGTCGACGACGAAGTCTCCAACGCCTCCGAGCCCGACCCCTCAGGGTCGGAGATTGCGTCGCCAGCTCGCAAACGACAACGGCCTGCTTCCCCAGCCAGCAGCGATGACGACGACGAAGTCTCGAATCCCTCCGAGCAAGACCAACCAGCAGAAACCCCCTCAACCTCTCCGCCAAGCAACGGTCACCCTGCTGCGACATCCCCACTCAAAGAGCTTTCCGTGAACCCCGGCGTACCGAGAGCTGCGCTGGGTAGGGGTATGGAAAGCGAGGGAGACGGCAAAGAAAGTGACGGTGATGACGAGGTACCTGTGGCTAAGCCTGGTCCGAGAAGAAATGTGCGGGCGGCGTTTATTGTTGAGAGTGATTCTGAGGAGGATTGAAGAGGTTTGGTTTTAGCGAGGTGCTTAGGAGTTCAGGACATTCGGGTAGACGTACTACGGATTTCGCGACTTTACTCCAAGAAGTTTTCACATGAAAAGGGTTCCGTTTGTTGGTGAATAGGTGGTCATCGATGTACAATTACGAATCTGTCGTTCAAACGCCGTCGATGTGCTACGGAAGCCGGTTTAGATCGTCTGTGATACCTTTCATTTGTCGAAGTAGCGTGTCAACGTGCATGCTGAATGGACTTGCAAAACTAGATGAGTGCAACATGAGTTGGAGGAAAGACGATGGAGTAAATGCAAGAGATCAAGCACGGACCCCATCACGGATCTACCCGCTACGTCTCCTTCGACAACAGCTTAACATCAACTAGATGACTCTTCCGCCGCCAACCATGCCGCTCTCCACCACATCACCTCCCCCAGCCTCCCCGCCGCAGGCCACAGCCCCTCCCCTCCCGCCATAATGTCCACCACCGCCTCCCAACGCGCCCTCGACTACCTCGAGCAACTCCCCGGCACAACCTTCACGAAACTCTACCAGCACCCCTCCACCGCCCTCGCCATCTTCCGACGCATGCTCCCTCACTTTGCCAAAACCCTCGTCTTAGCCCTTCTCTACCTCCCGGGCTCCTTCCGTGCTACAGACCTCGACACATGGGTGAAAACCGATACTGCCAGTCGCCGTGCCAGGGATCGCTCATTAGACGTGCTGAAGCGGTTACGGATACTCTTCGAGAAGCCGGATGAAGCGGGAAGGGCGGGCTACGCGCTCAGTCCTGCCTTTGCAAAGAGTTTGAGGCTGGCGTTGACGGGGGGTGGGGAGCATGGAAGTTTCGGTGTGCCTTGTAGTACGACGGGCTCGGAGGCTGCGGCGGCGGCGTCCGGTGTGGGGATTGAGGAGCTGGACAATTTTGCTCGGCGGCAGTGGGAGGGCATCTTATATTATGTGGTTGGAGCGGCGAATGCGGGGCTAGGGGCGACTTCGGGTCAGACGATTAGTGCGGGCACTGCGCAGCTGCTGCAGAAGGGGGAATTCGTGGCAGTGCGGGGAAGGAAAGCGACGATTACACAATCTGGGTTTACTTTCTTGCTGCAGGATACCAATGCGCAGGTTTGGACGTTGTTGATTGTGTATTTGGAAGTGTGCGGGAGTTTAGGGATGGAGGCCGTAGAGGTGCTGGGCTTCCTGTTCACGCTCGGTAGCCTTGAGCTCGGCGTCGCCTACAGCCCCGCCAACCTCACACCAACCCAACACCAAATGCTCGAAGACCTCTCTGACTTTGGACTCGTCTACCGCCCACCCTCCAATCCCTCCACGCCAAACACACCCTACTACCCCACCCGCCTCTCCACAACCCTAACCTCGGACGCCCCAGCCCTCCCCTCCAACACCTCGGACCCCAACCAACCCCCCAACCAAACCCAGCAACAAAAAGGCTACATAATTCTCGAAACCAACTACCGCCTCTACGCCTACACGACTTCGCCCCTGCAAACCGCCCTCCTCTCCCTCTTCAGCACGCTCAAAACCCGCTACCCCAACCTCCTAACCGCCAAAATCACTAAACCCTCGATCCTCTCTGCCCTCGCTCTAGGCATAACCTCCAATCAAATAATCACGTACCTCACGACGCACGCTCACCCTATCCTCGCTCACGCGCAAGCTACGCACGGCACGCCTGTACTGCCGCCGACCGTGGTCGATCAGATCAGGTTGTGGCAGTTGGAAGGGGAGAGGATGGCGGGGTTTCCGGGGTACTTGATCAGGGGTCTGGAGGGGGAAGGGGAGTATGAAAGGGCGGTGAGGTATGCGGAGGCGTTGGGTGTGCTGAGGCGGGAGTTCAAGGGGAGGAGGGAGTTCTTTGTCACGAGGATGGATCAAATGAGTGGGTATTTTCGCGGGGAGGCGGGGCGGAGGAAGGCGAGGGAGGCGGGGAATGGGGAGGGATAAGTGCGAGGGTGGAGCTGTCTTGCTCTTTTGCTTTTAGCGAGGCGTTTGGGACAGGCCAGGACTGCAATTGTGAGTATCTGGTATTTTGATACGTCTTTGAGGATTTGAGGAGCTATATGGGGTCCACAGGGAGGCCAGATGACAGTCCTTTCACTCCCAGACCTCTGTTCCCGTATATGCAGATTATTGCTGTGCTGAACATATTCGAAAATCAGGGCAGGTAGTCCCTGCCCAACCCACTTACCTTCTGCGAACCCGGTCAAACCAAGCTCTTTCGACCCCTACCTAGTAAACGATCCATAAACGTCCTCTCCCGCCTTTCGCCCACGCCACCCACGACATCATGCTCCGTCTCTCTCTCCTGGCCCACACCCAAGATAATTCTTTTCTCAGGCACACTTCCCCCAACGACCGGGCGACCCAATTCACCTGCCGCGGTCTCCCCGGCCTGCAAACTCGCGAGCTGCAGTTGAAACACCACAAACCCCTCGCGCGCCTCGCTCGTTGCACACAGACTATACAGCTCCTCCAGCGCGCGGCGCATACGACGGATATTGGCTTCAGGGGTGTGCATTTGGTCAGAGGAGGCCTTGGGTTTGGTTTCCTTGGGGCTGGAGAGGTGTGCAGCTAGCTCGGCGTTGCGGTATCGATCTTGGAGGGCGGAGAATCGGCCGCTCCAGTAGGCAGGGGCTTCCGGGGTGGTGATGTGGGTGTAAGGGGGAGGAAGGGAGGAGGATGCCAGAGGACCAGGATAAGGTGACGGCGAAGAAGGGTTGGTGGCGACTGAGGGGGTTGGCTTTGCGGTATGGAGGGACCGGGGAGCGATGTCGTTGGTGCTTGTAATCTTGCCCATTGTCAGGGCTTCGGCGCTGAGGGGGGTTTTAGGAGGAGGCGGGGGCGGTATTGGCTGGACTTCGGCCATCAGACGGCGTTCCGGAATTTCGCCGTACTTGGAGTTCCGGCGGTTGGTCACGTTGGATAGGACAGGCTGGGAGTTCCAGCGCTGCACCGGCTGCGGAACGGGGCCACCTGGAGTCGGCTGCCGCTCGCGACTACTGCGGTAGGCGGGACTGCTCTGGGACAGCCCGGCTAGCGAGCGCTGGCGGTTGTGTGCTAAGGGCAACGAACTGGCAAATGTTCTGCGGGGCAGGAGTGGCTCTGTGCCGTCGGTGTTGCCCTGCCAGCCGTGCCGGCTCGCATACGCTCGCGATGGCAATCTCGAGCGATATGGATCCTTGTACTCCATCGTCATCGGAGGTAGCGTCCGCACAGGGCTGAGCGTGATGTTTTCCTTAAACGCGGTGTGGCGGCCGATGCTGGTCGGCTCGAGAGTCGCTGGCAGCAAGGGCTCCGTATCGGATCGTTTCATCCGGTTGCGCATCAGACCTGGCTTTGGCTCGACAGAAGGCAAGCGTGTGTTACTGTGTCGATGGTTCGACGCCGGCGGGGAGGGTATGCGTGGGGACGCTTGCATCGAGGCCGGAAGGAGCGCTGACGGGACCATTGTCGAAGGCAGGCGCGAGTGGGACTTGGAGTTGGCGATCGAGGCTTGGCGGCGTGACTTCGTGGGCAACGGTAGGTTGCTGAAGGTCCGGCTGCGAGGCATCCCGCCGATTGGGTCGTCCGGTAAGCAAACGTAGCTGTTACGACGCGATGCATTGTGGGAGGGGACTTGCGATGGCGGTGCCGGCCCCGGGACCGCAACCGGAAGAGCAGTGAGCTCCTCCTTCTTTGTTGGAATCGCCTGTGATTGGTGTGAGATGGGCGTGTTGTTTGTACTGCTGGAGAGGTTGTTCGTGCTGCTAGGCAGGGAGAGATTGCTGTTAGACGACGCGGCGGTGCTGTTGCTGGCCTGGTTGGAGCGGCGGCGGGCAAAGGGGTTCAGCACTTGCAGAGAGGCGATGGAGCTGAGTCGACGGAGTGATGTGTGACGAGAGTCGGCGTGCGAATGCGGATGTGAGTCGCTGGAGTCGCTTTTCCGGGATGGCATGATGGCTGCAGTGCGGTACTTCGTGAATCTCACACACGCCTGATACCTCTCCTCGCGTAGACCAAGAAGAGACGAGAAAACAGAATTCGAGATTCTGCATCGACAGTTCCACGCTAGTTCGGACAAACCTTCCCGGGCCCCAGAAGGAGAAGGCACGCCCCCATCCATCCCCAGCCGCACCTTCCTCAGCTTTTCCAAGCCACCAACATCAACATCTACATCTACATCTCGCCCTCACGACGTCCTCTTTTCTGTCCTTCCAGCTTTCCGCCGCTCTCATCTTACCGTCATTATCTCTTCTGCGACGCCCATCCCCTTCAGCCGCACATACCACCGCCGCCCTATTTCGCGCAGACCCCTAGGTAGGTGGGTATACAAGTGCCCAGTATGGCATCGATCATGATCATCCTGGAACTCGTCTCAATCGCTCCAGCATCATCGTTCATCATCGGTGTCAAAAACGCAGGTTACCTTACGAACCAACACAGCCTCGATCACAAAAGTCCTGTGTATTCCCAAATAGGAAGGTGCGCATGAATTTGGCCGGCTAAATTGAATTGCAGGTATCAAACCACGTATCACCACATTATCGCCGAGGACTGTTAGCACTACTAGTACACGGTTTGACAAATAATCCGAGCTCATTGCGATGACCGCGCCCGGGAAAGTTGCAGGTCGAGCTACGAGGAAGGTGCCGAGTGAATGCGGGAATTGCTTGACTCTTTCACACAAGGGAGTTGCAGACTGAGTAGCGAAAGCGGAAGGTAAGACAGTCGTAAGCAGCTTGGCCGGAGTACACAAGCACGTAGGTACCTGCGCTGCGGTGCCTCCGCCGAGGCTTGTCACCACCAAGAGGTCAGTGTGAGCGAGTCGATAAGGGAAACGTCCGCGGTGGTACTGTATATGCGCAAGCAGGGAGAGATAAGAGTAGCAGAATCTCATTGCATGTGTAGGGACTTTACCAAGCTTGGCAGCTCCTTCCAGGCAAAGCACGATCCCTACCTTGACTTGGGATGACTTCACAACCTTTGTTCAATTGGTGTGGCAAAAGCTTTTGCTACCTCTAAGTCCATCTCAGCAGACCTCGTGGCAGAGAGCTGTATCCCGTTTCCCAGTCGTCGGCCCCTTGCCGTCCACGTCACGTCTGAGCACATGCGGGTAGCTTGGTAAGTGCCAGATTCGTCGCCGTCGCTAGTGAGGTCTCTCCAAGAGCGATCACTGCGCAAGCGCATCGTGCGCGGCGACAAGTGCTTCACCCCACGTCCAACGACATTCCCGCCAAACCGTACGTAATTCCGTGATCGTGGCTAGCTCGTCCACCAATTTTGCAAACCCCATCTCGAGTTCCATACCGGACCATCCTTTCCGCCTCGCTTTCAGGCCCAGCAGTAGGACTTGATTCATGACCGATTCCATGCGCCGACACACGTTCGGGGTGACGAGGATGCTGGGTACTTTGGTTCGAGACCTGGGCAGCCGGACTTTTTGGAGGCTGAAGCCCAATTCGTGGACTGCGCGGGCGATCGGAAGGCAGTAGTTGATGTCCTTCCATTTGGGCTGCATGAGACGCATGCGCGTGACGTTGAATTTGTACGAGCCGCAGGCACGCGCGATGCTGGTCATCCAGCCGTACGCTTTGGCGCTGTCGCGCATGGTGAAGCCGAGTTGGAAGTCGTTGCGGTGGTAGAAGATGGCTATGGTCTCAGAACGCAGCCATTTCGAGGCGCGGAGAAGGCCTGACTCTGCTTCAAAGGCCTGCGTCTCGGACTTTTCGCGTGGTGACAGATATTTGGGGAAGCGGACCCGGATGGGGAGGTCTTGGATCAGCACTAGCTCGTAGATGTTGTTGCGGATCTCGGCGGGGAGCTTTTGGAGCAGGTCTTCGCGGTCTTGAGGAGGCGAAAGGTCCGAGTCGAGGGCCTTGAGGGTCCTGCAGGGCGTTAGCTGTCTACTGTTAGGTGTCCGTGGCTATGGAAACGCTCACGTCGAGGCTCTGGCTCTCTTGTTGCGCGCCTCTCGGGCGGCTTCGCTGGTCGCCTGTCCGACGTCGTTTGCCTTCCTCTTCCTGATTGGTGCCATGTTGTTGCTGCCGATGTCGGGGTGTTGCACGGGGCAAATAGAAAAGGAAGTGAAAGATACACACAAGTTGAAGAGAACACCAAGCTTCGTTCCAAAGTAAATGGAAGGTGAGTGATAAGTTCGAAGCACGGACGCTCTTGTCAAGCCCAAAGCTGTTAATGTAGTGAGGTTACCTACCTGGCGCGGACCACACTCCAAGCGGCGATGTGGCATCTCCATAATACGTTATGCTTATGATTGCATTCAACATCAAAACTCGATTCAAGCATCCCCTACGCTACTACCAGCCCCAAGTACCCGGTCCTCCCTTCACCGTACTCTGCTCGATATCCGAAGTCATCCAGCCGCCATAGAACGAGCCAGGTTGCGCCTCAACCTTCTCGCCATCGACAAAGCAGTCCCAAGGCCCGACATAGAAGCTCAAGTATCCCGCGATAGGCTTGAACTTCTCGGTAGGCCTATCATACGACCACAGCTTGTTCTTCGCTACCACTCCGGGCTGACTAGGGTTCTCTATCGCGTAGTATGTTGCGCTGCCCTTCCATTCGCAGAACGAGCTGTTACTCGTCTTCTCTAGCGGGACTTTTACGGATGCCGGGGGCAGGTAGTAGGTCGGCGGGTGATGCGTTTCTAGCACCCAGTAGGCGTCCTTGGTCTCTGCAATGGTGTGGCCGTTCCATTTGACCTCTAGGTGTCGCGGCGTCTTCTCGCATGCTGGTGGGCGCGGGAAGTTGCGCGGGTTCAGTTTTTGAGAGGATGTCGCCATGGCTCTGCGGAACATGTGCCAGTCCCTGGTTCCTTGTTACTCACTGATGGCTGTACAGGGAATCATATGCTGTTGAGAGATAGAGAAGACCTTGGGTGTTCCAGGTGAAGTTGGAAGTCGTCATGGACAAAGACGCACTGGCCAAGCCAGCTGTTTCCAGAAGAGGAAGCCGAGGTTATCGTTATATCCATCTAGCACTTTCATTTTCATGCTGCATTTCTAAGCGTCCCGTCTTGATCAGAACGGAGGACCTACTAAGAAAGGCTCGCTGTTGGATATACCAGCATGATAAGTGTGATCTAGCGTTCTCTCGCCAAAATCTTCTCTTCTCAAGCCGCTCTGTTTTGCTTTACCTTCGCTGCTCCCGCATTAAAGCTGAAGAACAACATCTGCACTTCGGCATCATGTCGGCCGAACGCCTCTTCCAGCCCCTACAGCTCGGCCACTGCGAGCTCAAGCACCGCATGGTCATGGCCCCCCTGACCCGCTTCCGCGGTACCATGGACCACACACCCGGCCAGCACGCTAAAGAGTACTACGAGCAGCGAGCATCGGTCCCCGGCACTCTCATAATCACAGAAGCGACCTTCATCTCCCCGCAAGCCGGCGGCTACAACCACGTTCCCGGGATCTGGAACGACAAGCAAATACAGGCCTGGAAAGAAATCGTTGACGCCGTTCATGCCAAGGGCTCGTTCATCTGGCTTCAGCTTTGGGCGCTCGGGCGAGCGGCGGGGACAGAGGCTGCGGCGGGCAATCTGCAGCGAGAAGGGCCTTTTCCGGTCGTCAGTTCGAGTGCTGTGCCTATCAACTCTGAGTACGAGGAGCCCAAGGCTCTGACTGAGGAGGAGATCCAAGGCTTCGTTCGGGACTACGCAAATGGGGCTCGTAACGCTGTAAAGGCCGGTTTCGACGGCGTGGAGATCCATGGTAAGAGACAATGGTCTTGCTGAGGTCTTTCAATATGCTGACATGATGCAGGCGCAAACGGCTACCTAATTGATCAATTCTGGCAAGACATCTGCAATGTCCGCAACGATTCCTACGGCGGCAGCATCGAAACTCGCGCTCGCTTTGGACTCGACGTGACGAAAGCAGTGATCGAGGCAGTTGGCGGCGACAGCAAGAAAGTCGGCATGCGTCTCAGCCCTTGGTCACCTTTCCAAGGAATGGGCATGAAGGATCCTATCCCCCAATTCTCGCACATTGTCCGGGAGCTGAAGGACCTTCAACTAGCCTACCTGCATCTAGTCGAGTCCCGCGTCTCTGGCACGAGCGCGGACGGCGTATACAACGCTGTCACGCGCGAGAATGATCCTTTCGTGGAGATCTGGGGTACAGCGGCCCCTATCATCTTGGCTGGCGGGTTTGATCCCGTCAAAGCGAAGCGCGTGATGAGTGAGGTGTATACTGCCGAGAACGTCATGGTGGCTTTCGGGCGATACTTCATCAGCACGCCTGACTTGCCGTTTAGGATACAGCATGGTGTTGAGCTGAATGCGTACGATCGGAAGACGTTTTATAAGCCGGAGGTGGCCGAGGGATATGTGGACTACCCTTTTAGCGAGGAGTTCAAGGCTGCTGGGAGCAAGCTGTGAATCTCATCTGCATGACTGGATACACCACTGTCTTCGATTTATATGCGCTGAATGAGCGCTTGCTAAAGTAACACAATAAACGGTCCGTCCTATTTCCAGCGGAGCAACAACGCGACCCCAGCACACCTAGAACGGTCACAGCTTCATCCGCGACTCTCAATGCCGTCCCTCGAGCTTGATATAGCAATAGGGTGAAATGGCATGAGACGTACCACCACGGACAACACACAGCGCGAGAAAAATTTGAGTAGCCAGCAAGCCCACATGTAGAAAGAGCAGGAAGGCTATTCCATCTCTGGCCGTGATCTGAACACGTCAACTGTGACAACCAGCATCAGCCATCCCACTCTGCAGAGCAAGCCAGACATTCCGATGGTTGGCAGCTCACAGATTAAGTAGAAGCTGAAAATTTCTGAAACAACAACGTACACGACCGTCAACGGCAATGGGAGGTGGAAGCAACGTGCTCTCGCGGTTCTTGTGGCCGTTCGATGATATGCTGGGGCATTGGTCTCGACCATCGCCTGCAGGGCGTGGGTTGGCAAAGCTTTGCCGCTGGCGAGATACGGTGAAGGATAGGCATTGTTTTGGGCTGCGGCTGCTGGGGGGCGTACTTTATCGTCCGCAGCGGCGGTAGAGTAGATGGCCTTTTCAATGTCGGCGTTTTGCTGATCGATTTCGTCCTGTATCGGTCGGGCAATGTTGTTGGCTGCTGCTTGAAGTGCTGGAGCGTATGTCGGAGGCGAGGCGTTGCTTGTGCCGTCCATTTCTGACATCTTGCTGGACCACTGAGGAGGCTACGTGGTCTGCGTGGTGCTGAAGCACGCTTTACGTGCGGCTTGAGTGGGACTTGTTAGCAAAGACTCCGTAGAGGATGCGTAGTAGTGCTGGTACGAAGGCCTTGTTATCGAAAAAGTGAGGTAGATGAGTTGAATACGGACGAATGACTTTGACAGGGGCATCTTAGTTGATTGTACGTAGGCCAGGAAGCAGCTACATGCGGCCTTCCGGGCTGGGAGGCCAAGCTCGCGCACCAGAGGAGGCATTCGAGAAGGGACTATGCGACACCAAAGATTGATAGCAGTCTCTGGCTTAGTGAGAGTTGGAAAGCGCATATCACCATCGTTGGTCTGACGGGGGTATACGTCGGAGTCTCGCCCGGGGATGCCATGTTGAGTCAGCCGTGGGCGCATTGATGCAGGTGGCTGGTTCGCACGTCGTAGAGATCATCGAGACGGACCAGCACTCCTCCACATGATATTATGTAGACGTTATTGTCGTGCCTTCCGAGATGGGCGATGTCGATGCCGTGATGGCCGCTGACATCGCTTCACGCGGTCATTGATCCACCTGAGTCTTCACGCGGGCCCAAGTGCATGCATAGCACCGAGCGTTGTCATCGTGAAGAAGAGATGAGGATGCTGGACTAAAGCTACAGCTAACGTTACTGTACAGGGTGGCGACGGGTGTACATCGGCAGTCCGGCGCTCACGTGCTGACGTAAGAGGGCATGGCATAGGCCGTTCGCGATAGCAGCTTCGAGAAACGCGTTCGCCTCGTCAGGTAAGATTGTACTTGTGATGCCTGGCTATCGACCTATACTGACTAGACAGACAGTGTTGTTGCGACCGACCAAATCTCCGCTACTCCTGCACTATGGCCGCCGAAATACAATGGTCAGCTCAGTACCAGGTGTCGGCTGCTCGAAGTCAAGGGCTCCCCGGCGACAAGATCCTGTTGCCTGCCTCAGCGCTCGAAGCCCTGCTGTCGGCGTCCGCGAATCTCGCGGCGGAGACGGCGCGGCGAGAGCTCCCCACGTACGACCCGTACAACTCGTCGACCTATTCCGCATACCGAAGAGCCGAGTCAGAATACCAAGACCAACGACATCAGCTGCCATATCCGCTTACTTTCCGGCTTGTCAACCCGGAAAATGGCCGGGTAGTATACGCGGGCATCAGGGAGTTCTCGGCGGAGGAAGGCGAGGTGATGCTGAGCCCGTTCTTGCAGGAAGCGCTCGGGTTGAAGGCGCAGAAGGGCACCGGCGCGGATCCGATGGTGCTCGATGAGGACGCAGCGACAGGAGCAGAAACAGGGGCGGATACGGCAATTTCGACTGGATCGACAGTGACCGTTCATGCCAAACAGCTCTCCAAGGGCACGTTTGTCAAGCTCCGACCACTGGAGGCTGGATATGACCCAGAAGACTGGAAAGCACTGCTGGAGCAGCATCTACGGCAGAACTACACCACCTTGACCAATGGCGAAGTACTTGTCGTCCCTGGTGGCGGAAGTGGCATGGGTCGGAAGCAAGAGGACTTCAAGTTCTTGGTGGATGGCTTCCAGCCAGAGACAGATGGTGTCTGTATAGTAGACACAGATCTGGAAGTCGACATAGAGGCCTTGAATGAAGAGCAAGCTCGCGAAACGTTGAAGCGCGTCGCCGCTAAGATGACACGAGCACCGGGTACGGAACTGGGTAGCTCTCCCGGAGGAGAGCTGGACATCTTCAAGTCGCAGCTCGGCCAGATATTGCCTGGAGAGTACGTCGACTACGAGCTTGCATCGTGGGATAAATCCCAGACTCTAGAGCTTGAACTTACTGGTGAGGACGAGGAAGACGACGTAGACTTGCTCGTCAGTCCTCTCTCGGCCACGCAGCGAGCAAAGCCAAGAACTGACGAGTACACTGTGGGCGACTTCAACAGCAGACCGAGCAAGAGAATACGACTAGAGCCGACGAACGTCGAGCTGGAAGGTGCTGAAGCGCTCTACGTGACCGTGCATGCCTTCGCTCCCGCAGAGACGCCCATGGACGGATCTGTGAACGGGGGGACAGCGCATCTACGGCACTATACGCTGCGTGCTCATCATCCACATCCTGATGAGAAGCTGCAAAATGGCGATGCGAGAGAGTCTGAAGCCCCACCAAATGAAGGCGACGTCCGATGCAAGAACTGTGGGCAATGGGTACCTCAGCGCACACTTATGCTACACGAGAACTTCTGCTTGCGCAATAATCTTCTGTGCCCTCGTGGCTGCGGCGAGGTGTTCCAGAAACGATCGGCAGCTTTTGAAGAGCACTGGCATTGTCCGCACGACGACGCGTACGGCAACAGCTTACTCTCGCGGCAGAAACACGATGCACGTCTCCACCCGCCAGAAGTATTGAGATGTCGTGAGTGCGAAACTCAGGAGACGTTTTCCAATGCTCCAGCGCTGGCGCAGCATCGCACAACGACTTGTCCGGCCAAATTAATCTTGTGTAGGTTCTGCCATCTAGTTGTACCACAGGAAGGCGATCCGGATGGCCCGAACGCTGAGGCGCTGCTGTCCGGCATGACACCTCACGAACTTGCCGACGGCGCAAGGACAACCGAGTGCCACCTGTGTAACAAAATCGTTCGGCTGAGGGATATGGAGACTCACTTGAAGAATCATGACCTCGACCGCTTCTCCAGACCACCCCCCAATCCCTGTCGTAACGTCAATTGCGGCCGCACTCTCGATGTTTGTTCCAAGACTGGGGATACACGAGCGGGAAGCCGGATGGGTCAAGGGCCTGGTAACGACGTGAGGTTGTGCTCGACCTGCTTCGGACCACTTTACGTGAGCATGCATGACCCTGAGGGCAAAGCGTTGCGAAGAAGGATAGAGAGACGGTACCTTCAGCAGCTGGTCACGGGGTGTGGCAAAGGGTGGTGTAGGAATGAGTACTGCAAGACAGGTCGCAAAAATTTAGGGACCGAAGGCACTATCACGACCAAGGATGCACTCTCGATGATCAAGCCCTTCATGGAAAAACTTGCGCAAGGCGACGTGGACACGCCGCTGCACTTCTGTGTCGACGAGAAGAGTCAGAAGCAACGGACGCTGGCAACGATGCTCGCCGCTGAAGATGGAGGACCCATGGGCCAGGGTGCCGGTCACGGCTTTGAGTGGTGTCTAGGAGCGCTAGAGGCTGAGCGTGGAGATCTTGACGGGGCGAGACAGTGGTTGAAGAATTATGCTCCGTCGAAGCAGGACGCCAAGCGGCTTTGACAGCTTCAGTATACTTAGACAAATCCACGCTCAGCAGCCTGCTGCTTGACCCACTCCAAGATGCGCTGCGAGTCTTTGCAAGTGTGCCTTCTCTCAGTCCCACCGAGCATAGCCAACGGACTTCTGCCATCTGCCAAATTCGTAATGGTCGGCTTCAGAGTCACCGGCGTAGTGTCGCCATGGCACGGGATAGCTTGGCGTAGCCGCTCGAGACAGTGATGTAGGTGCGGCCGCCTTGTCTCTCCAGGAAGCAAGAACGTCTTATCGTCCGCGTAATACCTTGGAAATTGTGCCTCTGGCAGGCTGTTCACGCAATGTAGGGAATGCAGCATATCCATGCCGTCGTAGACGGCGGCTTGATCGATCGCGACAGGCCAGATTGGCAGAGACTCCGAAGATTGGCACCTTGTCTTCGTCGTTGAGATGTGCAATTTCGGTGTTGGAGAGTCTGAAGTATCGGGGCTCGCCCAGGGATTCCCAGACTCTATCTATCTCCAGGCTAGGAACGCCGACATAGGAAGGAGACGAAGAGGCCGCGACGGCGTATAACGTTCCATTCTGCTGAGCTCGTAGGGGGTAGGCGTGAAATCTCGCGACGTGCCCTGTCGATCACGCGAGACTAGGGCAGTCACGGGCATCTTGGCTGACCAGCCGACGGCGCGAAAAGACGAACAGCGACGCCTGCAGCATGGATAACACCGCGAGGATCAGCGTCGCGAGAGTCCAAGAGTGCTCAGGATAATGCGCCGCGCTATCTTTGCGTCTGATCTTGTCACGGCATCATCAGACTCTCCATAACCCTCCTCTGTTATCCGCAATTGGTAGTGGCGACTTCGCCGCAAGATGGCTTGCACAGGGGGACTGCAATGGTTGCGAAGTCTGTTGGTGTCTGCCGAAATACTGGCCGCATCCTACCCTCACGCCGTACTTGCTGTGACTGCTGGACCATAGGACTGTGAATTGAAGGCTGCGGCGCCTCCTGCTTGTCAAGACGCCGGCCAGTGCCAACTTCTTGATCGGATCCTCGCAGACATCACGGTCACTCTCTCCGCCTGTGAGGTGGCCGCGATCGGTGAAACAGACGTCGTGAAGATCTCGGAAGAACTGCTTCTGGTATGCTAGCGCCACGACGCCAAATGCATCGGACCGCATCTACTCTCTGGAACACACCACCTGGCAAGGCAGTCGTGCTTGAGACGCCGAAAACAAAGAGATTCGCCGTCCCAGGTGCTTGCAGTCTTTACAAACCTTATGAGGGTGTCTTTGGCCGCGTTACTACATTAATTGCATGGCGTCGCTGTGCTTCCTGTGCGTGTGAAGACTCACGCAAGCAACGCGTGGGTCCGTGCTTTGCGATTGATATTGATATCGTTAGACAAGCTAGATCTTCGCTATGGTAGCAGACATACACATTACTTCCTTACCCCTTACATGCCTCTGCCTCCCGTGACGCTGATCGTCTGTCCACTCACGTAGCTGAACAGCGGACTGACGACCGCCAGCACGGAGCTCGCAGCCTCCGTTGCCGTACCTGGGCGTCCTAGCGGAATGTCCTTGTAGGCATCGCCAGCGCCTGCCCTCGCCTGCTTCTGCGCCTGCGGAATCCCAAGGGCGACCTTCTCTCCATCCGGTGTTGTAATGAACGCACCCTCCTCCTTCGCCGCCGTCAACCGGGTGGCGATATGACCGAAGGCGATCGTGTTAGCCCGGACGCCGTATGCAGGGCCCCATTCTTTCGCAATGGTCTTGGTGAGACCTGTGACACCGGCCTTGGCGAGAGCGTAGTTGGCCTGTCCGGCGTTTCCGTGTACGCCCGAGGTGCTGGAGATGTTGACGATGGAGCGGGGCTCGCCGTCCTTGACGCGGAAGTAGGGTGCGGCGGCACGGACGAGCTTGAAGGGGGCGGTGCAGTGGAGCGCGAGGATTGTGTCCCATTGCTTGTCGGTCGTCTGTAAGCCCAGATGTCAGTAACACTATACTACCCGCGTGCCCAACTTGCGCGTTGTGATCTGTCTGACCTTGTGGATCACACCGTCCCAAGTGAAGCCGGCGTTGTTCACTATGATGTGGATCTTGCCATTGCCGAACTCGGTCGTCTTCTTCACCAGCTCGCCAAGGTAGGCGTCATCCAGCATGTCGCCAGGTACCGCAATGGCCTTGCCGCCTGCGGAGTTGATATCATCTGCGACCGACTTTGACTTGCCTGAAGTCGTACAGTATTAGCGGCTGTGTCCTTGGATTCGGTGGGATGGAAGCTTACCGGCATCAATGTCTGACACTACCACCTGTGCACCCTCCTTGGCAAACAATCTTGCGGCTTCCGCCCCGATACCTTGACCTGAACCTGTTATGATTGCGACCTGCCCGACGAGCATGCCCTTCGGGTAGTTCAGGTGGCCAGCGATCTGCTCAACACGCTTGCTCGCCATGGTTGATGTCTTCCGGATACGATCGAGGAGAGTGATAGGCAGTACTTAGTGGAGAGTATGAATGTAATGCTGCTGACTTACTCTGGAGGCTCTGAAGTTCCTACATCGTGGTGCGGCTACATGTTGCCGGCATCATTATAGAGGCCCGGGAGTGGAGTGCTTCCAACCTCGGCTCTAGGTATGCTCTGAGCAGCTTCCGATATGGTGCTGCCGAGTCGCTTACTCATCTAATCACGTGGTCCTCAAAGCATTCACTTCAACCAGTGGCAAAAAAGTACCTAAGTTGGCTGTCATGTATGACTTCAGGAAATACCTCATGTCAGGTCACCAATCATTACCCAGGTAGCTATCTCGTCATCATGCCACTTCGCCGGTGTACGTCGCAGCGCACTAGGGTTCCTGTGATACGAAACGAATACACAGGTAATTACAGCCGGCCCCAAAGATAAGTCACGTCCCTTACACTGGCCAAAATTAGGATGAAGGAGTCGTCCCAATGGAACCCCAAGAGTCTTACGTCGAGTACAGTGATCAGATTGGTGTCACCCCACCTCCGTCCATACCCACTCGGTAGGAAGTGCACAATGCAATGGAAGCGGCGTCGACATCTCGAGCTAGCCGATGGGTCTCAACGATGTAGAACGTCTGGTCAGTTCCAACTTCATACCCTTCGGTAACGCGATGGCAGAGCACAATGTCGTCTGCGCGATTTGGTGATACCAATATGAACCGCGGACTCCAGCATCCGAAGACGCAGCACATGCAGTGCTTTGTGTTCTAGGGCGACCATGGATCTCTTCATTTCGATCTCGACCCTCTTGCGCCTGATCCTCCGATCCCCATCCCCTGTCGTGTGGTCGATTCCTTATCTTCGTCCCTCTCTATCGTTTCGAGTCAAGTCCTGTCCATTGAGGGCGATTAGCCCTGTCTCGCATCGAAGGCCCTCGAAGCCGGGCCAATGCAGGTAGCCAACGTGTATAAGTATGGCATTAGGCCTGTGTCTGACCAGATGGTTGACAACAGCGAAAGATTTGCAGAATCTCTGCGTTCTGGTCTCCGAGCATATCTTCTTGCAATCACACATTTTGACTGATCCCTTTGGCCTACAATCAAGACACCAGAGAAAATGCAGCTTACCAGTCTCGCCATAGCGGTGTCCATCACCGCGTCTTATGCGGTATAGCTCATTCTGCTTCTGAACTTGGCCGCGTACTGATGCGTGCTACAGCTTCCCATCGTGCCTGCTGAACGTAGGGACATCCACAGCCATCCTATCCGCAGCTTCGATACCCTCTGGACGGGAAATGGCGTCTCTGCGGATGACAAAGCAACGGCTATTACCAAACGAGAAGAGCTGCCAGCTGCCGAACCGCCCTCGGGTCTTGCAGCATTACATCGCAGACCCGGCAAGCGAGGTGCCTACGACGAGCTTGTTGAAAGCCCGCAAAGTCTAGTACGGTGTCCAGCCAAATGCGAAGCCGATGCCGCTTCTCAAGATCCCAAAGGCCTTGAAGGGATCCATGACCGTTCAGCCAACAGTGAGGACAAATCTGAGGAATCCACCGATCATGATATGCGGACTGGTGACCACGACACTCTGATCCGAAGACCGGCTAAGCGTGGTGCTGAGGCCAGTCCACCCGTGACGCTGGAGAATCCAAGTGTCTGGCCGCATCACGCGCATCATCACCATAGCTCGCCAGAGGCTTGAGGCGTCGAGACTGAACCCATTCGCATGGCGCACAGGCTGGCTTGATTTGCCATCCGCAATGACGAGGCTTGAGAGATCGTAGAGGCAATGAGATGTCTGGCAGGGTACAATCGTAATGGCGCAGACGCATGACTACTTGCGCTGAGTCTGAGTTGTTTGATGACTTCTGACTTATTGGCCGACTTGGAGCAGGATGGAATTTTAGAATGAGGCTGTCGCTAGTTGCGAGCATAGCTATGATAGCGCCTGATGTTCAAACGCCGATCGCCACGCATTATCGCTTGAGTCCTTTACCGACGAATCTCAACGACCTTGGTTCGTGGAGTCTTTGATGAAGACCCCCTAGTGCTTCACCAGGCTCTCACCGCTCTCCTCCTTCGCCTTGCCGTACTTCTTGAGTCTGATGGCGTTGACAGAAATGAATCCCGTGGTGTCCTGAGGCTGGAAGTCGCCAATCTCGTCCATAGAGCTCTCGCTCTCGTCGTACAGTTTCTCGGTCTCTGACCACCGGCCCATAATGTAGCACATACCCTTGTAAGCTCTGCATCTGACAGAACCATTGACGTTCTTCTGGGATGCAGTGATGGACTCCTCGAGAAATTCCCTCTCCGGAGCAAAGTACAGACCGTTGTAGAGAAGCTTCGCGTAGTTGAACGTAAGGAACTGGTCGCGAAGAGCACGGACCTCACGGTCCATCACTAGGCCTTCCAGGTCGATGTGTGCCTGGCGCAGCATGGTCAGACCCGGCGTCTCGTAGCAGCCTCTGCTCTTGAGACCAATGAAGCGGTTCTCCACGATGTCGAGTCTGCCTACCCCGTTCCTACGAGCAATGGCGTTTGCGGTAAGGAACAGATCTACCGGATCGGTCTTGTTTCCATCTTTGCACTCAAGCTTGACCGGGAGACCCTTCTTGAAGTGCAGTGTGAAGTCTTCCGGCTCGTTGGGCGCTTTGGTGGGGTCGACCGTCAGCTTCCACATATCCTCGGGCGGGCTGGTGTTCGGGTCTTCGAGAATGCCGGCCTCGTAAGAGCAATGTGCCAAGTTCTCATCCATGCTCCAGGGCTTGCTCTTGGTGCTTGTCACGGGGATTCCCTTCGACGCCGCGTAGTCCAGCAGATCGTTCCTTCCCTTGAACTTGTTGTAGAAGACCGGGTCTCTCCATGGTGCGATAACGACGATGCTCGGCTGCAAAGCGTAGAAAGCGAGCTCGAAGCGGACCTGGTCGTTGCCCTTGCCAGTGCAGCCGTGGGAGACGGCGAAGCAGCCTTCCTTCTGCGCGACGGCGATCTGAGCGCGGGCGATGACGGGGCGGGCAAGTGAGGTGCCAAGGAGGTAGACGTTCTCGTAGATGGCGTTGGAGGCGATCGCTGGGTAGCAGAGCTCTTCAATGAACTCCCTGCGAAGGTCCTCAATGTAGCACTGGCTTGCGCCAATCTTCAGAGCCTTGTCCTTCGCGGCCTGGAAGTCCTCCTCTTGGCCAACGTCGGCCATGAAGGCGACGACCTCATATCCTTCATCCTGAGCGAGTGGTCAGCATTGGGCTGTCACTCCGCTCGCCATACCAAGGTCAACGGCGGAACGGCATGCACGGTGAACATACCAGCAAGTAGCGAAGGATACAGCTCGTATCCAGCCCACCAGAGTAGGCCAAGCAGACTTTTCCCTTTGCCATAGCTGCGTTGTGGTGTGGATGCTCGTGTGTCAATCGAGCGGCGAGCAGGTAATGTTGTAGTCGGCGCAATGGCTCGGAGATGCAGGTAAAAAAACTGCTTTTTGTGTCACATGCAAGGATTGAAGCTTGGGCCAATCCGATAAGGGAAGGTACAACCCGAGCGCCCCGAGAACGTTACTTTTCATCGGCCCGGAGACCTCCCTGCGACCTCACTTGTCCTTTCTTGCACCGAATTGCCTACATGTATACATACAAGTACTTACCTCGCACGTCTTGTACGATATGCAGATACAAGTATTTACACAGTCTATGCCTGAGACACTCAGAAGTCGGAGCGAGAGAGTGACTGCGATACGAAATGGAATGGCTCGCGAAGAACGATACAAAGGAAGCAACGCCCATACAAAGGAGTGAACAAACATCACCCAACGCCCAACCTAGTGTCTTAACGAGCGACTGGTGGCTTTTGGTGCCAATCTCACCCCCAAGTCGCCTTACAAGATCTCGACAACGGGATCCTCCATGATAGCCAGATTGTCCATCACGTAGTCGAACTCGTCCTCATCCCCGTCTTCACCATCGCCGTCCCCGCCACTATACTCGCCTCCCTGGCCACCTTTGTCATCTTCCTCGTTCGAGGAACGTGCCAATCTATTTGCTCTTCATACAAAGTTTCATTGACTACGGAACAATGCAGGACACAATGTCTTCAAGACAGGCACCCCCTTGGCGCCGAGATTTTGCGTTCGGATGTCAGACGGTAACGCGTCAAGCTTGACGTAGAGATCGAGGAGATGTTGCTCCTGCGAATTCCTATCGCCCTTGTAGCTGTTTTCGCCCCCTGACGAGCTACGGAATCAAGTGAGCGGCGCGACAATCTCGCATGTGTTGATCCTGCGCACGCGGACAATACAATATCAGGAGTGACGAGGACGACAGAGGAATCGTAGTCGCTTAACGGCTTTACGATTCGAGCCTAGTCCTCCCGTCAGGCAGACAAGCGAACCCTGACGAGGCTATGCTGGTGACACGACAACAAGGAAAGGAAGAGCTTCGTGGAGAGGGCTTACCTAGGAGCCAACTACCGAGCAGACTCGACACTACGGAACTCCCGAACTAGTCCCTCGCTGCGTGACTGATTGCTTTTGGTTCTCGCTTGTCGACCAGTTGCTACAGAAGTAGCCACACGGCTGCGACTCTAGCTATACACAATAGACAGTGTTTGAAGCATCTCTCGATCCCAGTCCCCGGCCACCCCAAGCAGCTTTGCTGCCTTATGCGTCACGTATATCCACACCGTTCCAGGCCTTCTTACCCTCAACGACATCGGTCAGCGTCTTGTGTGCACTGGAAGCGGTGACTTGCAAGTGGCTCGTTTTGTCTTCGTATCCTCCGAGAAACGCTTGAAATGACTGCGTGTTGCCGTCCCAGTCCAGCCTGACTATTTCGACTTGACTCTCGGGCCTCGCTGGCTGCTCACCACACCAGATAAAATGTGATGGAACAAAGTTCGGCACAAATCTTTGCTTCTCGCAAAATTTCAAGTGCATGCGGAGAAGGGTGAGCCAGAAATGAGCGTCTCTGCCAGCTCTGTTGGCATCGATTAGACCCCCAGATGCTACCCTTTCTTGGCCATGTCCACGCTTTGACCATTGGGGGTCGACCGCATTGCACAATTTGATGCAGCCGTCCGGGTAGTCGATCCCGTAGACTGCAAACTGCTTATGCTTCACTGACCACTTTTGATAGCCTTGCGCAATCATGGCCAACAAGCCCACGGCAGCTCTTTTCGCAGTTTGCGGCACTTCGGCGCGCTGAGTCTGGACCACAGCGTTCCGCCCGACTTCGTGGAGCTGCTTGGATGTCTTCCCCTCGATAACACCATCCCAGTCGACTTGCACCAGCAAGACACCACTCTGTAGGAAGTTCGGATCGTCTGCGATGAGGAAGTATTTTTTATGCAGTGTTGGATGCCGAGCGCACCGAGAGGGATGCAGGTCTGCAGCGTGCCTGGCAGCGTCGCGATTTTCCACCCTGACTAGAAAATGCAGCTTGCAGGTATGTCGCGATGTATCATCCTGCCTGCTTTTTGGCCCTGGTTGAATGTTGCAGGCGAGGCGCTTTCCGTCCACCCCATCGGTGGTGTACAGCTGGATGTGGAAGCCCACCGGGCTCGGTGCACCGTAGTCTGCCTCCTGCTCCCCTTCACCATCGTCCCCTTCTCCCTCATCCCTATTCCTCATCCTCGTCATCGTCCTCCTGGCTCTGCTGCTGCTCGCTGGTAGCCGCAGCGCGCTCTTGCCGTGCTTCAGGAGGGTCTCCAGGTCCAGGCTGGTCCCACTGCGGTCCACCAAGATCGCCTTCTTTCGCCTCTCCCCAATCGGTATTGCCGATCTGGAGGTTGACACCCAGCAAGCCAGACTCGTCCATGCGCGTCCACATCAGATCAGGCTTGCAGTTCAAGTCTTCGTCCAGTGTAACGAACACAACGGTGCTGCACTCAGCATAAGCGCAAACGATAAAGTACACCGGGTCGAAGTCGCCAGCCCGACCCAGCCCGACGTGGTAGTCGACGATCGAGCGCAAGGATTCGTTCTGGAAATCAGAGCGCGGTGGGAGCTTTACGCTATCTGTTTCAACGTCCGTAGTGCACAACTCTCGATACGCTTCCAGGCGGTCATTGCGCAGGTTGCACAAGGTGTAGAGCGCGAACGGCAAGATGTCCTCCGGCGAATCGTGGTACTGCTCCATCTCCGGCACCCGCATAGGGAGCGAGAGGTCCGGTCGTTCTGTCATGGCTGTTGAGGTTGTGGCGGTCCGCTGTCGGGGACGGTGCAAAGGATGTTGCTGTTGCAATATCCTCAGTCAGACACGATGCACGATGAGCTCTGCAGCTCTGGGACTGAGGGCGCCTACCAGGTGTAGCCCACCCTTCGCCAAGTGAAAGTCGGCCGCGTGCTACAGGATCTCGCTCGAAACCAAGCTGCCTCTTTATGTTAGCGAAGTACGTCTCCCAGTGAGTCTGATCATGTATACCTCATCAAATTCCAATTAGATAGCTAGTCAGGAGTCGTAGTGTGTTGACGATGCACATGCAAGTTCTATAGGGTAGGCAGGCTGCAGGCAATGCAAACGCGGGTCATTGCACGTGCACGTACGTGGCACAGTGAACTACGACCATGCCCTAGGTAGGTAAGGTAGGTAGGGAAGACGTGCCTTCCTGATCCCACAACTTCGTGAACCACCCGAGTGCTATCGACTACATGCTGGACAACCTGGTCATCATCGAAGACCCTGTTGTCGAAAGCCTGTGAGGAGGGTAGGCGCGGTAGGTGTCGGCATTCTGAACATCGGGCACACTGCAGAAAGTTGTGAGGGTGATGATCACAATGGCGGCGCGCCGAGCAACGACTCCCAGCATCCATAGTCAACGTCGTGAATCTCATGTCTATTGGTATTCACAAAGCAGTATCATGCCGGAAGCTTCACAAGTTCGCGTGGGGTGTTGGAGTACGGGTAGGTGCGTGCTTCTGCGCTATCATTTGCGCTAGAGCCTTTGAGTTTAGTCTGCATTACACGGCCGACATATGTACCTTAGCTCACCTCGCGGAGTCTCGTTCTTACCTTATTACAACGACACGATCGGATATCAGCATCACGGCAGCACTGCACACGATGAACACACAGAGTGACGGCGCGGGCATCGAACGTCTGCCGCCAACGCTACTGGACCTCCTGTACAACTCCATTATCCTGAGGCAAACGGCACCATACGTCTCAATCAAAAGTCTTCTCGCATTGTCCGCCACGTCTCAGGCTCTTCGGGAAATAATCACGACCAGTCCCGATGTATGGCGGCACTT
This sequence comes from Salinomyces thailandicus, assembly GCA_005059885.1. Classification (NCBI taxonomy): domain Eukaryota; kingdom Fungi; phylum Ascomycota; class Dothideomycetes; order Mycosphaerellales; family Teratosphaeriaceae; genus Salinomyces; species Salinomyces thailandicus. The sequence goes on from NAJL01000018.1 coordinate 224,653, forward strand.
GGATCTTACCAACATCGCTGCTGCTAAGATTGACTCTTCCCCAATCGATGTAGGCGGAGTAACATGGCGAGCAGAGCGTATGGACGAGTCTCTTACCGAGGACGACTTTTACGCCGGACCACTACGCGGTATCTTTGGACGACTGCATCGGAAGCAGCTTCTCAAGCACGTTCAGACTTTGATACTGGACGGGCTGTCTGTGCCTGCAGATCTAGTACGAGAAATCGTGGCCGACGACCGCTTCAATGTTCGCATCTTGAGTCTTAGGGAAGCGAAGAATTTGAACGAGACCAAGCTGCAGCAAATCCTCCGATACGCCGTCCGTCCCACCAGGAGAGAGGGTACACCGAAATTGAAGGCTTTGTATTTCTTCGGCTCTAAGGATTCATCGAGGGTCCTTATCAATCAGCAGCAGCGGTTGGAAGGGTCGCAGGCTCTTGGTGTTATGGCGTCAGAAGGCGCTCAGATTGGTGCAGAGTGGAATCACAGGTCATCTAGTGCCTTAGATGCGACTTTGAGTGACGACGAGACGAAGTGGTACTTCCCATCTGGTCGGGCTCTGAAGCGGCCCCAGTTTGACTGGGCCGAGACCTTACATGCATGCAGAGGAGTGATCGCATTCGATGCTGTGCTTTGTAGAGGACCCCGCCATGATATTACCCAAGTGGAAAGTCAGGCCTTCCTGCAACCGACGATCGCAACCATTGCTATAGGGCCGAGAGGATGCGAGATTTGCCACGCTTGCCCAGAAGGCCCCGCTGTCTTTGGCAAGTGTTCGGAGGCTGCCCTTCCACTTCTCGGTCCTCCACCTACACATGCGTCTTCCGTTCGAGCAGCCCAGTTGCCTCACCTTGGTGACGAAGAGGGAAAGTACCCACCGCTCTTCCTTCGTTGCGAGGACTGCTTGCGTGGTCGGTGGTGTGAACGCTGCAACAGATGGTGGTGCGAGGACTGCTATGCACAGCCTGTCTCTCGTCTTCACGCAGTGGCAGACTTGCAGCGTACAGAGGCTATCGCTGACTCACAGAGGCCTGGGCTTTCCACCGGATCATCCTTAAAGGTATATTCTAAACTCTGTGTTGAGCACTGTCTCGTGAGCGAGATGATGTCTGGGGCAGGCAGTAACGGCATGTGGGGCTGAGTTCTACATGGTGATCTATGATAGGATGTTCCAACAGTACTCCATCGCCCTTCGGAATCACCATCGCTCAGGTATTGGTTTGTGGCTGACGAGTCTGGCAGCCCATCGGCGTACACAGAGACTGCTGGGGCTGCGGCAGGACGTGCGAGGACTGTCGAGCCATTTCGACACGTAGATGTCGTAGTTGCAGCACCGAGTACTGCCTGGAGCATGACGAGGGCTGTTCGTCGAATGAGGTGAGCTTTGCTGTTATATCTCGTATATATACAGGGCTACAAGCTGATTGACTTAGTGTGCGTGGTGCAGTCACAGCGGAAGGCGCACGCGCGAGCAGTTCTGATAGACCACAGTCAAGTCTGCAAAGCTGCTCTTCTCTTCAGGTCTTTCTACCATCTCAATGGAGGCCAGGTGTGAGTGATCTGCAGGGACGAAGTTTGTTTGCCCGGTAGGCCGGAGCTGGCCGGACCTCTATCACAACGCCACCATTGCTTTTCAGCTTACCTTTCTCCTCAGAGACAGCTGGTATGCACAACTAATGTCACGCAGGAGACTGTTCTCTCTGAAGATTGCAACGTAACAATGCCTGGAACGCAGTCCTTCAATTCGGTCGATGAGTTACAGCGGGCGTACAACGACGGCGTAACCACAGTCAAGGCCGTCGTTGAGCATTACCTGAAGACAATCAGGGAATCTAACCCCGAAATCAATGCCGTACTTGCCACCAACGAAGACGCTCTAGGCGACGCGCAGCGGCTAGATGATCTGGAGCCTGCAGGGCGAGGCCCGCTGCACGGTGTGCCCATGGTAATTAAGGACCAGATTGAAACGACTGGCTTACCGACCACATTTGGAAGCAAAGCATGTACAGACTATGTACCTGAGAGGGACGCCACCCTCGTTCGAAAGCTAAAGCAAGCCGGTGCTGTTGTTTTGGGAAAGTCTACGATGCCTGACTGGGCGGCGTCGTGGTTTTCGACTTCGTCAATGAGTGGGACAACGAAGAATCCCTTTGACCACTCTCGTGATCCAGGAGGCTCATCCAGTGGAAGCGGTGCTGCTGTGGCGGCTGGTATGGCGCTTGCTGCGATCGGAGGCGACACTGGCGGGAGCATACGTTTACCTGCTAGCTTCTGTGGGCTTGTAGGCGTGCGAGTGACGCCGGGGCGCATCAGTAGAGATGGCATGTCTGCCTTGGTGGTCACACAGGATACCCCAGGCCCAATGGTCAACTCTGTAGGAGATGCGGCGAAGATGTTAGATGTGCTTGTGGGTTATGACGAGGCGGACACCTACACGTCGATCAATGCTCTGGCCGGTACCGTTGGCTCTGCTACACATTTCCAGGACGCTGTCGCGAAGCCGTCGCTTCAGGGCAAGAGGCTTGGTGTGCTCAAGGAGGCGTTCGGCCAACATAGCGGGATCACTGGCGTGCTCGAGACTGCTCTGAAAAGCTTTGAAGCGGCAGGCGCAGAGCTCGTTGATGTCAGCATCCCTGACCTGGACCACTACAAGGCATCTACGACTCTCTATGCCATCCGCTCCAAGACTGACATCAACGAATTCCTGGGCTCTCGAAACGCTCTATCTCAGCTCAAGATCGAAAATCTGCACAAGGATGATGCCTACCACAAAGCGCTTGATCTGATCGACGTGCTTGTAAAAGGTCCGACTGATTTCCTCAAAAGTCCGCACTTCGCAAGCCGGCTGGTTGAGCAGTCTGCCTTCCAACGTACTGTCGCTAGTGTCTTCGCGAGAGAAAGGCTCGATGCGATTATCTACCCGACTTGCCAATTATTGGCGCCGAAGACTGAGGATGTACTGGGCATGAGGTAAGACAACGCCCAATGGCTGTGATATCAGTATGCTGACTTCATCAGGTGGACCTGTCTCAACTTCCCAACGAATACGGTGATAGCGAGCCAGTTGCTATTCCCTGCAATGTCCGTGCCAGTTGGCAGGACCAAGGACACGGAGGAAGACCCTGACGGCCCGGACCTGCCAGTTGGGCTTGAGATACTTGGCTTGCCGCTCAAAGAAGATGTCATACTTGCCGTTGCGGCCGGCATCGAAGCTGCGGGAAGGAATTGACATGCCACGAGGCCTTTCGGTATAGAGAATTACAAGGCATCTCAGACTGCTCTCCTTCCCCGTAGTGTGCAATCAGCCCCGCGTTGACTAAGTGCCCACAATGCTGCGCTGAATTGCGCTGAATGTCCCTTCTGTACTAATCGTCGCCGTTCGCTTAACGGACTTTGTGCTGGCGATGTGGCGACTTGTTAGCGCATCGATTGCTGTATCGCTTTGAAAAGCTCACACCAGCAAAGCAGACGCTCACTGGCGCATACTTATCCCCCGCATCAGAGCCGCAATAAGAAGATGACGCGGTTTGCAGTCTTTTTCTGTAGCTTGTAAACTGACGGCAGTGCATTTGGTGGCTCTATCGCTTTCTGTCGCTATGCGAATATTTCAAGGGTAATAACGGTCTCGCTAGTCTATGTGCCCTGTGCCATGGCTGTGACCTTGCCCGTCCCTCTACTGCTGAAGATTGCCATGATACCAAATCCCACGTAGAACAAAGCCAGCGGATAAGCTACCAGCCCTCGCATATTCGTCATCCGTCCTACCACGCAGAACATGGCCGAGCTCGAATACGTGCACCATGCGATTGCTAGGCTTACCAAACAGTACCCTAGGAATGAGTCCAACGGCAGTACCACACCTAGCAGACTCGCGAATACCAGCGGCAGTAGACAGTACCCCAGTACGCTGCTACTCCGACCCAGAGTCAGCGTCGAGCTGAAGTTTGTCGATCCATACTGGTTGCTGGGCGCTTGCTGAGCCGCCTGAATCTCTTCTTGGGAGAGTGGTGGGCTCATCATGCTGAAGATGAAGTTGAGACTGAATGCGCCTAGTGCAGCGAGGCCGCACACGTATCCGAACCAAAGCTTGCCTGATAGTAGAAGGAATGTGCCGAAGAGTCCGCAGAAGAGGAAGGGGCCGGCTAGGTCAGAGTCGTCCATAATGTGGTTGTCTATGCGAGCCATTGGATTAAGCACTGTAAGAGTCTGTTGAGCAGTGCGTCAGCAAAGATGGCCGGATAAACAGCCATGGCCACGGCTTGACAACAGCATAGCTTTATCATTCGCATGTGATACGACCCACCTTCATTTGTATGTGCTGGAAGTTCACGCCCAGCTCTTCTAGTAAGGGCGGCTCTCCCTCGTACCCCTCTGTCCCAAAAGCCGCCAGCAAGCCTGTTCTCAGTCCGCCATGACCTGTGCCCATCTGTCCGCTAGCCCCAGGTGCTCCAGGGAACGCACCGAAGCCATAGTTGGCTCCGCCCCCTCCATATCCGCCTTGGGCTGAGTAAGCGCCGCTCTGTCCTCCGCCGCCGTATGCTTGGAATGGCGTTGACTGGCCAGAGACAGGCTGTTGCGGATATGATGATTGATAGAAGTTGAGGTTGTTCTGGGCAGCGTAGGATGAGGATTGGGCGGGTTGCGGCTGGTAGCCGTAGGAGGCCATGGTTATGTATTGCTTTGCAGTCCTTATGCCGGGACCTCTACCTGCTCTTTTGCACCTTGACCGTCGTGTCTGCTCTCAAAGGCTTCCTCCACGTCGCGTAACTTTGTGTACCTAGCTTGCTCGTTGTTCCGTGGTGTGTTCTTTTGCTGTTTCCAGGTAGCCTCAAAGGTCCGGGGTTGAAGTGGCCGGCATTCTTGTCGCCTGAGGCAGCAAATCGACCTGAGCTTCCAGGTTGCTCGGGCCGGCACCTCACTCCCATCTTCATGTCTTCACTTCTTAATCTTCGAAAGTACACTGATTACATACTCTAGGTTGCTCATGTACCTCATCCAACTCGTCAGACGCTCGTTCAAGCCATCGATCGATGACGTGAGCGATACACGAACGAAATCGGTACTGTCTAGGCGGTCTTCCAGCCGTCAGAACTATCACCAAGATGCAATGGTCGTTCTGGACTTGTTCCTACCAGGGACTGAACACCCTCATCGTGAACAACATGAAGATGACGTATTGGGATTTTGGACGACTGCTTCGCCTCCAAGCTGCCATGGCGCGGTAGACAAAGGACTCGCGCTTTGTTTGAAAACAAGACCCCACGGCATCTCCTCGCGAGTCCTTACGGATCCGGCCACATCTCAGTACCTCTGTAGACGACGGGTACCGGCAACCGGGCTCTCGTCGTCTTGGCTCGTTTAGTGTTGCTCGTATCTGCGATATCTTGTGTCACGTTAGGTGCGATTGCCTGTTGCATGCCCGATCTGCCTCGAGGCGACTTGAGGAACAAAAGGCCTTGTTGCCCTCGCTGGCCCCGAGCCGTCATCGCCGATATTCCAAAGGGTATTAGCCATACAACAACGAAAATCTGTGCGAATGTTGTACATTGATATCGCTGCCTCCCGTTCTTCCGCTCCTTTTCCCGTCTCTTGAGGCGTTTTCCCGTTTTTGTCTGTACATATTTCACTTCTCCCCAAAGATTTCGGCAAATTGCAGACGGAACCGAACCGAGACTATTTAGAAACCTGCCGCAAGAGCTGACGCAATGTCGAATAGCAACCATTTGAAACAACTTCATTGGACACAGCGGATTGCGCTGGTCAGGCACAACCTCCATGTGGCCAGTCGGAGTGGCGAGTTCGTTTTCTTCAAAACGCTGCAGGTGGCGTGTCTCATGGAAGGGACTAACCATGCTGCCACATTGAGTGCCGCCATCGGTGACGATGCCGACATGGTCTTGGCGGCCATGGATAACTTGAATGCCGGCATGGCTTATGTTCACCAAGACTCCTTCAAGAATGTCTTTGACAAGATAAAGAACAACATGCGTGACGAGGACGAAGAAGCCGACAAATCGAAGCTGTATGTGGACATCACCATGCAGAAGAACATGGCAGACATGGCGATCGACAAGATGACAAGCTCAGCAATTGCTCTTATACAAAGCCAGCCTGATCACGTCCAAGATACGACGGCAGAGGTCTGGATCATGGGCGCAACGATTGTCGCAGACGCTATGGAAATCGCCTTACAGGAGATGGATAGCTTAGAGTACAAGCTTGATGATTATATTCGCCTCGAAGAGAGCTGGAACATCGTCAAAGCCTCAGTCGCCGGCTCCGTCACCGGACTCAAAGGGATCTTCTCCCTCATGGACCCTGGCACGCAAGAATCACAGTACCAGCAACAAGAACGCCCATTCCCTCGCTCTGCATCTATCGCTTCGGCAGGTAGCGCCGTTTTCCGCCGTCTCTCCAATGCTTTCGTTGGCAGCACAGCCAGTAGTGCTGGCGGCTCCCAACCAGCCTCACGTCACGCCAGCGTGGCCTCGATAAGCTCACTTCCGACTCCCTCAAACCTGAACATGGTCAACTTCGCACGAAATGGCTCGACCAGCAGCCTCAACGCCCCAGTCTACCGAACACCGAATTATGTCCGCAACAGTGTCAACACAGGCTGCCCTACGAGTATACCGGCAGGCAGCCACTTTGACCATCACAAATTGAGCATGATACCACCGACTCCGGCATTCGAAGAGCAGGCAGATCCGTTTGACACCACAGCAACGGTACCAGAGGTTCCGACCATTCCGCGGATGGCTACTCCCGCGAACCCGCTGAGCATGATGGTTAGTTAAAAGGAGCTTCGGTGTGTAAGAAGACGGCGTGCAGGTTTTCAACAATGCTGCGAGCGTTTACAATGCCCGCTGTTTGATGGAATGTATATAATGACCTTCGTTTTGAGAATATGAGCCAGAGTTCGCCCATGTATTTACGTTTCTAAATCGGTCCGTGCGCACAATGAACCTCACTTCATACCTAGGTAAGGTACCTGCCTGTTTGCCTACTTTGAAGCAGCTTTGCTCCCGCGCACGGGCATTCTTCCGCTTCGGCGTATTTCAATCGCCTTCAGTCTTCTACTGCTGAACTGTCACTTCAACATGAATTAAATACTTCAACATCAACACCAACTTGCCGCAATGGCGCCGAGCATCTCTATACGCGAACACATTCGCTGGCTACCAGAGCGCGAAAGCGAACCCACGTCCACGCTCGTGCTCACATCGCCCGAGAACCGCTTCGTCGACATCCGCATACTGAAACCGCGCTTCTTCGGCGTGAACGAAGGTACGTCACTGATGGTGCGAAGACTGAAGGAGTCTTGCCGACACAAGCAGATGTTCTCCCCTCTTCCCGGCTTGATTGGGCGTTTGGTGGAACTTCCTCTTCCAAGATTGGGTCACTAGATGGGGAAGGTCATGTGAAGTCGCATTCGCAGTGGCATCATTGGGTCGACAGCCGCAGCAATAATGCTGAGGAAATCGTCGACGAGGGTGATATGTACCCGATCGAGGGTGGCGAACGAACGCTGGAGAAAGGAAAGATGGTCAATCCGAGTACGGGTCTACTCACTGACTACGAGGAGGTGTGGAGAGACGAGAAGGTAATTGCGACACCTTCGAAGGACTGTGATGTCGATGAAGGCATCGAAAAGGACGTCAAGGACATGGCCGCAGAGGGCGTCGAGAAAGGCTCCGAGGAAGGCGTCAATGGTGACAGGAGCAGGATGTGCGTCGTGCTGATTCTCGACGATCCGGCATCGCAAGCGAGAGGGATGGTAGTCAGAGTGGGGCAGTACTGCCAGGCTGTGTTGCGTGTGGCGGATCACTTCAGCCTTGAGCGCTGGCAGTGGCTGGACAAGCAGGATGGCTGGAGGAGAGAGTGCAGGATCGGGAGCATGTGGGTGCCGTGCGGGTCTACATTCGACGAGGCCAGAGTCAAGCTCGGGGGCAAAGTGCGGTATGGGGACTACGTGTGGGAGGTGGTCGAGTTGAGCTGCTTCTGAGACCGATGCTGAGGCCTTTGAAAACCTTCCTGTACACTAGACTGCCTGGTATAGAGCGTCGCACTCTCTCACAAAAGTCATAGCGAAGCAGCGAGCATTGGGGGGCTTTACACTGGCTCAATGGCGCTTCTTCTATTCCCGAAAAAACGTACCACTACCATGGCAGCTTGCCACTATTCACCGGCTCAGTACAGCTCTCAGTCACTCGATACCCACGTCAATAGCGGCAGGTCACCATTATACCCAGACAAGCGCATCTTCTTCGCCTACGAGAGCGCTTGTGCGGTCGTCTTCAACGGAGATGGGCCGAACTTCTATCGTAGTCACCACTCTGCTCCATAAAGACTGCCGCGGTGCAGCAGGGGAATACAGTGCCTTCGCAGAAACTTATCTGAGGTGCACAGAGATCGCAGCGCGGGCGACACAATAAGATAGGCTTCTGCGGTATTATCGTATTATAAACTATCGGCCACGATTACGAGCTTCTGGCAGTGACGGTGCCCAGTTCGATGGTTACGACACCGACCGGCGAAGATCCGGACTACTTTTTCTCACGTGCTTCTTACCTGCTACAAAGTCGCGAAATTGAGCGATGAAGACTACGTTGTGGTAGTGGATATGGCTGCAATCGCTAGGTCTGCGGAGCATGCCTCTTCGATGGCATTGAGATGCTGCCGTACGTGTTGGATCTCGATGTCGTCCGCGCAGAGCTGCTCTTCGAAGAACAACCAGTGTCGTACGTAAGGAAGTCGATGCAACGCCGACCACGAAGCTCACACGAATCAAGCCCGGCTGATGCTTCGAGTAGATGTTCCTGACAAGGGAATATTTTGGGCTTGGTTTTAGTAGTGGTGGAGGGACTGCCTTGTGGCTCTAGAGGCATTGGTATACGTTTCACAGTCAGCCTGAATGAGGCTCTTGAAACGGTGGAGCTCAGGAAGGAGGCGATGAAGATGATCAAACAGGAGCCAAGAGTGTGGCGAAGCGAGCCTGGCGCCCAAAGAGGAAGGTGCGGCGAGAGAATCCCTTTGCTCCCCTGTCGATCGCTGCAGGGACAAAGAACTACACGGCTCTTTGCCTGCTGTCGTTGCTAGAATCCTACGTTCTGAATGAATGTACCTAAATTACACCGCGTACCACGATCCACGAGATCTGCGATACTTCTCGTGCGCACACAACGAACTACCCGACAGGAGAGCGACCCCCTTTCTCAGCGTGCCACAACAGCTGAACTATTGTCGGGAGGGCCGTACGCACACGCGAGACGCACGTAATCTGACAGCTCCACGCGCTCCGCTCTTGCTTAGATCCAGCCCAGGAACAGGTAGGGATCTTCGTTGCGCTCGAGCAAGAGGTGCGACACAGGGCTATTCGGACTGAACGCGAATAGATAGGGCGTACATCTTCACTCCCTCTCATACTTTTACCATTGCGTCTTCCGCTCTACGTTTCTTCTCACTCAGATTCACTTTATTACTTCCCTTCAATCGATCAGACGCGTCTGCGAAATCGTTGCCTGGCTGAAGAAAAAGCAGTCAAGTGGTCAAGCAGTCAAGCAGTCAAGCAGTCAAGCAGTCAAGCAGTCAAGCAGTCAAGCAAACGAACAACAACACTGCAGCATGCGCGCCTCAACCATCTTCGCGACCGTCGCCACAGCTTTCACCCTCACAGCCGCGTCGCCCTCAGCAAGCCGACAGAGTAACACGACTCTCACAAACTTCCTCCTCGTCACCACCTCGCAACGCTCCTCCACGACAGAGTCCAGCCAACTAACCAACGCCTCGGCGACCTCCCTCTTCGACCCCTTCAACCAAGAAAGCTACTACCTGCGCACAATATCCGCCGGCTACGGCAGTCTCCCGCGCTTCAACCTCACGAATGGAGACCTACATACGCTGGCCATGGGCATTGAGGGTGTGGGCGAGTACGTGTATAACAGTACGGGGAAGATTGAGGCGGGCAAGGAGTTCGTGTTGAGTCCGAGCAAAGAGCCAGCGGGGAACCTGGCGTTGGCGGATGGGTATTTGCTTACTGTTAGTGGTGAAGAGGAGGGCTGGACAATCTGTGATGGAGACCTGGGCCAGGACGTGGTGAGTTCTACTTATATCGTGAGGCTTGAGTTGTTTGGAAAGGAGTGCTGACGTATGTTCGCTCTAGCTGTACTGGAAAGGTAACGGCACGAGTTGCACGCCTACCTACATCCACGCGGTGGCAGATGCGCCGTACTAGGCTTTTGGCGCTCACAGCCGCTGCCTGACTTGTGACGCGTGATGATAGAGAAACGGTCGCAAGGTAGCAGCATGACTTGTCGAGGGAGCAACGAAGAGGGGCGGGACTCTTCTTTGCGCAAGGTCTAATGCAGAGAACTCAGTCCTACAGGAAATTAATGCCCACACCAAAGCTAAAGCCCTTCCTCCCTTCCTCGCCCTTGCGGACAACAAGAGGAAGGCTAAAGTTCAACTCGAACCGTGCCGCTGGATGTGCATAAACCAATCCAACACCCGCCGCACAGCTCGGCAGCTCCTGCGTGAGCGCGCCGACTGTAGACATGACATTGCCAGTACTGTCCGTATTTGCGCCTGGGTTCACATTTGCCGAGTCCGACGCTCTTGGGTCCTTGAGCGCAAGGAGGCGGCCACCATTGATGAAAGCTTGTAGGCGAAGCGGCGTATCCTTACCAACCCGTGGCACGGGTACGAGTAGCGAGGCTCCACCTGCGGCATAGACGTCGCCACCGACGGCATCCGGTCCATCTCTAGGTCCCAAGCCAGATAAGCGGAAACCGCGCACGTCAGTCGGGCCGCCAAGTTGGAAACGGTCGTTGATTCTGCTTTGGCTTGGTTCTTGCTGACCTGGTAGAGCGAGAGGGTAGAGCAGTCCACCGCGGAGGCCGGCGGTGAAGGACACGCCGGATTCGCCTTTGACGAAAGGTATAGGGATCGGCACCGCAGCTTGTGATTCCAACTCAAACTTGCCGAACGCTGCGTCGCCCTTCAGCGGGCCCCAGCCTGCTATTTCGGTGGCGGTCTTTAGAAGATAGCCTCTACTCGGCAGCATGGGTACATCGCGCGTATCTCTTGTCCAGACATGGCTCAGGCTGGACTTGAAAGAGTCGCCTGCATCCGCTCGTACTGTTGGACTGGCTTTCTCTGCAAGACCAGTGACTTGCCGCCATAGGCCTTGATAGGTGAAGTCGTGCCTACTGCGGGGGCTTGACAGCCACGATAATCGTGTGTTGCCACCCTTCAGCGCCTCCTCGTGACTTGCCCAATGCTTCAGCGTCGAGCTCGCTAGGCCGCCAATCTCCCATCTTAAGTCTGGGTTCGAGAGGATCGGCGTGGAGAAGTTGGCACTGTACGCACTCCGCGTTCTCGTCCCTAGACTCGCATGCGCGTTCAAGCTCTCGGCTCCACCAAAGATGTTTCGCAACTGCGCATTGACAAAGGCACTCCCCTCAGCTGTCCCCGCCTCCGTGCCGGTCTTGATCGTGTAGCGGCCTCTCTCCCTCGCACTTACGAAGACGCTGTAGTCTGTTGGGCTGGTACTTGGATCGGTCTGGTCCGGCACATCGATATACGTGCTGATGGGCTGCTGGAAGATGTCCAGCCGGTTCAACTTGTCGACCGCTCCGCCTATTTCCGCAACAGCTTCCGCAAGCGTGTACGTCGGCTGATCTGGCCGGTTGTGGGAGAGGATGGGGTGGAACATGCGCTCGAGGAAGCCATGGCGTGTGTGAGTAGCGCCGAGGACGCGGATGGAGGAGAGAGTGATGGGGCGGGTGGCATTGGCGGCGATGAGTTCGGCCTGACGCTGCTGGGACTTCTCGTACTGGGCATGGAGACGCTTGTTGAGCTCTGCTTCGCGCTGTTCGAGGACTTTGGGGTCCAAAGGCTGCCGGAGATGAGCAAAGATCTAGTCAAGGTCAGTCGCGTGGCGCTTTGACCTGGGCAAAAGAGACTTACGCCTTCGTCAGGCAGCGAGGAAGTCATGCCGACCTCGTTGTGTAAGGTAAAGCAGGTATCTCGCCCAAAGGTACCTACCTATGGCTACCTCACGCGCAGGCAGCGTCGAGAAACCTGGAACATCGGAGTGATACCTCCAGCCACACCGACGGGAGCTTCAGCCACAGCTTAGCTAATACGGACGACGCCTCACTACCGCTCGTCTTCTGTTGCCTTCCAGCTGCCTTGACGTCCTTTCCGACTACAGACACAAGGTAAAGGTACCTTACCCTCCGGCTAGCTACATGCCATCTTTCTTGACGTATCAGCAGCTTGCGGACGAATCTGCAACGAGGTCCAGATGAAGTACCATGACCGAAGAAGCAGACGTCCGCAAGCGTCCCGAACTCGTCCAGCTCGCCCGCGCAACATGTCGACACGCGAAGCTCCGATGTAACCGCCTGTACCCAGCATGCGACCAGGTACCAGATTGCGGCTCGTCACTGGCCACCCTCTGGCGCTGGATAACAGAGGCTGATGGGCCCTCGTGCATCAAGTGCTCGCCTCGAGGCTCCTGTGCCTACATTGAACGAGGCCTGAGGTTCAACGCAGCGAGACGCAACAACGATGCGACAGAAGATCGATCGTCTGGATCGTTCGTCATTGAGCTCATCGACTCTGAAACCTCATTCGAACGCAATCAAGACGTTCATCGTGATATCAACGACGATAGCCTGTCTGCAGCCGGCGATGGCCTGTCTCGACTCACTGGCAAGTTACGGCTGTCTGGCTCAGCCGAGCTCGACGGCATGGAGTTTCAAAAGCTTACGCACGAGTGAAACTCGCTCTTTCAGGACGTTCTGGGCTTCCTCATTCTGCAGCGGAAGGTGGGTAACTGCCGTAGCCTTGAGCGACTTTTGACTGCCAGAGTTCTCTCTGTCAAGCTTTCACGTCCAGAACAGTGATACAGTCTTGCGGCCATGCACTTCTATGACGTGACACGTGACGACTCGAGTACTAGGAATGGCGAGATATCTGGCTCAGTTCCGCAACGGTGGCGTAGTCGGAGTCGTCTAGAAGAGCAACCAATGCGCGGTTCTTCCAACGAGAGTCTATTGGACTGCGATCTTCCTCTCTACGGCTGTGAGCTGCACAGGCGAGACTTCTGGCGCGAAGTGAATGGCATATGCCCGGCCATCGGCAGACTATCATGCTACATCGGCGGTATCGCGAGGGCGTCTCTCTTCGGCCCCATTAGCTCCTCAGATGTCCGCGACGTCGACGACCGCGAAGGCTTGACTGCAGAGACAGCCGCTCTGCCCGAGCCTTTGTGGCCGAACATCGAAAGCCTTGTCAAGCGAGGATACTCAAGCAATGCAAAGGTAATCTGTGCCTTGGGCAAAACCGTCTCTGGCTGTGAAACAATTCGGGGTCTCCCTCATAGCGAGGAAAGGTCTCCTGGTAAGGTGTGTAGACTCTCAAAGCTTGGCCGAAGGCTTGCCCGCCTTGGAAGCAAAAGCCGTCGGCAGTCTTGTCGAGAGCTTGTGCAGGCTCACGGTATTGGTGTTGTCTGTATGCCTACTTCCCCGCATCTCGTCCATCTTTTGGTGACACCTGCTTATCCGGGAAATGATCTTCGCAAGTCGGCCAACAGTCGGATCTGTAAGCCGTCTCGTCTATCACTTGGCATATTGTAGTCCTCCTCTCAGATGCTGCATTGAGACTCATATGGGCATTTTATGCTTTCCATTTGGCCTAGCCGCCGAAGGTAGCATCGGAGGGAGAGTTTGGTCAGCTATATCAATGTGACTGTCTCTTTAGACATGCCAAAGCCATCAGACTCAGCTTGTTACTCATGAACATGGACAACATCGACCAGAAGGAACAATACCCGGTGGCGCCACGACCGAACAGCCCGGTCTTCTATGACGAGAAAACGCCAGTCAAAGATGGTGATGCCGCTCTGGACTTCCTTCGCGGCGAGGCCGTTCCAGGCGAAGCAGAAACAATTGACGAGCGGAAGCTGGTTAGAAAGATTGACTGGATGGTAGTACCGCTCATGTTTGCATGCTATCTCCTCCAATTCCTGGACAAGAGCTTGCTGAACTATGCCGCTGTCATGGGCATTCGCGAGGATCTCGTGAGTCTTCGCAAAGAACACGCCAAAAGAACTTTGGGCGCTAATATTCTCAGGACCTCGACACAAACCAGTATGCCAATCTGTCCCTACTGTTCTATGTCGCCTTCCTCATCTTCGAGTTGCCTCATGCATACATGATGCAACGCTTCCCGACCGCGAAGTACCTGGGGACATGCGTCTGCCTTTGGGGGACCGTGGTAGCCTGCACTTCGGCCGCGAACTCCTATGCTTCTTTGGCTGCACTTCGCTTCCTGTTGGGCATGTTCGAATCCGCGATCTCGCCAGCCTCATCATCGTCACCAGCATGTGGTACAAACGTCACGAGCAGCCTCGAAGGGTCGGGACGTGGTATATTGGGGTTGGGTGTGCAAGCATTCTCGGTAGCCTGATGAGCTTTGGCTTTCAGCATTACGACGGTGATCGCTTTAGCTCCTGGCAGATCATGTTCCTCGTTGTAGGGCTCATCACCATCTGCATGGGTATCGTCGGTAAGGTCCAGCCGAAGAACGTGCATGTCCGGACGAAGATAGCTGACTACTTCACCAGTGATCATTTTCCTGCCAGACAATCCTATGTCTAGCCGATTGACGCACGCCGAAAGAGTAGCTGCGGTCGAACGCCTTCGCGAGAACCAGACCGGTATTGAGAATAAGCACTTCAAGCCCTCTCAAGTGCTGCAGCTTGCAAAAGACCCTCAAGCATGGCTCCTTGCTCTGATCACCACCGCGGCATCCATTCCCAACGGTGCCGTCGGCAGCTTCCAGAGCATTCTGATCAAGTCTTTCGGCTTCACCGACTATGAAACTACATTGCTGCAGATACCTGGAGGCGTCATCGCGGTCATCAGCGTGCTCTTGGCAACGTATCTAGCAGGCAAGTATGATGCGCGAGGTCTCAATATCATCGCGTGGTCTGCTATCGGTGGCCTTCTTGGAGGGAGTCTGCTCGCATTTCTACCTGATTCGAATCAAGCGGGAAGGCTTGCTGGCAACTATATCACCCACGTGGTAGGAGCCTTCTTGCCATGCGCGTATTCGTGGTCTGCGGCAAACCATGCCGGGCACACCAAGAAAGTCACCATGAATGCGTTACTGCTAATGTCATTTGTAAGCTCACCATTCTGGCTTGACAACATGTTGGTATCGTGCTGACAAGACTTCCAGTGTCTGGGCAACATTTTGGGTCCGTTGACCTTCAGGACAAAGGACGCGCCGAGCTATACCCCTGCGAAGACTACAATCGTAGCAGTCGATTCGGTGGCGATCGTAGCCACCATAGTCTTGCTCGTGTACTATCGCTGGCAGAACAACAAGCGAGACCGTGACGCAGCTGGTCAAGACCACAAAAGAGACATTGAGTTTAGCGATCTGACGGACTTGGAGAACAAGGAGTTCCGGTATAGATACTAAGCGATCACTGCCGCGAGGTCAAAAGTCCTATGATAGCGAGCAGTGCTTGAGCGAAGGACGTTGAAGCGGATACACAGTACGATAACTTTGGACGAACAGTGTCAGTGTTCATGTTCCGAGAACAATCAGTCCGTCAAGCGGCAACATCACTGACTCGAATGCAACCCGCCTCTTCCCTTTCCGTGTTCTGGCCAAATTGTGCCAGCCTTCCGTCTCAGCTACTCTGATCACCAACAATGGCGAAACGTCAACTGTCAACGGTCATATCCGAACGACCCTTGACCCCCGTCACCACAGCCTTCCGCTTCTACCATCACTCCACCAATTCCAAGTTCCAGCCCACCGTCTTCAGTCACCTTTCATCGAGATGGAAGGGGCTCCGCAGACGAGACAAACCCGCCATTGGCTTCCGACGTGGTCTCGACGTGGCTCATAAGCCACTTGAAGCATGTGAAAATCAAGGAACAATGGTACTTCTTGTCGCTGTCATCACACACAACGTGATTCGCATGCATGCACCCCGAGATCTTGTTCTGCCTTGTACCTTCTAGCATCTGCACTTGCAGAGTGCCGGTGCGGGACACGGTGGGGAGTTCATCACGTCCCGCTCTCCACAGCGGCACGGCTTGCCCATCCATCAGAGGGGACCGAGGCTCGAAAAGAATACCTACAGTACCTACGGTGTCGGTGGGGTGCATCATCCTGCTGGACATTACGTTATCGCAGACAAACAGTCTCGCCCTCAGACTACCTAGGTACTGTCATGTTTGTTAAGTCCAAGTCACACTCAAGAGCTCATTGGAAAGCTCGTCGGAATCAGCAAGTTACAGTAAAGACACATGCCCACGAAGCCGTAGCCCCATATGGCAGCGTACAATGTACAAGTTGTATCATCGAGAATGCTATACATAATCCAACAATGAGCCGTTTTCCCTTTGACTCAAATATGCGCCCTGCTATACAACGCCGGTTCCCCTCAAGAAGTATTCAATGGCAAGTCACCAGAGTGCTCTAATTCGGCTCCCATGGATGTAAGGGCGAGAAAGCTTGTGTATGAGAATGGTAGTCCAGACTGTCGTTGTCCCAGCCTTCGCGAGTTAAGAAGGTGCTTGAGGTTGCTGGTGGCTCTTCGCTTTATGATGGCGCTCCCCCCAAAGGTCAATGGGTGCCATTTTGGCCCAAACGCCATGATCGCCGTGATGCCGCTCTAAGTATTCCGGTCTCCGGTGTACTTGAAAGGCTGAGAGACGCTGGCTGTGGGAGACTCCAGCTTTGACTGTCGCTGTGGCTCCGTTCCTACGAACGTCCTGTCCTGCGTCCCGCCTTTGACTAGAGAGAGAGGGAGAGAGAGGTCACCGAAGACTCACTATCGGAGATCATTAGGCGAAGCATTGCCGTTCCGCTCAGCTTCCGCCTGCTCCTGTCGCTCTCTCTCTGCATTCTCCGCTGCCTCGCGCTCCGCATCCTCCCTTTCACGGAACTCCTTGAGAGCAAGATTCCTATTCTTCTCCTCTTCTGGCATCGTCTCCCAGTTCTTGGTATCTTCGTCCCAGTTCTTAACGCATTCCATGTCCCAATTGCACCTCTCAACCTCGCCGTACATTGGGTGGTTGAAGCGAGGATGCTGCTCGGGCCAGTGCGAGGCATGGTAGTGGTGCCTAACCAGTGCGTGCCTCGACTCATGGTTGCCAGCGTCAGAATGACCTTGGCCAGCGGCGAAAGCCTCGACGTTCTGGACGAGAGTGCCGCCAATGAGCGTGGACTCTTCTAGGTCATGGAAGTATTTCCAGGTAATGTCACGTCCGGTGCGCTCGGACATGTCAGCGAGGATGGCGCGCGTGAAGGCCGACGGCCCAGTGCCGCTGATGACTTGGTCGAAGTCTAGCTGGATGTCGGTGATTGCTACGCCTTGCTCTTGCGCTACGGTCTTCAGCCAAGCCATGATGGTTTCGATCAAGCGCATCATCACCGGAAGTCTCGGCTTGCACATGAACTATGGGCGAGGTCAGTCATGGGCTACCACTCTCGCGGGGGCGGTCGACTTACAGTCCACTGCACGAAAGACTCGCACTTCTGCCCTAATACCGGGTGGTCGTGGAACTCGGGCTCGTCGATCTCGACACCGACCACCATGTCGATGTCCCGCTCATTGTAGCGCTGAGGTATGAACTTGCCAACGTGCCTCATCGCTTCGACGTCGATGTCGGCGTAGACACCCCCTTCCACGTACATGATCATGTAGCGGAGCAGATCTGCCTTGATGATCCTCAATCTCAGGTTGCGGTACACGTGTACAATGTCTGGCCGGTTCAACCCATCGGGACCAAACTCCTTCTCGACGTAGGCCATGTCATTGTCGTCAGTCAAGACTTCGTACCGGAAAGTCGGGTTCTTCTGTATCCAAGACCGCGCGGTCTCGAGGTCCTTAACCTGGAAGTCGAGAGATCCCACTTTCCATATCTGCCAGATCTTTTTGGGAAATCTCCCGTCGCTGACATCGGAGAATCGGGAGTTGACGCCGCTGAAGGATCCGGAGAGGAAGAGAAGGAGGAGGACGATTGCGGCGAGGGCAGGAAAGGTCCGTCGGACTTGCTTAGGGACAGTCACTTCCTGCTTGGGAACAAAGTATTCGGAATAGCGCTTAGTGGCCTCCGCGTAGCGCTTGGTGTCCCAGTTCATCTTGTCGAAGGCTGTCGTGTAGCGGGCAAGGCCACGGCCGGGGTAGAGAAAAGAGAAGCCTTCCAGGCACCAGCAGCACCTCGATCAGAAGTGTCGTCTTGCTCGGGAGAAGAGTAAGCCTGCTTGATCGGACCCAGTGACAGCGAGCGAGCGAGCACGGTGGGAGGCCGAAATGGTCAAAAGAGGGCCATGGCGGTCTTTTTGCCCCCAGCAAGGGTACTCGGTCGTTCTGTCTGGAGGCCCGTGAACGCCGTCGATCACCAAGGCCAAGCGGGAGCTTGTCAACGGCCAACACACTTTCGACGATGGCGTAGTGGCGTGCGGTCACGGCGCGATGCCTGATGCGATTAATTTCCGAGGCACTAGACGGTTCAGGGTGCTGTAAGGGGCCTATCTGCTATGGCACTCGCTCGTGATAATACCGTATTTAATAATAAACCACTGGCCTAGGGGTACGGAGGAAGGATCACAATGATGCGGCACGCCTTCGAACCCGCATGGCCAACCTTCACGTCGGCGCCCTGCTGGACGTGGACGACCCTCCTGCCTCCCGACCCAACAGTTTCATGGGTGGCGGAGCTCGCTGGTGGCAGCCGAGGTTCGGTAGGAGCCAGGCCGTCGGGAGCATCGCCAAGCCATGCCGGTCATGATGATAATAATCCAGGCAGGAGGCCAGGGGAGGGTAGCGGGGTCGACAGTTTTCCGGGTCGCTCGCAGCTCGCTCTCACCCGTTATTCATCACCCAAGTCGACTGCATGTTGGGGCGCGTACGCAGGCACCCGGGATGTTCCCCGAGATTCCCTGTCGACATGGCGGGGAGCTGGAAGCAGGTACGGCCTACGCCGACAACATGAATGTGCCTCGGCCTGGCCAATGATCTCCGCGAACTACGTACCCGCAAGCGGTCCGCACGCGGTCAGACGCTTCTGATCCACGCCCACATCGTCGTCGTTGGCTTTTCTGTGCCTGCGCACGACATTCAATATGATTGATGATGGCTCAATCAACGACGGGCATGATCCTGTGCGATATGCTTTCACATGCGGCGCTGGGACCAGGCCAGCCCTCGGATGGTTGAGTTCACCCAGCAATAGCAACGCACACCCTCATCCTGTGATCTTGATGCAGGGGGCCGCTAGTCTTCGCGGGCAGCGTGCGGAGGCCCCTAGTGACCGTCTAGGGGGAAGACGCTCCCGAGGCCCAAAGCGGCCTAAGCTATAGCTCGTCAAGGCGAGTCTGGTGATCCGAGAGCTATTCAGCTGCTGGTCCGACCACGCGTCTCACGTCGCCCTGAGACTTACAACTCTCGAGCAGAGAAGTCATCTCTTGTGCTATCTGCCACGAGGAATCGAGGGTCCTTCGTCATGCCATATCACGACTCGGACAGCAACAACATGGCGGCGCCAGGCATGGGACTACTGGAGAAGGACACCGAGTCGCTGGACATGGAAGAGAGGCATGCATCAAACGCGGATCGTTTTCAGAATGGCCTATTATACGCAGCCAACAGCGTGCTACAGGTCGTCAAGCCATCGTTTCTGAGCCGAAAGGGCGACAAGAAGAACAGTAAGCTGCGGCGGACTGCCTACTTGGATGGCCTGCGAGGCTTTGCCGCTTTCCTTGTCTACTGGCATCACCACTTGCTATGGGCGCACGAGGCGTTGGGTTCCGAGAAGATTCTACAAAGTGGCTACGGTTATGAAGGCAACTACTACTTCGCTAACCTCCCCGGTGTACGCATCTTTGTCAACGGCGGTCACATTGCAGTCGCATCCTTCTTCGTGCTGTCTGGCTACGTGCTCTCAATGAAGCCTCTGCTGCTCATCAACTCTGGCGAATACGCAAAGCTCGGAGACAACGTAGCCGCGGCGCTCTTCAAGAGATGGCTGCGTCTCTACCTGCCAATTCTCGCCACTACCTTCATTCTGCTCTGCGCGTGGCATATATTCGGTATCTACGGCAACTTCGTGCCTGAACCGAACTTTGGAGCTGGGATATGGAAATGGTACATTGACCTGAAGAACTACACATTTGTGTTTCGGACAGGAGGTGACCCTTGGCTGAGTTACAACCCTCATACTTGGTCAATCCCGGTGGAGTTCAAAGGCTCAATCATCATCTACACTGCTCTCCTGGCCTTCTCCCGATGCACCCGCCGAGCCCGCTTCTTCTGCGAAGCCGCACTCACCTACTACTTCATGTACATTGCAGACGGCGCGCACTTCGCCATGTTCATGGCAGGCATGATGCTCTGCGATGCCGATATCGCCGCCCAGAATGACGATCTGCCTTCGTGGTTCGCCATCATCAAAGAGTTCGAGACGCCAATCGTCTACACCATGTTTATCGTGGCTATGCTCCTGGGCGGCATTCCCTCTTACCTGTCCGACGTCTCTTACCTGAGGGACTCGCCCGGGTGGTACGTCGCCTCCTTTATGAAACCTCAGGCCGTCTTCGACTACAAATGGTTCTTCCTCTTCTGGGCCGCTATTTTCCTCATCATCTCTTCCGGCCGCATCCCATGGCTCAAACGATTCTTTGAGACCCGCTTCAACCTCTACCTCTGCCGCATCTCCTACATGCTCTACCTGGTGCACGGCCCGATTCTCTGGACGCTTGGCGACCGGCTGTACGCCGCTGTCGGTTTTGCACGCGAGCAGCATGCCATGTCGATACCACATTGGGTCAATAGCTTCCCAGTCCCTAGAATCGGCCCATACGCGCTGGAGCTAAGCTTCTTCGTGCCGCAAATCATCCTACTTCCGGTCACCTTGTTGGCTGCCGAATTGGCGACTACCATGATTGATGGCCCTAGCTTACGCTTCTCGGGCTGGCTCTACAAGCAGACTGTACCGGCGCCTGAAGAAGGACACCGTGGTGCGGAAAATAGGGCGTAGGAGTTCTTTGGTTCAGTGTACTCGTGATGATTTTTAGCACTTTGCATTACACTTTAGACGCTCGACACCCGGTAGAATTACTTCCCACCATGTCCGCCAACAATCCTCTTTGCCATCTCTTTACTCAAATTCCATCCCTTGCCAGCCCCTGAGCGCTCGTCTCTTGTGCTGTATGATGTGTGTTCCTCCACTATCGTCTTGTTGAGACTCGTCTCCTAACTCCTGCTCACAGGAGTGCAGGAGGAAGATGCATAGTAGCAGCCTTATACTCCTATACCTACAGGCTATAGAAGAATTCTTAGCGTGGAGCGGCATAATAGCAAGAAGAGCCGAACGACAGGTGGGTCTGAGATCTGTCCGTCTCTCAATGTGGCTAGTAGCTCTTCCCCGATAAGGCGGGAACTCCATCCGTGCGCGTATTGGGCAATCTTGGATTTTCCAAGGTTCGTAGATTGACCCCACAGCAAAGCCAACAGGGGTGGTGAGCTACGGGGCGCGCTTCGTGAAATGTGCAAGCCGTCGGGGCCGAGGCGCTGCGATACCTGCTTGTGAGTGGTCGGTTGGAAACTTTGGCTGAGATGCTGCTTGTAGCTTCCCCCCCTTGTTTGCCATTCTAGCACCTTACTAGTACAGCTTCTAATAGCAGAGTCGTTGCTGGGACCTGTGGCTCGCGGTGGTTGGGACTTGGGCTGGCAATGGTATTGCAGAATATTGGAAGATGCACGCTGCTAATAGTCACGCACGCGGACTCGCAGCAGTCGCTCGGCGAGCACCGGCACGAAGAAAAGGTGATCGAGTACAGTTTGGGTAGCGGCTCGATGCTTCCTTTCTGCTCCACGTGACCATTATTTCTCCATGGGTACCTTAGGCACAAAGGGGGGGGGGCAGGATCGGGCCTAGGGCCGGGCTGGGCCCTCCTGATTCCTGAGTGCTCCCTAGGCAGCACTAACGCACGCTCGCCTTGACAAGGCTAGACGACCATGTTACCCCGGTAGGTGACCGTCGGCTTCTCAGTTCACGCACGCTCGTCGCAATGCTCATCCAGCCCAAGAAAGGCGTCTTGCCTGCTATTGGCGGCGTCATCGTCCTCATCTTCCTCTTCGCGCTCTTCTCTGGCGGCGATTATGTCTCGAAGCCAACCGCATCTGTCAGAGAATGGGCAAATGGTCGCCTTGAATCATGGAGCGGCCATGCAGAAGATCAAGAGATTTACACAGCACCCAAGGAGCCCACGATAGCATCCGATAGCGACGAGTCGCCGTCGGAGCCCGAGCCCGAGCCTACGACCGAGTTCGACTCGCTGCCAAAGCCTAAGACTGAGCCCAAGCCTCCCACCGATTTCGACTCCCCCCAGAAGCCCAAGACTGAGCCCAAGCCTCCCATTGATTTCGACTCGCCGCCAAAGCCGAAGACTGAGCCCAAGCCGGCGCCCGAGCCAGTGTCAAAACCGAAATCGAAACCGAAGCCGTCGACGTCGAAAACGACTGGGGTGGCAGGAACGCACAATGAGATCTCGTCCAGCATCACCGAGGACGGCAGCTATTTCCCCATCACCTTCCGCGACTATCCAGCAATGAATCCGAACATCATACCTCACCCCACGTTGAACGACACCTGGTTCATTGTTGCGCAAAGATACAAGGAGGGCCCTGAGAATCCAACATGGTTCACGGAACTTGTCTGCGAGGCTGCATTCAAGGACGGGAGGTTGGAGTGCATCGCGTCTCCGCTCATCCTTCCCATTCCGGCGACATTCAGCACAAAATGTGAAGGAGACATTTCACACTTCAACTTCAACGTTGGCCCGCACGATGCGCGCGTCTTCTATGGGCCGGACGTGCCGTACATCCTGTATGGCTCGCAATCCGCGTTCAATTGCTTTGGTCAGTGGATGACCGATTTTCGCTCACTTGTCGATTGGTACTATGCCCGCCGTCAGACCGACCCTTTCGGCATTCCCACCGACCTTCAACGTCCGGAGCCCTACGGCCCGATCGAGAAGAACTACTTCCCCTTCTGGGACCATGAAGGAGTGGTACACATGCACTACGACATTTCACCCAGGAGAGTCTTTGGCAAGATCGGCTTCGATGGGACGGTAGGCGAGGATCTAGCACCGCTTGCAGCCAGCAAGGACAAGTCGTGCTTGGCCAAGTATATGGCGCCTCCAGAGGCCGCCCAGTTCGAGTCGATCCACCAATCCACCAACTCCCTTTCGGTTACGATGTGTAACCGCAACGACACAACCTGCAAGCAGACGACTTCCAACACCTACATTTTCACCATCGTCCAGCGCAAATCCTACTACAACTTCCACAGCGTCTACGAGCCTTACGTGGTCGTCTTCAACCAGGGCGCGCCCTTTGAACTCTACGGCATTTCGTCGAAGCCATTCTGGATCAAGGGTCGCAAAGAGGACCGACATTCGTCGGAAGATAAGAGGGATCTCAAGCGGGATTCGGAGATGCTGTACGTTACATCGGTGAACTGGAAGGACAGAGGACTGAAGTATCACGGTTTCCTCGACGACGACCTTTTGGTCGGGTTTGGAATCGAAGATAAAGATACCGGCGGTATTGATGTGCCGGCTGCGGATCTACTGCGGGATTTGGGTTTGTGTAGCGATACGTAGCGGTGTCATGTATTCCCTTTTTGCGCTGACGAAAGTCTGTGAAAGCTTCTCTTACGTATCGCTTTGGAGCGGCTTACAGAGGGTTTGGCCTGGTTCAAAGGCGTCTCGTTGCTAGAGCGGAACGTTGACTAGACGCCTCTGGGTGGGTGCGAGCGCGGGGTCCTGCACGTGGCTGAAAAGATCTCTGTCTCCTTATGACCTGGCAACGATCGAGTTCTCCACGAGTCACATGGTCCGGATCTGAACTGTTTTTGAAAGGTCGAGATGTCCTTGCGAAGATCGAACCTTCAGTAATCGTCTAGGGGCAAGAGCAGTGCGGATTCATGAGGACCACCCAAGGTAGCAAACATGGTTTTATCGACAACTTGTTTCTTCCCTTGGTCTTGAGGCACTGTCTTTGTCTGGTATCGTGGTTCATGGTAATGCAAAATATGTGTACTTGCTCTCTGGAAGCCGCTGAGAGGGCTGCACATGGTGTCCTCCCGCGGACTTTCTAGAATGTCAGTGACATTATGAATTCCTCTGGATTGGACAGGGCAGTGATGAAGTGAGAGGCGGCGAGGGTTGCGCAATTGGATGTGTATCACGATGCTCTAACACAGTCGAATATCAAGCCTACGCAATCTTTCGTCTCGCGCTTTGCTTGAAGCCTCGGGAGCTGCTGTTATAGGCTCACGACGGGACGTCCGTCCTAGAATCCATGACAAACAATGAGTCGTGCATGACAATTGTGCTGGTAGTACCTGCCTAGGTAGGCAGGAACGCAGACGACACCTTAGCAACGGATTGAACGACCTTCACTTCGGCAACGGATCAATTATCTTCCGACCGAAAAGATTTCTGGGCTGAATTCATGCCAGGTGTGTCATTCCATCGACCAGCTTCGTCAGCGGTGACGGATGCTGCGTACTTTATAGTCGACAACCTGGAATATTGAGAAAAGTGTATCCCTTGTACGGCTGCTCTTGTCTCACGCAGAGAGCAATGATGTCATCTTAATATGCAGGAACGACCTAGACATTTCCTACACCCCTTGCTTCACTGACTCGCACCTCAATCAGACACACCGCTCTTACATTCAAACATCACTTCCTTTTGCTTTAGCTTTACTGCAGGCACACTATACTGATCCATCAACCCACTCCGTCCAGTCACTCAATCAACCAACCACCCAAACAAACAATGCCCGGCGACAACCCAACCCTCCAAGCCGCCGAAGAAGCCACAGGCCAAGCACCTCTCAACGCCCAACCCTCCTCACCGCAACCACCGCAACACGGCCCCGTTGTCTCCGACCCCACCGTCGACACCGTGCCCCCAGCCCTCCAAAACCTGCACGCCCCCTTCCAAGGCTTCGTCCTAGGCCTCGACAGCGCCGACACACGCACCAAGAACTCCAATACAATCCCCAAAACCCAATCCAGCGAGTACCCCACCGATAGCGAATTCGAAAATCTCGTCAAAGCGGGGTTGAAACCCGAGGGCCCTGTGAGGGCCGAGACGATTAGGCCGCAGGACGTCAAGTGGCCGGCCGACTACCGCGAGATTATCAAGAGTGTGGAGACGGTTGGCGAGCCGAATAATCTGCAGGTGTACAAGGTGGTGCAAGGGGTGGGGAAGGCGGAGTTGTTTGCTGTTAGTCTGGATTTGGTGAATGAGCGGTTGGTGGGGGTTAGGTTTCCGGAGCAGTAGATTTTTTTTTTTTGCTGCTGGGGTTGGCGGGGGAGGGTTTATGAGAGGAGTATGATGGGATGGTTCTTCTGCTGCGTCTGAGTCTTTGCAGGCGACTCGCATGTCGGGGTTGAAACAGGTAGCCTGAAGAAGAGCAAGGCCGCATGCATGCATTGGGCTTGGGATTTACGGCACAAAGCTTGCCTGAGCTATAGTAGCCGACGATAGCTACAAAGTGAGAGGCTGGGAGTCGCTAATGTCTATCGTCAGAACGGACACGCTCCAATACAGAAGGAGGTCATGGCTGAGCATGAGACAAAGGGCCAATATGACTAGAGATACTGTATCACACCTCCTCAATCGTCCCGTCACTTCCAAGGTGGGATACATGCTACGATTTTTGCTCCTTCCACTTACGACAGTGACCTATGAATTGACTTAGCATTCACTATAGGGGTATCGACAGGGGCGGACGAACGAGCTCGAGAGGCTCGTTGTGCGACACAGGCATACAGGGCGCAGCATGATGAGGTCGTTTAATGTACAAGTCATACACAGCTTGATTATCAAACGCTGCATTCTTCTGCTTTGCTTTGCTCGGCCCAACACTCTAACACTAGCGTCTGTGTAGTTACGGACCTGAGGCTGGCCGACGTCCTCCTGCCGTGTTCCGCCACTGACGTCCGCTGCTTTCTCGTCGAAAGTGCGGCAAAGCGACAGGCTGGTAGAGGCTATTGCGGCGCGTCGCATCTTTCTACGCCGCCATCCTGACCTCGTGACATGCGTGATGCGTTATACCGCTCACACCTGCCGGCCACTTGTATTCGAGACATGCGATCTGTTTCTGTATCTTCAGACCATCAGCACTGCCAAGCGTCGCCAATCCAAGCAGAAAGCTGTGTGCTGAACTTCATCATCGAAGTACTGACCATATCTGACATCGTGGGGCACGCGTACCGGTGGCTAGCACCTAACGTATTCCTGCAAGTAGGTGCATAAATTGACAATCCAAACGCGACCGTGTCCACGCTCAAGGAGGACGTGTAGACGTTGTCGCCTCGTCGAGACCTGCTTTCACCTCCTCGTAACGACGGAAGCGGCCAGCGGCTTCCACTCGCATCTCCTTGCCAGGGTCGTCTGACGGCTGCTGCCGATGCAAAGAGGTATCACCGACTTCAGACGTGCCTCCATTCCGCCCTGCAGGAGCTGCTCGAGACGACGAGCCAGGTGTCCAATCGCTACCACGCTCGCCGGCTGCCCATTGGACGCCGTCCGATACTCTACTAGGCGCACTACCACCTGTCGTCGCGGGTTGAGGCTCGTCTTCACCCGGACGGCTCTTCCTCCTCTTGGACGAGCTCGCAGCGCGACTCCTTTGCTCTAACCGCCTCTGCTCCATCGTCGCGCGCCGTCGCTCCGCACTCCTCTTCGCGGCCTCGGATCTCACTTCGCGCTTGCGAGCTCGGGTCGCCGGGTCAGATGGCGCCCCGTACATGATGAAAGCGAATGGGTGCTGACTACTGCCAGCGCTAGCGGTGGTTGTCACAGGCGGCAGTCGCTGATCGGTCGCAGGTGTCGCCGGACTCGCCATATCCTCTACGAGATCACGCAGGGGGATTCCTCGCGAGGTCCGAGCAGCTTGCTCATCTGATCTGGGGGCATTCCGGTGCCTCGCGTCGTGGCCGCTATTGTGGTGCTGCTCCATCTTTCCTGAGATTATCCAGCACTCAAGTGAGAAAGAGGCAAGTGTCTTTGCTGCAAGCAGATCATTGCGGGAAGCTCGTGACAAGACGTCTTCGGGAAGGCAGGCAAGCAGGCAGGGGGGACAAGGTGATTTTCCGTGAATGAATGTCGCTTCCCGGAAGATTGGTCAGGATGATGGACATGAGACAACGGATAAGTCGAGGTGGGCGTCAGCAACGACTGGAAACCTCGAGTAGCGCCAAAGTCAAAGCGGAAGCTTCCTGGCAGCCTTGCGAGCCTTGCTGCAGGCCTGCACCTGCCCTGCCGTGTGCTGGTGTGAAGTTGCCGTTGCGCTGCCTGCATCTGCCATCAGGCGTGCTGTGACCCGACTGTGACGCCCATCTGCACGTTGTTCGGTGTCAGGGCGGAGCGTGATGCAAAGTCGATGATGTCGCCAAGCATCGTCCGAATGTCACGCTGGCCACGTGTGGCGCCGCACGACTGTATGTCTCGCGTCAGGCTCCTGGAAATTCTCGTCCGAATGAGGTGGCAGCGACGCTTACCTAACCACGTCCGCCGGCTCCTCGGTCCCGACGGGATCGCCATCCACGTCGCGTCCGCTTGCTGTCGTTGTCGTCTGCTGATGCCGGCAGCAGACAGGATCCGTGGGAGGAAGGTGCACTGGTGCCTGATTCAGGTCATCGCAGACTGCGGGGCTGTGGCGACCTTGTCTTAGCTTTCCAATGGAGCTGCCTATCGAGGACTAGCGCGCCTACCCGTGAGCCGCGCCACCGTTGCCACACCGGCTGGAGAAGTCGAACCTCGCTTGGTGTGATGGTCAACTAAGGTACCTGTGGTACTGGGGCACGGGGGTGGTTCCCACGTGTTACAGTGTTTCAGCTCAACGCCAGCCGTCCACGGCTCCTCACTTCACGCCCGGAGACGTCGTCAATAGGATTGAGAGGACGTCATAATCGCGCTGAGAGCACCTCATCGAGCTGCTGCACTTCCGTGCTTAAGACGCCCCTTAAGCCTTTGTCTCGCAGCGATCTCTCAATAATGCTCGCCCGGACTTGCAGCATCAAATAGTGTTGTCCGTGGAATCCAATACGAGCCCTGGGTAGGAAGTTGCACGGATGATACATGAGTGCTCCTCAGTCACGTGTTGACGTGATACACGCTAGCGAAAGCGCGCCCGTTCATCACGGTACCTAGTCGTGCCGAACTACCTCCCACATCAAGGTGACTTGACTTGGTACCGGGCCTCCAACGGCATTACCACTTGGTATGCCTCAAAGCTGCAAGAGCTCAGGCGCGTGCAGATAGATACCTTACGGTCTAGCTAGCACGCTTCCCAACCTTCCTACACAATGGCTCGCAGCCCATCCTCTACACATCTTCCCACCCTCTTGACCCTCCTTCTCCTCCTTTTCCATGCCCTCCCCCCAATAGCCGCAAACGTCAACATTCCCTTCCGCATCGACTACGGCACCGGCAACCTCGCCACAAACCGCGACCCCAACAACAAAGGCCAGACCGAAAAGAAGCGCTTCACCCAGCGCATGCAAGCCGCGCGAGCCGCCGAGACCGAATCCCACTGGTCCGACGCTTACACCGTAAATTGCACCAGCTCCGCCTACCTCGACGCCGAGATCTACAGTTTGCAACCCGAAAAGCTCGATCCAGGCTGGTCGTGGGCGGCCGATAGACTCGATGAATGCATGCGTGGCCCTTACCCGGGGGATTTTGACGGCGGTGACAATGATGGGAAGCCTCGGGTGATTCGCGTAGACTTTGATCAGCTGCCTATTCCTGTGAGGAAGTGGATTGAAGAGCATCCGGAGCAGGATCCGCAGACGTGGAGGAATTGGTTCAAGTCGTTCGTGATGGCGGTTAACGATTTCTGCGTGGTCGATGGGGTGGTGTTCTTTGCGCCGGCGACGTTAAAGCAGTACCTGCCTCTCTTTGCGGTCGAGTCGGGGGAGGAATGTGGCGGCGTGTTGACGGATCTGCGTTTATATGGCAAAGATGTTGATGGATTGAGGGTTGGCGGGAATTTGCTCGGGAAGTCGGAGATAGGGAACACGTTGCGCGTGAAGACGATTGCGCATGTGTTTCGGGAAAAGCGGAGTGCGAATGATAAGACTGCCGCCTCGCAAGATGCGACAGATGCGCAGGAGGAGTTGTAGTAGAGCCTCAAAACATGCGGCGAAGAGCTCAATGTTTGACTGACGACCGTTGTCCCTACAACTTCCTACCCAATTATTTGCCACGCAGACACCTATGAAGTCTGTGGCACGGCAGCTCTCGTTCGTGAGGCTAGCTCGATCCGGCTTATGCCTTAGTCTTTATCGGGGTCACAGTGTAGTAGCGTGTGCCCTCATGGCTCATCTATAAAGAAAATATGAGGTCAACACCGGCTTTTGGGGGCCACGTCAAAGATTTGATGGAGAAATGACGACGTCTCCACAGCCGTTGCTGAGCGTTACTTCTTCACGCCAGCATACAAGAGCGTGCGCGCGCGCTTGCTGATTGCGCCAAGACACTGGCTGGCCGGCGGTAGAGCGGGCTGTTGAGGCGGTAGTGCGATGCACTCGCTCGGGAAGGGCATGAGAGCCCAGACCGTCAAGCAATTGGCTTATCGTTCGCGCGTATCGGCGAAGCTGATCCTGTGTGTTCCACGAACCTGCAAAATCCGGCATGGCCAGACCCCGCAGACACCAATACCTCACAGCACAACCTCTCGCATCTTCGCCAGCAACTCAGTCACGGTAAAGGGTTTCGAAAGAAAGCTATCGACGCCAGCGTCAAACGTTAGCTGCTGCTGCTCCTCCCGTACATTCGCGGTCACGGCAATGATAGGCAAGCGTCTCGAGATCTGCTGTTCCTTCTCCAGTGATCGGATCCGGCGCGTGCAATCCAGGCCGTTCATTATCGGCATTTCGATGTCCATTAGGATGACGTCTACTTTCGGCGAAGCGTTTTGTTCCAATGGCGAGTCGATGTCGTTGGCATCGTCGTCATCGCCGACGGTGTTGTGGCGCCAGCAATTTGCCTTTTCCAGGAGCTCGAGTGCCTCCTTGCCGTGATTGGCAACGGTGACGATGCATTTCGCGCTCCTCAATTGCTTTGCGAGGATCTTTTGGTTGACGAGGTTGTCCTCTACGATAATCACATTGAATCCGTTCCGCTCCGATGTTGCCTTTGACGGTGCGTCGGGCAGCCCAGGCTGCGCGTTTGGTAGACCAGCTCCTGTCGAAGTGTGCTCACTTGATGCGGACTGTACCGTTGGAGCTGGCCGGCGCCCGAGTTGCGCCACCATCCTAGGAGCAGGCAAAGCAAAGTCCTCTGGTTCCTGCTCAGATGCCACCGCCGTTCTCGTCTCGATGTAGAAAGCGAACACCGAGCCCTCGCCCGGCCGTGACGCTACACCAACACCTCCACCTTGCTTTTCCGCCAGCTCTCTGGAGATGTACAAGCCAAGGCCGGAGCCAGCGTAATTGACGTGCGTGCGCGGCGACACTTGCGAGAATCTTTGAAAGAGCTTTGACGTTGCACTCGCGGTCAAGCCTGGTCCCGTATCCTGTATGCAGAAGTAGAGATAGAGTTTCTCATCGTTGTCTCTCAGCTCTGGAAGCGCTTCGTTGATGGGACTGCAAAGCTTCGAAGGCACCATTGACAAGTCGCCAAATGCTGTAGCCATGCGATTGGGTCGTTTCTTCTGCTGCCCGTACCGCACGCAAATCTCCCGCACCGCCTGTGACGCAGTGTATTTGATCGCGTTGCTGATGAAGTTCAAGAGAATCTGAGTGAGGCGCGAGACGTCAACGAGCATCCAAGCCCTGTCCAGATTGCTTTCGGAGTCGTCCTTTACAGCCGTGATCTGAAGGTCATTCATCTTCACCTCCCCATCAAACATCTTAATGGTGTCGGCAACTATCTTGCCAGGCTGTCCAAGCACCGGATTGATGGAGACCATGCGGGAATCTAGACGAGACAGCATCAGCACATCATCGATGACCCGTTTCTGATGAGCGGCACAAGACAGGATGGTACTTGCAGCCGCCGCACTTTCGCGCGCTGCATGCTGCCAAGCCTCTAGCGAGTCGGGAAGATCGGTGTCCAGGCTGGTTGCAATACTGTCGGCGAGCTGAGATATTGCGGACAAAGGGTTTCTCATCTCATGGGAGGTGACGTCTATGAAGTCTTCCTGACGTTTCTTCGCCAGAGTTGCCGCTGCAGCATTGCGTGTTTGAACCGCTTCAGCCCACTTCTGACGGCTGATGTCGGTCACATAAGCCATCAGAAGTTTCGCGTTGCCATTTTCCATCAGTGGTAAAGCAACTCCCAGTATCCAGGCAGAGCTTGGCTCGGTATCCTCGTCGTCTCGAACGGGTGGTGACCACCTCCTATCGAGACGCCACTCGCGAATTGCGCGCGGAGCGCCGCCCATCAGCGCCTCGAATGTAGTTCTATGCTCCTCTCGCGCTTCAGGAGCAAGTAGTCTCTGAAACTCGTCAATATTCGGCTTTGCAGGATCCATTTCCATGATCTCGAAGAACTGATCGTTAGCCCAGACAAACGTGCCGTTCGGCTCGATCTGAGCCATGCCCATAGGCGCGGACGCTGCCAGATGTCTTTGCCGCTGTTCGCTGACCGTCAATCGGCGCTCCAAGATCTGCTCACGACGCTCGGCTTGCTCCGACGAGATTGCGTTCAACCATTTCACCTCCATCTGCCTCGTAAGGTCCGAAATGCTTTGCTCAATGCTTTCATCATAGAGTCTTCGAGGGTTCGTACCTAGCATGGAGAACCCTAGTACCTGACCGCTGATGATCAAAGGGCAGATGACGACTTCTCGTGGACGCTCACCAAAGCCGTGCCAATCGATTCCATCAAGTATTTCCTTGTACCTCTTGTCTGTTGTACTCAGTGCGTACGGCTTGCCAGTGTGTCTGACATGGCGAAACAAAGGCACTAATCCAGCCTGACAGGTTTCCAGTCGTGCGTGAGACGGCGCACAAGGATGATCCTTGCGCACGCCTATAGCGACTTGCAGAAAGATATTGGGACTTTCTTCCGATTCGTGAGCGAGCTCGTCGTACGAATACAACAAGGCCGCCGGTATATCTTCCGGGTCAGTACCCAATGCCTCGCTGAAACGATCGAGCGTGTCGCCCACAGTGAGCTTAGGGATTTCGCCAATCCGGTCAACGACCTTCCGCCGCCGACGCCGAAGGATTTGTTGTGTCGCTTCGAACACGGTATTGTAACAGCCCCGTATCTGACCGCAATCATCACGCAAAGGGATGAACTGTCCTACGAAAAAGACTTCCTCTAAGTACCCGTTACGCTCGAGGAAGACGTGAATCTCGTTCACGTCGACAGTCTTTCCAGTACTTTCGACCTCTTGAAAAATGGGCTCGAAGGTGGCCGAGACTTCAGGAAAGACTTCGTTAAAACCACGTCCCATTAGTGAGGGATGCATAGCGCCGAGCAATGGCGCGAACGCGGCGTTGTAGAAAGCGACCCTCTCGGGACCCCAGTAGACCCCTGCGCCACGGCTGTCGGCGAACACCATGGAGGCGTAGAAGCGCAAAGAGGACTGCCAGTCCGGCAAAGGACCCAAGCTGGTCGTGCCATAGTCACAGTTGAGAAAGAGGAAGTTGTGCTCCGTCCTTGGTATAGTGTCGGTCCAAGCGGCTGATCTTCGAGTAAGGAATGCTGAAGGTTGCTGGCTCTGGTCGGAAAGCGATGGTGACGAGTCTTTGAGATTCTCGCCATGACCAGCGGCGTTATCCACTTCTGGTCCTGCTGTTGAAGCATCTCCCATATTGGGCATATGCAATCAACATGTGCTGCAGGGAGCGTCGGATGCTCCTCTAGAGACGCTTCGTCCAGCGCCTCGACTGCTAGCAATAGGACGCAGACTGTTGCGTACGTTCATCTGCCACACTTGGCGTCATCTTCGACCTCTCTCCGTTCTGATACGGATCGGAGAAGAAAAAAGAGGCGTGGACATGGCGACATCCGTAGCCGCGTAGCAGAGGGTAGGTAGTGTGGCAAACGACGGTACCGGATACATGAAGTGGATGTTCCAAGCCGCGAGTCGGTAGCGCCGGGCGGAGATCGGGGAGATATCGACGGGAGGCTCTCCGGACACTAGTCCCCGGGCCGTGGCTTGACGTGGAGGATGCACCGATGGCGACGGGACGGGTTGCTTCGGTTGGCACCCATCAGTTGCGAGATGGCCAACGAGTGCACGTCTACCACTTGTAACTTGTAGATACATGTGTTTTGGATACTGTTGTACGATACTGGCTGGAGTTGATACCGTCTCGTGCAACATGACACTTGCTGCTGTCAGACGCTGTGGCTTCTGAACCTCCCATCTCCTTTGCGCGATAAGCAACGACCCGCCATGGGGGACGAGGACAAGTACAAGCAGTATGCGAACATTCCGATCCCCACCTACGACGAGGCGACATCCTCCCGTCCCGGCTCCTCGCAACAATACCGTGGCCCTGAAGATACGAGCGACGACGCGGAGAGGCAAGGCCTGCTTGAACAAGGCCAAGCGCAGTCTGAATATCACCCACCCACTGTAGAGTCCGCCCGCTCCAGTGTAGACACCTTAGATGGCGTGCAAGTACCCGACGAAGACGAGGATGACGGGCGACGGCCGCTGGAAGAGATGGATTACCTAGACCCTGTCGACGCATCGCGAAGAAGTCCGCGACTATACCACCGTGCGCGATTACGCGAGGCCAGGAGCAAATGGTCGCAGCAACTCTCCAACATCTCCTCCACGCTGTGGTCCATCCGTCTGCCGAGGATTCGATCGTTGTATAGCCCCGTGCGGTCATCCGAGAACACGACTCCTTCCACGCCGAATACCACTTCCACGTGGCTCACACGATTCACCCAATCGGCGAGACTGCCCGACCAGTATCGAATATCTGCGCCCACGGCAGCGAGGCTGTTCGGCTTGTTCACCCTCATGACTCTTATATATGTACTGTTCGCCTTCGATATCTTCCCAGGACGTGGTCATTTAAGAGGCGGTGCGCATTTTGACCCGGAGTCCGTGCGGACATTCGTGCAGGACAATGTCGACAGCAACATCATCGAAGGCTACCTGGCGCACATCACGTCTTTCGACCATGTAGCAGGCACCGAGGGTGATCTCTACTTGGCGAAGTGGATGGAGGAGAAGTGGGCAGAGAGCGGACAGCTCGATCATATTGCGATGCTGCCTTACTACGTGTATCTGAATTATCCTGGTGAAAGGAGCGTCAGTATTGTAAGGCCGAAGGGAAAGGAATGGACCGCGAAACTGGATGAGGAGAAGGTCTATGAAGACAGGCAGCAGACAAAAGCCTGGCACGGCCACAGTAAGAGCGGAGAGGTTGAAGGGCATCTAATTTACGCCAACAGTGGCAGTAGCGTCGACTTTGCTTGGTTACATAAACGGGGAGTGGTGACCAAGGGCTCCATTGCGCTGGTCAAGTATGGCGGGTCCGAGGGAGACAGGGCACTGAAGGTGATGGCGGCGGAGGAGGCCGGATGCGTCGGTGTACTAACCTACTCTGACCCAGGAGACGTCGCAACGGACTCTGCATGGCATCCAACAGACGATACGCTGCAGAGAGGCAGCGTGAGCAGGACTAGTCTGATTATGGGCGACCCCTTAACCCCAGGGTTCCCTAGCACGCAGAATGCGAACAGATTGTCGAAGGAGGAGAGTCCTGCTTTACCAGGCATACCATCGCTACCGTTGGCATGGAGAGATGCCAGTCATCTGATCGAGTCGTTGAATGGCCATGGCACGAAACTCGACCACGGCTGGATACACGGGCCGAAAGAATTCTCGAAAGACTGGTACTCTGGCAATGCCACTGCAGCCTCTCCAGTAGTAGCATTGAAGAACAAGAACGACGAGAACCCTGTGCAGCAGATCTGGAACCTCCATGGCATGATCGAAGGTCTGGAGGAGCCGCAGAAGAAGATCT
Organism: Salinomyces thailandicus; assembly: GCA_005059885.1. NCBI lineage: Eukaryota > Fungi > Ascomycota > Dothideomycetes > Mycosphaerellales > Teratosphaeriaceae > Salinomyces > Salinomyces thailandicus. The sequence continues at coordinate 259,722 of NAJL01000018.1, forward strand.
TGGTGGGCAATCACCGCGACGCATGGTGCTTTGGCGCTGCAGACCCTGGCTCAGGCTCCGCTGTGATGATGGAAGTGGTCCGCATCTTTAGCGAACTGCGCAAGCTCGGCTGGAGGCCACTTCGGACGATCGAATTCGCCAGCTGGGACGCCGAGGAGTATGGATTCATCGGCAGTACGGAGTACGTCGAGGACCACATCAAGTACCTCCATGACAACGCTGTCGCCTATTTGAACGTCGACGACGGAGTGTTCGGCTCGGTATTCAAAGCCCAAGGCTCGCCACTCTGGTCCAAGCCGCTCATGCACGTCCTCAACCGCGTTAGCGATCCTACTGGCGACTCCAGCCTCAAGCAACTCTGGGAACAACACGGCTCGAATCTCGACGTGCTGGGCGCCGGAAGCGACTACGTCCCCTTCCAAACTCTAGCCGGAACATCCTCGATCGATTTCGGCTTCTCCGCCACCTCTGCCCCGACCGACGGCGAAAGCCAGGACTACTACCCCTACCACTCCTGCTATGAAACCCTAGAATGGATGCAGCAGTACGGCGACCCTAACTTTCAATACCACAGAACCCTAGCACAAGTCTGGGCCCTCCTGATCCTCGAAATCGCCGACCGTCCATTGATCCCCTTTGACCTCAAAGTCTACGCCAAAAGCTTGAGCGAGTACACCGCAGCGCTCGAACGCGACGCCGCAGCCACGTACGCCGGGCTTGAGAAGCTCACCCACGCCAGCGCCGGGGACCTCCACAAAGCGCATAACTTCACTGTCCAGCCTCTCAAAGAAGCAATAGACACCCTAACCCACCAAGTCGACGACTTCCACCGTTTCGAAGACGCCTGGACGACACGAGTCCTGGGCTCCGGCGGGCTGGAGACGACGCGCTTCGCAATGCAGCGAATGGCGTACAACGACCGGCTCGCGCATTTCGAAACAGACCTCCTCGATCCTTTAGGCTACCCAGGCCGAGAGCAATTCAAACATGTAGTCTTTGGGCCCCAGGCTCGGAGCGGGTACGATGCCTCTGTTTTCCCCGCTGTCAGGGACGCAGTCACAGAGGGGAAATGGGAGCAAGCGCGCGAAATGGTTGCGAGGGCTGCCGAGAAGATTGCGGTGGCCGGCGAGCGGTTGGTGAAGTGAGGACCTGCTACCGCACTGAACTTGTGCTTGCCCTTCGTCCTTTGTTGCATATAGTGTATCATATGGACCTAGTGGTGTTCACGGCGGATAATCTTGTATGAGAGAAATCTAGCGAGCGCGCTCTTCTGCTGGCGCTTTGTATTTACGTACGTTACTTATGCGTTTGTCAGTCCGGGGGGAGAATAGTTGGACTGGTCTATCAGCAAATGTCGTGACCAACATCTGGACATCACTTTGAATGCACTGTTACATCTTCTCTCACCGACCTACCTTGTGTATGTGAGCTTCGGCTCGTGGCCCCATCCGAGTCACCCCCGGCCGATCACCTTACCTTCGTGAGGTAGATTACATGAAGTATCTTGCCTCAGCCACGATTTCACGTGGCCACGATCAAGCCTACCCATTTAGGAGCAAGGAAAGCGAAGAAATGATCTCTTCTTTCATTAATGCTGCTGAAGCATTGTATTCAATGAATCCGATCTTGCCCTCTCATTCACCCCGAACGCCTCGCTAAAAGTCCTGTTGCCTGCCGGTCGCTCGCGATACGGTCATTTCCTGATACCATGGTTTCGAAGAAGAGAAAGAACACCTAAAAATCACCGTCCAACCCCGCTTTCTACTATGGGACTAATCAAGGGATCTTCGTTCCCGACGCTACAAGTTCCGTTGTCGCTTTTCGAAGGTCGCACTTGCTGAATGCCTGCACCTAGTAAGTGCTCTGTCTCTTCTGCGGCGCTGTTGCGTGTGTTCGGACGGAAAACTTGACCCTCGCTCGCGGCGTTGCGGGCCAGACGCCCTCGTAGATAGGCGGCCGTTTGACCAGCGCTGACCTTATCCTCGACTGTGGCTGCGGCGGCGGGAAGGACAGGCCGGCTTTCCTAGGGTTTGAGCTGGTGGTCTGGCGTCGGTGGTCGTTTCTGATACTAGGTACTTGGCTAGAAGAGACCTGCGAGAGGCGGGGGTCGATGGCAGGATCCGGGGGACTAGATCTACCGGCAGAAGAGGCGAATGAGGATTCGGGAACGTCTGGGTACAGCGTCTGGTAGCTGTTGAATGCAGGCACAGAATCCACGTGAGGCTGGTGCGAAGAGACGTGGCTTGTGGCTAGGAATCCTTGCTCACGCAGTACGCTCGCATCGAGCGGCCCGAGTGACCAGCTCTGAGAGGGCATGACTGGTAGTGCAGGGACAAGTGGTGCCTCGTCCCGTGAAAGATCCAGTCCAGGCGCGATACTCTTGATACTCTCGCCTAGCCTGAGTCGAGCGAGGATTTCGCTCGCTTGCTCGTCAGTCCCTTGCTGAAGCTGGTCGACGACACTCATGACCAGCTCGTAATCGGCTATCTTGATGTCGAGTTGGCGGGTCTTCAGGTCCAGCTTCTGTTGAAGATTCTGCATCTTGGTAATACCTTCGGTCTGGACGTCGTAGATGCATGGGCAGCCGCTAGCCCAGCAGCGATCGCAGGTTGGATGCTTGCCATTACACTGAACGATCGGGTCACGGGTCAACACACGTCCTGATCGAGGGACGGAAAGTGTCGTGATATACGTACTTTAGCCTTTGCTGAACGGCATTTGTTGCAGGCGTTCCTCGTCAATTGTCGCCTACTGCGTTTCTGATCGCGTCTAGCGACGCCGGCTTGTCTCTCGCCAGGAGCATTAGCGCTTGGTAGTGCTGTCCTTGGCGCATCGTCCGCCTCCCTCTTGCACCGCGGAGATGCAGCCGACTCAGCCGGCGACGACGCCACGCTGGCGACTCTCTCCCCCAAGCCCCGCACGCTGATGTTGACGTCCATTGCGGGCACAGGGGGGACGCCTTGTCGATATCTTTACAGGTACAGGTGCAGGTACCGGTACAGACGCAGGTACTCGCTGCTTCAAGGCAATTTTACGCGGTCGCATCGCTTGATAAAGTACTCTCGACTACCTCGTTCTGAGTGTTCGACAGACAGCAGTTGGGGACCCATATGTGTGTGGCGTCGGGTGGGTGTGAATGGGTGTGTGGTGTGTGCACCTGCGGGTGGGCATTCCCCGCTTCCAGGCCGTCTCATGGTGATTACCTCAGAACTTTGATAGACGTGGTGGAGAACCATAAGAACGAGTCTCTTAAGCGCCTATGCGGGCAGCTTAAAGTATGCGCTGGGTGTATCCACTATTCGATAGACGTCGTCCACGGTCGTCGAATGCAAGGAACCCTCCGAGAGGTGCTGAAGGTGGTGGTGCGGCGCAGCAAGTGGCTGAACCACTCTTGAGGATATGAGGGCCTCCCTTAAGAGCTATCAAGTATTACCCGCATGGACCTGCTGCCTCGTATCCTTTCGGTGTCACTCATCCACCGACCGCAACAGTCCCCGGACGTTGCAATCTCACCTCAGTAGACTGATCACTCACACGGTCTTACACTCAAGCCAAGAGAGGCAGACGAATCACTGGCCGCCTCATACCTACTGATAGTATATCTCCGGAAGGGCAGGATCTCCATCACTTTCCGCGCCCCTTCGTGTCGGACATCATGGGCTTCGCTTGTCAGAATCTCGCATTACAGTACCTACTGACAACTCGACATGTGATCCAGAACCTGAGTCCGGTTGCTCGGTCTGGTAGTTGATGCTATCTCTGCGACCGTCCGAACCAATCAAATGATCGACGCCAGTAGTAGCGATCAGAAGAACCTTGGATACTCACCTGGGCAGATTTCGCGTGACAAGAAACAACCAAGCACACGCCTTCTGCAATCGCACTTGCGTTCAATGTCCGGCACATGGCTGCTACACAACTTTGAGTCCCACAGATTCACAGCCAGGGCTCACTTGTAAAGTGTAGATCTTTCCGTGTGTGATGCCTTGGCTTGAACAGCTTGGACGCAGCTGCGGAAAAGCTCTGTCCAAGATATTGCGGAGTTTGCTCCTTCGAGCCGTTTGGCTGGGTACTAAGAAGGACATCGCGCTGGCAGAATTGAGGCATTGCTCTGGCCAGATCGAGGTACTGCGTGGAACGGGTTTGCTGCTCGAGCCACCACTGTTGCTCTTTGGCGCCAGCGGCCCAGCTCGCGCGACAGCGCTTTCTATCGCGCATATCCATAGTACGTGGCATATGCATACTGAGTTCCCCATCGATGCCATGCAGCGTTCCCAGCAATTTGACACTTCAGACGAAGTTCTGGAGGCCCGTATCGAACTTTTGCTGCCTCCCCCTCGGCAGCCTGTGCTGGCTCTGGCTCAGCAAGGAGCAAACGATGGACATATCAACGAGTGGAAGGAGCTGAAGCTGGGAGACCGTTTGAACGGCTTGCTCCCAAGTAAGCATCGAGCGAAGCTTGGAGGGATGCTGCTTGAAGCTAGGCTTGACGTGTCGATAGCGGAAAGAGCTGCTGGCGAGCGCGAAAGTGCCCTGATAACATTTCGGAACGGAGAAGATTCGATACGGAGACTGTGGGTTCCGACGAGGGAGTTGCTGCTGTAAACCAAGAGCGTAGCGAGCAGGAGCTTTCGCAGAATTGGCTGTACTCTTCTAGCGTCTCTGATATAGAGGGAGGGAGAAGGGCTTCTAAGCGGAAGGGCGGGCGTAGCTTTGTGTCCGTCTTAACCTGACATTGCTGAAGGCTTTTGCCATGCCAGTCGTGTATTGCGAGCTTTCCCAGTCAGCGAGGCAGATGTCTCCTTTGTAGTCAGCCAGTAACGACCTGGGACCCGTGTTGAGATGCGCCCTGTTCATTGTCTCGTCTCTCGAAAGCCTCTTCGATCTTTCTTGCTGGCCTCTCTGTCAATGTGGACGGTCGGCTGATCTCATGGAACAGTGAAGCTGCGGCGCGACAGAGCTTGAGGTCGTACTAGTCCCGTGATCTGGAGCACTGACCCGTACTGCAGTGCTCTGCATCAGCATATCCATCAGCCCAGGCCAGTACTTAGCTCTTCTAAATGCCTTACCAGCCCAAGATACGTGCATCTAGGCATAGCTAACATTGACGTGGCTCCTCTCGCGTTATTGTCGGTCGGCTTCGCAAGGCACTGTAGCAAGCAGAAGTCATTGTATTGCCAGGCTCTGCGGGAGAGCTGCCGGCCATTGAGCGGCTTCCGGGTCAGTGCGCAAGCCCGTAAAGTTTCTGAAGAGAGTGAAGCGATCGTTCCGCGCTTTCGACCTTGTCTTGGAACATCCACAGCAGAGACGCAAACCCAACAGTATACGAAGGACTCTGGGTGACGGAGATGAGCGGTATCAATAGCAACGGCGGCCCGGCCGGCGGTGGGCGCAAAGCAAAGTTGAAGGCGGTGGTAGCGGCGATCTTGGGAGGCAAGAAGAGCGCCACCACGAAGCAGAAGAAGTCGAAGTACGTCCGCACCCTTGACTGATGCTGCTCCCAGCTGTACTGACGCTTGACAATAGAAAGAAAGCCGAGAAGAGGTTCAAGGACCTCAGCGGAAGTCTCGACCAATACGTCGTCAACCTGCCGGCCGAGCTGCGCAATCGCATCTACGCTCTCGTCCTTCACGACAACAAGTCGGCCGGGAAGCCGATCAGGGTCGGCCGCTTGGGCAGATGGACCAAGAAGTACCGCCAGCCTTCCATCCTCGCCGTCTCGAGCCAGCTTCGAAAGGAGTCCTTGGAGGTTTTCACGGGCAACAACATCTTCGACGTCCGCATCGACCTCCATGAGGGCATTGAGAAGGCTCTGGCGTGGGTGCAAGGCATTCTCACCGCAAGACGCCACGTCCCGGGCACGGCAATCCCTTTCGCCGAACTTCGCCTGCGCCTCGTCGCTCCGGTCTGGGCGAAGCTTGCCGAGCTCGTTCCCTTGGCTAAGTTCATCCGCCAGAACCAGCTCGACTTCGACGTCATCACCACCAAGGATGAGTGGGAGGGTCGTTGGCCTATCGATGTTCACTGCAAGCTCGGGGCTCTCAGGGCTCAAGGCCGCAGGCTCTTCATCATCCTGCCAGCCCATTACAGGTTCGCCTGCAAGGGCGTGTCAGACTTCCTCGCCTTGGCACAGAAGGCGCGCGTTGAGGGTTGGAGCGAGGAGCAGCTGGAAGAAGCACTTGATGTCAAGATGAAGGAGCTGGTGGCCAAGGGTCCTGGCAAGAAGGCGTCGAAGCTATGGCTGAGGCAGCAGGCAGAAAGGGAGGCTGCAGCCCAGGATGCAGCATTGTAGAAGCATATCGTGGCTCACAGCGAATCACTGAAGCTGGGATGATGTCGAATGCTTGCCGGACAGTGGTGAGATTGGGACGCGGAGCCTCGCTCGGCTCAATGCAGTTTTTTCACAAGCCAGCTCTCATACTCTCTTCTCTGTCCAAGTCCTCGGAAGGTGTACTCTGAGGGCATGTACGTTGCCGTCTGATCGTCGTGCACAATGGAGGCGGTGGTGTTTGTGTAGAGTCATCTCGGCGAGATCTCCGTTATCTAGAAGCTGGCAGTGCTGTAGAGTGGCTGACTCGACATCTTCTAGCATCCGCGAAGCCAGCACCAGCTCAGCGTGTACTAAGGTAAGATCCATTGAGGGCTGGCAGGCGATTTAGTAGCTGGTGACAGGCATAACCTCATTCCACGGAGGAGGCCATGGGCTCCTCAACTTTGGTAGGAGCTCTTCGACTCAGTGGGTTTACCAGCCGCGGCCAGTCCTCTCGCGGAAAAGGCGGTGAGCACATCAACTTGAGCGACATCCGCCGGCAATCGTCTCGCAGATGCCACGAGCTCTTCGACTTTGGCGGACATGCTGGGTCCAGAGGAGGCGGTGGCGAGCTCCTTGACCGTAACAGGCAGGCCAATCATGGTTGAAGATCGCGCAAGCGGAAGCTAAGATTGCGTAAACGTAGCGGGGGCATCCGATCAGCATTTGGCGGCATTATCTCTCGAGGCCACGCCGCTTCTCGCTTCCATCTAGATCGCTGCCGTGTCGAAAGGAGACCTCGACGGGTGATGGGTGGGACGCTCGAGCAGAAAAAGATGCTGTGAGTAATGTAGGAAGAGGGTAGCGGAGTGTGATAAGGGCCAGGAAGCTTCTTCGACCGACCGTGCCACCGACGAGCTTACGTTGGCAGTGAACAGGACTTGTCCGGTGTAATGGGGTCCCCAGCACGGCCAGCACATCGCGTCCGAGATCGCTTTAAGGTGAGCCAAGCTTTGCTATAAGGTGCTGGCAAGTTTAAGCGTATAGGCAAGCATAGAGAAAAGAGTTTGTTCTGCCGTTAGCTGCCGCGAGCGGCTGGCCAATTGCCGTAGTGATCGCGTCGTCGCTTGGCACGTGCGAACTCGATCCTGGCCTCCCTATTGCTGGCAGCGCGTCTTCACCCAGATTTTCACGCCGTCCGGGTGTTTCTTGCTGCCACACGGGCCGATAGGGAGGTACGCTGCGAGTCTGCTAGTAGTTGACCCAGCTGAACATCTACCTATGCCTACGACCGCCATCAGAAAGCCTGGAGCGAACGACGACGGCAACGACTTCAACACATAGAACTAGTCCAGTGGCACCGGATGATCACTCAAGGAACACGGCACTGACACTGGCGGAATAACGAACTACAACTATTGGACTGCCAGAATAGCCAACTAAAGCTCTGCAAAGAAGTACGCCATAGCAAGGACAGCCACCGCAAAGGCCGCAAAACTTGACCCTAGGTGCTGTTCTGCCGCCCCTGTACTGGTGCCATCAGTGGGCATAGCAGTGGCCGTCATACTTGACGTCATGCTCCCAGTGGAGCCCTTTGTCGCAGTTGACGACGACCCTATAACGTTCGAGGAGGCCGAGGCGGTCGAGGAAGACGTCGAGCGCGACGTCGTGTCCACCATCAGCGCTCCTGTCGGTGTGCTGACGCTCGTCGGCGCGGAGACGCTATCAGGTAGTGTGCTTGACGCCGTTGACATGCCAGAGCTACTAGCCGGACTGGCAGCGGCGCTCGAGACGACGGAAGTACCACAGTAAGTCTGAAAGCACAGAAAGGTCAGTATGTCATTCTTACTTCTCCCTCCAACGCTTCTACCTTGTCCAACTCACCTGTGCAAAAGCGACAACCGCTGCCCTGTCGGCTGTGTCGCAAGCGTTTTCGACTGCGTCCATCAAGGCCGGGATCAGCTTTGGGTTGGAGCAGATGCATGGGGCATTTGTAACTTGGCAGCCGGAGGCTTGGATGGCGGCGCGGAGAGCCGGCCGTGCGCATGTTGGGAGGCCTGCCGAAATAAAATCGCTGCTGGTCGTTACCGCAGGTGCTGGGTTCGGCGAGGCGGCGACGAAGGGCAGAGCCAAAGCCAGGAGGACATTTGGCCAGGCGCTCAGGACCCGCATTGAGCTTGCTTTTCAGACGGCAGAGCGGATTTGTGGCTTTGCTTGAGATGGAGCAAGAAGAGTAAGAGATGCATGATGCTCCCGACCAGACGGACGAGGAGACGAGAGTTACTTAGCACTTACGAATCCTTACGCATTCATCTGCTCAGACGTAGGAATCTGTTTGACGCTGAAAGCAGTGACTCTTGCTAAGAGAGGACGCATACGGCATTGCGCCCTCTCCCTCCGCATACCTTGTAATGCTCAGAATGCTACACGCAAAGAGAGACAGGAGACGAGGCCCCCTAGCCTTGCTCTGGGCACGTGTTACTACTGCAACCGGAGGCGAGAGCCCAGGAATGCGGCTGCTATTGAGCTGCATGCGCCAAGTCAGCAGCGAAGAATGCATTGTTAAGTGTCTCAGCGCCGTGTCCGCATGCAGCGGAGCGAGCAGTCGACCTGGGACATCGGCACAAGACCCGGACATGAAGACAAAGCGATCAGAAAAGCATAGGCGAGAATGACGGCAATGGCGTCCACAGGCGCTCATCCCGAAAGGACGGCAAAGGTACGTCGTCACGAACTCCAGGCAGGTCGCAGCGAGGCGCAAGAAACCAGACCATGCACTCTGAAGACGTTCATTACGAATGACGTCGCACCTGTACGCCTTCTACAACGCCACCGTCTCATTGGGATAGTCAATCGCTCGAGCAGACCTACATAGCGCTCCACTAACGAAGAATCTACAGGCTATCAAATGCCTTCCGCTCCCAGCGCCACCGCATTCTCAGCACAAAGTCACAAACCGCAAGATCCCCAGCAAAACACCAGTCACACACCCAAGCGCCGCAGCCTCCACACCCACCTCTCGCATCTCTTCAGTCCTGCAGACCCCAGCCCCGAAGAAGACGAGCAAATACCACCTCCAGAAACGGGCGCCCCGACCGCAAACTGCCGCCACAGCAACTTCCTGCGCCGCGCGCACGACTACGCCCACACCATGCACACGCACACCCGACTCCAGCTCGGCGCGCCTGCAACCGACACCTTGCCGTCTTACACAAAGACCATGCATGCCTTTACTCTTAATCAGCTAGACCACACCTTCGACGATGACCGCAGAGGCAGGACAACCACAGCGACACGGTCTGCGATGCAGGGTCCCCACTTCCTAGGAGCGGCGACGGCGAAGCCGCGGGAGACGGTGGCGATGGCGCGGGAGAGCAGGGCGGCAACGCTACCGCATAAAGTGTGCGCGGATCTTAGCAATTTGAGTCTAGACGAGACGCTGACGAAGCCAGCCGACTCATCAGGCCGACATGGAGAGGTTCCGGCGGAGGTGGTGCTGGGTATTGATATGAGCAAGTTGAGGAAGCCGTCTTTGACTGACCCGATACCGAGGGACTATGCAGTTGGGGCGCAACAAGGAGGCTTGCGGTCCTGTCAAAATACTTGTACTCTACACTTGTAGCGCGATGAAATGGTTGGCACGAATCGAGGCACAGAGTATTGGAAATGTGATTAGTACGTGATACTTTTGTCATGACGCGGCTAATGAAGCAATCGCTCAATCCTCATGGTACTAAAATTACAATCTGCCATCTGTTGGCCATCTTGCATCCTTGCCAAGTCTCAATTGCAGGAAACATGAGGTGAAGTCATCGTCGTAGCTACAGCTGCAGCTCATGCTTTGGCAGTCATACACTTCGTGTCGGGTTTCACAAGCTGAAAGCGTCGTGTGCTTCGCAGGTGGTGGCGAGTCTACAACTCGGATTTGGCGCTGGCAGACGCCTGCTTTGCTGCCGAAGATGCAGCACTAGCAGCGTTGAGTCCGCTCTTGGAAGCGTCCTTGCTCGCGCTCGAGGCCGATTTCTCAGCGACCGACGAGAGGCTAGACGCAGACGAGCTGACACGGGCAGAGGCAGAGCTCATGCTGGACTGAGCATCCGCAGTAGCCATGCCGAATTGGTTCATGACGTAGTCGTAGTAGTGACGGAACTGGCCGTACATGTCGTCTGTGGCCTGGGCGAAGGAGTTGCCGGCGGAAGTGGTCGCGGCGCCGTAGTAGCCCGACGCGGACGACGCAGCGTTCTTGCCGGTCAGCTCAGCAGAGCGCCTGCGAGCTATAGCAACGAGCTCGTTGCGCTTGCTGCCCTGCGGAACCTTGACGCCATTCTTATCACACCAGGACTTGATCTCACTGTCACTCCAGCTGTCCAAAAGCTGCTCCGTGAGAGACTGCTGGGCGCCCGAGGCCGACTTGGACAAGGTCGAGTATTGCTCGGCAGCGCGGTCAGAGGCAACCTTAGAGTTGCGGCGCATGCTGGCAATCAACTTGTCGCGGGTGCCAGGCTGCGGGACAGGGATACCGCGCTCGTCGGCCCAGGACTTGAGATCAGAGTCAGACCACTGCGAGTAGAGCCAGTCTCCCGGGTAGCTCGCGGTCTCGCCGACCTTGTTAGCAATGTTTTGGTAGTTGGCGCGGGCGGTGTGGAGGAGAGAGTCGCGGGTGCGTGGGTTCGGGTTCGGGACATCATGGTAGTCGAGGAAGGCCTTCAGCTGCGACTCAGTCCAACTGTGTGACGTTAGCTTGAGCATCCACGCGACCATACTGCTTCGAACTCACGTGTCGAAGATCCAGCTCTGAGTGTTGGCGTAAGCGTCGTTAGCGCTGTCTGCGGTGCCCTTCCAGTAGCTCTGAACTTGGCTGAGCAGGCTGTCCTTGTTCTTCTCGGTGCCCTTCTTGACCTCCTGACCTTGCGAAGTCAACCAGTTGGATAGCTGGTGTGTGTCCCACTTGTTGTAAGGCTTCACAACGTTGTCCTCCCAGTTCTCCTGAACGAGATCTTGAAGATCCTTGCGGTCGGCGGGTGCCGGGTACGGGATGTTGTGGTCGGACAGCCAGCGCTCCAGCTCGGACTCGTGCCACTTGTTGTAAGCTGTGCGGCCTCGTGTCAGTTAGTCTGGATTCAACAATACTGCGCTTATTGTTCAAGCTGGCCGATGGCATGCAACGCGACGATGAGCTCCACGTGTAAGCTCCTGATGCTTCAGGATGTGTACCAGCTTTGTCGCTACCGCCGTGTGGGGAGCAACGATGCGTCGTCATCATGGCCAACTCCTCACCAGCATCTTGAGGGGCTTGATGGGTTTATGAGTACACATACCGGCATTGCCCAGCCACGAGTTGCCAGCAACACACGTCGCTAAGGCGACCGTGAAGGTGACGGCGAACTTCATCTCGCGCTTGTCCTCTCAGTCTTGGATATGTTATGAATTGGTGTCGTCGCGGTCTGTGGATGTGATGGTTGTGGTATGGAGTGTTCTGGCAAAAATCGTAAACGTTTTCTTAGAGGTTCATGTTTGTGGGCAGAGGAAGCCTGGAAGCTTGGAACGTGTTCAGCACGGTCAACTTCTGCGGTAGGAATGAACGCGCGATGACGATTGTTTGGTACTGGCCCAAGCTCCTTCCCCAGGAAACGCCACCAATTCGCGCATCGCTGACGATCATCACGTGCTTTTGACGCCACACATTGCACCATTCAGGCAGGCACCTTAGCATTCATAACATCGTTACCTAGGTATTCACCCAAAGGCATGCCGGTGGTAGTATATGCACGCTCGCTAAATACATCAGGCAGAGCGATAGCGGCATATCGCTACCTTATCTTTCCGCTTCCGCCTGCTCATCTCGTGCTCCACCCGCTGTCCGCCACGCCGCTCGTCAACTGCGCCCAGCTGCGGCTACTTAGATGATACACATTGTTGACATCGCCCCTACCGTCGCTTCTGGGTCTCTCGAGCGAACGTCCTCTCTTCCCTCCATTGGCCAGAGCACTGAATGTCGTGTCTTCCGTGATCTCGCTCGAGCCGCAATTAGGACTCGGAGTGCAGGGATTGCCACCTTCCACCTCCATGATGCTGGAAAGGCGAGACTTGCGCTTCCGTTGTAGCTCTTCTGGCGTTTACCGTTCTGTTGGAATATCGGCCGCCGGCGTAGCAGAATGCACCTCTTCTTCCGCTCTGTGTGCCTCAATGGGATCTCTGGTAGATGGCTGATACGAGAGCTCTGGGTGGGCGATGTCGGTCTGCTTCTCCAGGTCATGAGAATGGCGCTGGCTCACAGGCATGTTGGCATACTCATGAGCGGCCTCGCGGTTCTCGGCGTGGGCGGTCTTGGGCCCAGGGCCCTTCTCAGCGTTGTCAATTGATAGGAATAGCAATATGCAGCTACCACAACGTCAGCAAACCCGTCAATGCGTGCAAGAAGAGCATGATGACATACGAGGGCACCACACTGCAGAACCCCAACCAAGCAAACACAACAGCCGCGACAGCCCGCCCGTTCTTTTTGTAGTTCAACGGCGTTCCACCATCCTTGTGAAACTGCCCAACAAGATTCTCACCCTCCGCTTGACTCACGCCCGTCACATACCCTTGCCTCGTCGACGTAATGATCGTGAGCTCCAAAGCCGCCGCGAGATGCGCCAGCGTGGACAGCACTCCACAGACCTTCCAAGCAATCCTCACGCTCTTCGACTCATGGCGCTCGGGCCAGAAGAGATCGAAGAAGAACGCGGCGCCGAAGATGAAGGCGACGAAGACACCAGCGAAGATGTTGTAGGATGCTGCACCGACGTAGTCGTTATTATAGACGTAGGCGTTGTTGTTCATGCCCTTGACGAACTTTTGCTCGTCTACATAGTCTGCGAATACCGTCAGCTAGGGTTCACTCACGCCAGGATCGGACACACTTGACTTACCAGATAACGCTGCCGTGCCCAGCGACTCCGAGACGACGCAGAAGATGAGAGCAAGCTGGTAAACGACAAACTTGGTCCGCCGGAGATGCCAATCTGTGTTGCCAAACATGTTCTTGCTGTTGAAGGCGCTCCATTGCATTTGACCTAGGGGAAGGCCCCACACTACGGGCGCCATAATGGAAGGATGTCCGGGTATTATGCTCTTCTATGTGTCCGTAGCAATGCGAACACAGACTGCCGTATCCGCCGTGGTGTACTGACGGTTTACAAGTAACGCAAGTAACGGAACAGCAAACGCCAACACAGTCGCAGCACAACCAAGAAGCAGCGTATGAGAGATATGGCAAGAGGCGCGGAGGGAAAAAGACTGAAGAAAGGTGAAGAGTGACTGACTGACTTACCTTCCATTACTTTGATCTTCCACCTACCTGACATAACGTACCGGCCACCATCGTGTCCAGCACCAGAACCCACGTTATTGCCGGACTTACCTTGTTGCCGGCGCGCGATCGCGTTGATAGATTAGTGATGAGAAAGGACAGACTCATAGACTTTCACCAAAAAGGAGATGGTGCTGTATGACGCCAAGTCCGCCGCGAGCCGACCGGCACCTCATAGCGCATGAGCTGAGCACCTGAGGTTGATGGTGGCCATCTGCCTGCGGCTATGCCCTGACCGGGAACGATACCATGACCTCATATTGACGCTCTTCTCCAGTCGCTGTTCGCCCGGCTGTTGTTCGCGCAAGAGACTGGCCAAGTGTGCTCGATTTAAGCTTGCACGGTGCTTGGCTTTTGCTTCATCTGCAAGAAACACAGAGGGCGCTTCGGTAATCTAGCCGTGGTGAATGAAGTCAATTTCTGTCGATCATCTAGGGTCCCTGGACGCTTTCACCATTGGACGGTATCAGACGATGGAGACGGGGGGAGGAATTTTGCAATATAAGGCTGTACAACCATCACCGGCAAGTCCCCTCGGCAACAGACTAAGCCGCTGCCGACACCATGGCCATCTGAGAAGACACTATGCTCTTAAGAAAAACATGAACCTCATATCGCCAGTTGCTGAAAGGACGCCTGGACGACTCGAGTCACCAACCGCTGTCTCTTCTCCGCCACGCGCCGCTTCCGCCGCCAATGTTGCATCAACCTAGCTCTGCCCTTGCCATACCTCGTCTTCCTCCTCACAAGCTCACCAAACGCTTTATCGAGCGCCGACGAGCTGATGCCTCTATCATGCGCATCCAAGGCAAGTAGCACTGCCTCCTCCAGTACCGCCTGCAAAATCACATGATCGTCGATCGACATCTTGAACATGGACGCAGACGCTACTCTTTCCAGAGAAGTCCGGTCGCCGCTTTTGATCGCCTCCCGATACTGGCGTCGCTGAGCTTCGGTCGCAGGATGGAAACCAGTCTCCCGCACGAAATGTAGCAGTGGTCGGAGAGCCAACAAGTTCGGCCAGATGGTACCGCAGATCTGGATCTTGAAGCCGCCGAAGTTGACGCCTTTGGATGTCTGCTTAATGTGCTTTTTGATCGTCCAGAGTGAATTGACCGCGGCCTGGAACTTGCTCGTGGAGCAAGCGCGTAGCTGGAGGACAAAGTGGTTGAGAGCGTAGAACATCGGCAGTGTCTCTTGGCGGATTTGTCTGCATGTTGCTAAGATGCCGCATCTGCTGTTCGGATTCTGATGCTGTCGGACCGTCTTGTCGTCTTTTGGATTGTGCAACACAAGGTCATAGATAGCATTGCGCAGCTCTGCCGGAAGACCCAAGAAAGAGGCGGCGGTTGATGTCGACATCTCTGGCTGATAATGTGCTTGTGTGGTGCGCTATCGTGTGCTCTTGTTTTCTGCGCCTACTGTCGGCTGTGAGAGGAAGGCTCTGGAATGGTTGGTGAGCTTTGCAGGCAGTAATGCGAGATATGAGGGCCGCAAGACCTCAAAAGCTAAATGCACAACAATGTCTGTTGAGAGATTCTAGGACCGAAACAAAACGTTTCTTGCTCACTACCACGGCCTTCGACGACCTTGGCTCCTGGAGCTACCTCTATGCAGGCCGATCATTCTCTGACCGAGCCAGACGGTTGTCTGATCTAACCTCCATACACTACTCTGGCGGTTTCAGCGCAATTATGCTTCACGCTGCGTTTGCCATACAAGGCGTCGGCGGGCCGGTGATTGTTGTTTGCTTTCTCACCGTGAATAGACGTTCGTTGTGAAAGGCTGAAATCTGCAAGCAAGCTCGGCCTGCTTGCAGGTGCCAACTTCGCAACGACTGTCTAAGCATGTCTTCAGCAAAGATGGGAGCAATGCCAGATAGCGTCTCGTCCATATGTGGCGCCGCACTGCAACGCAAAGCGCTTCGACTCGTCCTGGCATGCCAAAGCCAAGTTCTGCTTGTACATGAGGTACCTAGGTAGTTATTGTAAGGTAGGCATTCTATTCTGAGTCACAGCGGTTGCACAGGTTGAAAACTAGCACATGACATTCGCCGGGTAACGTGCGGTACGAAGGACCCTGCAGACTGCCAGCTGCAGCCTGCGGGTGCTCTTTCCTGGTACCTTGCATCAAGGCTGCGGACAGACAACGCGTATCTCCCACTCCTGTTCGACCTCCCCTGTCCCTCATGAAGTCTCTGTACCCTTTCCGGCTCGCATATTGACAAGAGCAAATTGCCTTACGCCTCGACTATCTCTAATCAAACTCTTCCACCATGCCCACGTTGTTAGACCTCCCTATTGAGCTCATAGACGACATCGCCGTCTGGACAGCGCCCGAAGGCATTGAGGGCTTCCTCCTCAGCTGCAAGGCCGTCTACGACATCGGCAAAGGTCACATCGCACGTCATAATCGCTACAAACGTCGCTGGAAGCGCTTCTCGCATGTTCATGTGGGCGACCTGGATGAGCGAGACAAGCTTTGGAAGAGGCCACGGACGGTCTTGCAGCTTATCAGAGAGATCGCGCTCGACCCATGCATCGCATTGTACATCAACGACCTCAATCTCTACGTACCTAAGTGCCTTAGCTTGAGTTCCCAGAAGATCGTCAAGAGAGAGTACAATCAGCTTCGTGACAATGGGAATGCCATGGCGGCCATACAGAGCTTGTTGGCCCGCTCCCGTCATCTCAAGAAGGCAGCGCAAGACCCGGATCTGTGGCTGCGTAGAATCCAGCTCGACGACCAGTATCCTGGCGACCTTGGGACGCTTTTCCCGGCCGCATTTTTGCTGACGTTGTTGCCGAACGTACAAAAGTTGGTACTCCCAAGGGACTGGCGAAGCTTGCCCCATCCGCTCAGACCTGATCGGGAGTACGTGCCCCGCCCTTGCCTGGTCCATGAGAGGAGTGAAATTCGGCGACTCATGGACATCATCGTGGGAGAGGCACACGAGCCGAACAGGACGGACGCCGCCTTAGCAAAGCTTGAGTGCGTCCTCCCGAATGGATGGGAAGGCAGCCTCTTCTTTAACGATGGCAGGGTTTTGCAGGAAGTAGACATCTTCATGGCAATGCCCAGCATAAAGCAGCTTTACACATACAACGGTAACGCATGGAACGACGGGTGGAACTGCACTTCCTTCCGCGCGCAGTATCCCGTGGCTAGCAATCTGCGCAGGGCCGAGTTTCTCACGGCTTACATGAGCGCAGACAGTATCGCTGAGCTATTGACACACGCTCCGCTTATCACTTGTCTGAAGTATTCGCATATGCCCCCAAACTCACTCAGCAGCAGTCAGACATACTGCAGAGCCGGAGACTTCGTGACCGCTGTCGGCAAGCATATTGGTAGAACGCTTAAGGAGTTTAGTATGACCATCAAGCCTCTGGGCAATTGCATCATCGAGCGAGGCGTAGTGTCGATGCAGGAATTCACTGCTCTGGAGAAAGCCGAGCTCGATGTCCAAATATTCTGCGGGCGCCTTCCCGAGCCTGGCGAGATGGCGGACTTATCAACAGACAGGTTCTGGCTTTATGAGCAGATTCCATGTGTTCCGGACATCTTTCCTCCCTCGATCAAATCGCTGATGCTGTGGACCCGACACCGCGATCTGGAATTGTGGCACCACAACGTCCAGGGATTGCGAAGGTTATTCTCGCACACGTCAGAAAAGCAGAGCGCGCGGCTGCCCGCTCTCGAGCATCTTGCAGTTGGATTTATCTGTCACCATGAAGGACGTGAAGCAGAAGAAGACGAACATCTGAGGGAGCTGAAGCATATTGTCAATGATCTGTGCACTGCGGAGATTCAACACTATGATATATTTGCAAAAGACAAGGATGAGTATGCAAGGCGGTTCCCGTACCTTTCCTATGACTTGGATTAGGCGATAGCAAAGTGAAGGGAGGTTCACAGGGAAAGATTGCTCTTTGTCTCAGTCTTGGACCGTGGAGTGAGCAGGCCGAATCCGAGACTGGTTAGGTCGAGCATCAGTAATGACGCACTCCAATATATCGCACTCAACACTCCTATTGGTGACAGCCACATCTCATCATGCGATAAAGGTAGTCCGACTTCTTCAGCTGCCTTGCTGGTGGGACTAGTCTCAAGACTTGCGCTGAGCCTCGACATGTGCAACGTCCTCCACATACTCGTCCATCTCAAGCTTCTTGTTCAAATCCACAGCGACCGGCTCGGCGACCTCATCACCAAACGCTGATGCGATTCGCTCCAGCGTAAGCTGGTTCGTCTCGGGAAGGAATAGATAGTACCTTGAGTCACACGTCAGAATGCGATTCCACCCCCAGCGCGGCTATTAGGTTTCTGGGTACTTACATTGTGCCAGCAAAGACATTAGTACCAATGAAGACGAAGTAGAATGCCCAGTGGATACGGTCGAAAGCATATGAGGCGGCGTAGGATAGCCAGATGGCGGTAAGGTACTGTGAGAAGACGGACCAGCCGACGCCGACGGCACGCATCTCGAGTGGAAAGATTTCGGCCACCAGAACCCAATTGATGCTGTTGAAGAAGATGGAGTATGCCAGAGCAAATAGGAATATGAAGCTATCTAGTGTCAGTCAGGTGCGTTTCCCGAGGAGCAGATGTACTTACGCAATCGCTGCACGTGAACCGTCTGCGTTGTGGCCGTCTGCGAATTCTTTTGAAAGACCGGTGAGGATGGCGAGAAGGACTGCCAGGGTGAAGTTTCCTATGACTGATAAAATGTCAGCAACGTCGGAGGAGGTTGGTAGCGCAAAGTAAACGGAGCATACGTACTAACAGTCCGTCTGCGAGGCCAATGATCCGCAATAGAGAAGATACTGAGTGCTTGGCCGACGAATGCCATAAAGCCATACAAGGCGGTGATTAGCAAAGCTTGTCTGCCTTCATAGCCAAGATTATTGTACATCAACGTTTGGTAGTTCTGCAGAGGTCAGCATTGCAAGCGTCAACGTCGACTTAGTTTTTGTCGTGCATACCTGTATAATGTTGGAGCCTGAAAGTTTGCACATATTGATGATGAGCGTGCCGATCAACATACGTCTGGCAAAGCGCCTTGTGAAAAGCTGCCGCAGTGCCGACTTGCTGTGTGTCTGCGCTTCGAATCGAACCTGAGCCTGTATCTCTGACCACTCTCGCTCAATAAATTCTCCGCTGCGGTGAGCATGAAGGTATTCAAGGCAGGCGTGAGCTTCTTCGTGGCGTTCTTTCTTCATCACTACGCAAACGTCGATTAGCAGACGACAAGGCACCCCAGGGATGCATGTAACATACGCCATCGAGGGGAGTAAGGCAGAAAGAAGGTCAATAAGGCTAATAAGGCTGCTGGAGGTGCTTGGGTAGCGAGAGGAACCCGCCACTGAATATCGCCGACGGCAAATGAGCCAGAGTATCCTATCCAGCCAGCCAGGAAAGATCCGAACGTGTTCAACAAGCCTTTCAAGCCCACTAGGAAGGCTCTATTCTCGGGAGGCGATATTTCGGATAGGTAGACGGGGGCGACAGCGTAGACCATACCTGATACTTGGTCAACGACATTCCGAAGGCCCGGTTTGAGTGAACACCAACTCACCAGTTGAGAAACCTGAGAACGCCCGTCCAGCGATCATCATGCCCGGGTTCTGTGCCGTGGCCTGCAGAATCCCTCCAACAACACTGACGCAGGCACCGAAGAGTAGACTCCAACGACGACTGATCCGATCCATGCAGTATGCAGCAGACGCTGCTCCAATCGCACTGCCGGCATAATATCCCGATACGATCGCACCCTGTATATTGGAGTTCTCGCCTCCAGGACCGTACATGTAGTCCTGGAATGATTCATGGGCGATCGTAGTGGCGATGATGCCAGTGTCGAGACCGTACAGCAAGCTACGCTCAAGAAGTCAGCGCATGTTCATCGGTTGAGGAGTATTCCCGTGAAGCCTTATGTGGCTTACCCTGCAAGACTGATGGCTGTCGCAATCATTATCGATCGGGACGAATTACCGAGAGCTCCTCTTTGCTTCATGTTCGTTGTGGGTACGGAGTTGATAGTGTCAAGTGCTGGAGGGCATACTACTTTAGTAGATAGAAAAATGGTGTGACTCGCTATATTATAAGGATCAATGGAAGACTGAGGAGTTTGGGTAGCCCGGTAGGGAGTTTGTACTCGTACATCTTCACAGGCATGAGGGGACGGACTTTGGGGGTCACATATCGGTCGTGCACCGCTTCCAGACCGATAGATCAAAGATGCTAGGTCCTATCGCCATCTTCGAGCCCTATATAGCCCCCATGGAGAGCCCTGAGTGAGGGTGATCTTCACTCCGAGGACGACGCCGACCTGGGCCCCATGATTCGTGTTCTAGAGGGGGTCTATCATTGTGCTTCCTGGTGACTACGATTCAGCTCGTCAATCAGCCGCATATTTCCGCTATATCATCCCCCTTCGTGCACCTTGACGCCACTCATCGGCTTCACATGAGCAGTGTAGTGACGTCGCAATGAGCTAGGCTGTACATCCAGCATTCTGTAGAGAACAGCAAAGATCCATCGAGGGGATCTGTTCGCAAGTCGCGGATCGGTCACGATCTGTATGGGGATTGAAGGTACATGAAGTGCCCTAGAACCGATCAGGTGAAGTCCTGAGTGGACATTCGGAACACGTGTGAGCGTCGGCACACTCTCGGTATAGTGAAGGGGTCAAGACGAGACAAGGGTGCATCGTGGGGGGGTTTTGCGGACGGAGATTTCAGACATCAAATACAGTAGCCATCGCTGTGATATCTAGCCCTTTCAGATTCATCAACAAGAAGAAGTTCTCGTCCATTCCCATCTTCTCCGCTAGGACCCCCAATTTCCCCACTCTGGAGGTATGGGGAAGATGCCTGCCTGCAAGCCAGGGGCGGGGAGGGATCCACAGGTGTTTCCGATAACAACATATCCGCCATCTCCGCCGGATTTGCGGAAGGGCGGCATTTGAAGGTACCTCAAGTCAAGTCTCATAACAGCCGACCTTGCGTCCAGCTTTCCAGTTGCATGCGGTCGTCTTCAAGTTTTCCATCTTCCAATGGCAACGAGGACAACAACCATTGCAGCGCCAGCGCAGTCTGGAACAGTTGCTTTCAAGCCAGTCGACCACAGCCTTCATCCTCCGCCTGAGCAGTACAACACAATCGACGGTCTCCTTCGAAGCCACGCTGCTGAGCTGGATCAGCCGCCGCTAATATGCTATCCTGCAAAGGGCGTTGCAGATTTCGAGGAGTGGTGCGCAAGAGACCTTGACGCATTCACCGATGCGGCTGTGGCGCGATATCTGGAGCTTGGGCTTACACCAGCGGTAAACATCCCTCTCAAGAATTTGCCCTGTACCCTTACTAAATGCATCACAGAAGGCAGACTCGGACCAAGCACCTGTTGCAGCCATTTTGGCGCCGTCAAGCCTGGATATCGTCATTACCTTCTTCGCTCTCAACCGGCTAGGTTACGCAGCACTTTTCCTATCAACCAGGCTACCAGCACAGGCGTACAGTCGATTGCTTGAAATGGCAGACTGTAGTATTGTCATAACCACCGAACAATTCTCACAGATCGTTGATGATATCCGTCAAGAACGACGGCTGCGGTCTCTGCCGCTTGTTGGCAACGAGCATTACCAGAAAACACACGCTCCACAGTTCAAGCGAGAGTGCGACCCTGTCAAGGAGTCCCAAAAGATTGGGTGGATCTTACACTCTTCTGGCTCTACAGGGTTCCCGAAACCTATCTATCTATCGAATTGTAAGGACAGGCTTCCTTCCAGGATTACCGCTGATGTCTGACTTCGACCCAGATCAATGCCTGGCAAACTTTCGCAAGAGCTTTGCGATGAAGTGCTTTTGTGTCTCTCCTCTGTTTCAGTGAGTGAAACAAGACCTGCATCGGTTTGAAAGGGGACAATACTTACGCCGATCCAAAGCTCCCAAGCCCTCATGGAACTCGGTCGCAGCTTCTACACGCGGAAGTAGGCTTTCCCGTCCATGTAAAAGTCTGAGAAATGCGCTGACGCCTTATATTTGGCTCTAGGGCCATGTACATTGGCAATTTCTCCTTTCCAGTGACAAGTCGGAACCTCACTGCAGCAATGACAGTGGCACAGCCAGAGCAGATCACAACCGTGCCGTATGTGCTCAAGTTACTGGCAGAATCGTCCGAAGGCATTGAGCAGTTGGCGAAAGCTAAGCTAGTACTATATGGCGGGAGTGCTTGTCCCGACGACCTCGGCGACCGCCTGGTAGCACAAGGTGTCAATCTGGTGGGCAACTACGGGGCCACTGAAACAGGCCAAATAATGACGTCCTTCCGTCCTCCTGGTGACAAGGAGTGGAGCTACATGAGAGTCTGGCGACCGGTGGCTGACTACAGTCTGTTCGATGAGATTGCTCCTGGTGTCTTTGAGTGCGTAGCTTTGGACGGCTTACCGTCGAAGGGACCTTCAAACTCTCAGAACCCTCCAAACAGCTTCCGAACAGCTGATCTCTTCACCCGCCATCCCGATCCGAAGAAGTCGAATTACTACAAGTATCTCAGCCGTCTAGACGACCGACTTACGCTGGTGAATGGGGAAAAGGTCTTGCCTATTCCAATCGAGGGTAAAGATTGCCTCTTCGTAGCACGCACACGCAGGTACTGACTTTACGACAGGCCGCATAAGAGAGGATGAGTTGGTGCGGGAAGCCGTCGTCTTCGGCTTCCAGAAGACAGTGCCTGGCGCCATCATTTTCAAAGCCGAGCGGGCCGCCGATATGCCCGATGCCGAGTTCCTAGAAGCCGTATGGCCAGCGGTGGAGGCAGCAAATGCTCGGGCTGAGAGCTTCTCCCGTGTTCCGAAGGAGTTGATCATCGTCAAAGATGCTGCAACAACTTATCCGAAGACAGACAAAGGAACCTTTATCCGCGCCCAAGTCTATGAACAATTCGCCGAAGATATCGCCCAGATATACAAGGCGTTTGAGCAGGGCCACGCTGGTACTTTACAGCTTGACGTGGCCGAGCTTGAAACATTCTTACTTGGAAAGTTTCGTGACGAGCTGAAGGTGCCTTTACCAGACGCTGAAACCGACATCTTCTCCGCCGGCGTGGACAGTCTCCAGACAACCAGAATGTGGCGATTGATCAAACAGAATCTCGACCTTGGCGGCCAAGATCTGAGCCAGAACGTCGTCTTCGAAAAGGGCAATGTTAGGAGTCTGGCTCGGCACCTGTTTGAAATGCGGACTGGTAGTGCTGTTGCAGAGGAAGATGAAATAGATGTTATGAAAGGGCTGATTGGGAAATATTCGTCCTTTACACACCACTTTGCCACTCAGAAGCAGCAGCCAGAGAGAGACGTAGTGGTAAGCAAGCAGAGACTCGTCGTCAACTACATCAAATTGGGCGCTGACAATCTGAGTAGCTAGTGACAGGCGGTACTGGAAACCTTGGAGCTTGGATAATTGCTGAGCTGGTGAAACGACCTCATATCGGAGAGGTCTGGGCTCTTGTGCGAGCACCGGGGCCAGCTGCTGCTGGCGTCAGAGTCATGCAATCGCTTGCATCCAAGCAAATTGTCCTGAGTGATGACGAGTCGGCCAAGTTGAGGGCCATACCAAGCGACCTCAGTCGGCCGAATCTTGGCCTCCAGGGCCACGAGCTCAGCCATCTACTCTCTTCACTCACCTGTGTGATTCACAGCGCCTGGGCGGTGAACTTCAATCTCGGCGTTCGATCCTTCGAGGCTCAGCACATCCGAGGCGTGCATAATCTGATTAATTTCTGCTTGCGAGTCAGCCTCTCCTCCCCAGCCAAGTTCTTCTTCTGCAGCTCCGTGTCGACTGCCAGCGGTACACCGAAGCCAGCAATTATACCGGAATCGGCTATCGAGGATCTGACCCGTGCGCAAAACATGGGCTATGGGAGAAGTAAGCTAGTCTCTGAACATATAGTGCGCAACGCTATGCGAGACGCTGGGTTGCATGCCAGGGTGCTCAGAATCGGCCAGCTGTCCGGGGATCGACATCACGCCGACTGGAACGAGACAGAAGCAGTAGCGTTAATGGTACGGAGTGCTTTGACAACCAAGGCCCTTCCAGCGCTCGATGAGCGGCCCTCCTGGCTTCCGGTGGACCTGTGCGCAGAAGCCATCCTCGACATCGCCTTCCCGGCATCGGGTGAGCTAGAACACGATGCGAGTTTGGTCTACCATCTGGTGAATCCGAAGCTGTTCAGCTGGAAAAAGGATCTACTGCCAGTCCTTTCACGCACCAAGCTTCCCTCGTTCGACATCTTTAGCCCAGCGGAGTGGCTGGACCGGCTCAGGCGAAGCGATCCAGACCCGGTGCGTAATCCGAGTGTTAAGCTGATAGACTTCTGGCAGAAGAAGTATGGCAGGGCAGGTAATGAGCAGGCTGCGCAGGATGTCGAGGCGCCGGGCCTGTCTTTCGAGACAGTCAGGACAGAACAGAATTCGCCAGCAGTGGCGTCGGCCGTGGATCCCGTTTCGACGGGGCTAGTTGAGAGGTATGTCGATACCTGGCTTAGACGATGGGGCGTGATATAGATCTCACCGTGAACACTTTCCGGTTACAAGAGTGAGATTTTGACTGTGTCATCTATCGTTGAGCTCCGTGAGTGCCCTTACTTTCCTGATCATGTTCCAAAGATCGATTAGGGACGTCAGGCTTGAGGTAGAGACATAGGAGAACAAGACGATTGTCGACTCCGATCCAAAGTCAATAGCCGTCGGTAAAGTCGGATCATTGAATTCCCGGGGTCGGATAGGTGGGGTGCAAGCAACGAAGGACTGCCTCCTCTATCCTCCGCTACGTACCACTTTTCACCATTGAAGAGCTTTGTGTTGGACTTTGTCCCGGACTCTGTAAGCCGTATCATGGTCATCGACAACGAGATCAAGGGCCGTCTCGCTCTGATCACGGGAGCCTCTGGCGGGTGAGCCTGTGGAAACCTCACCAAGCCAGATAGCTCACTCATGTCACGATAGGATAGGCGCAGCATGTGCACGCGACCTCTTCGCTGCTGGTGCGCACTTGGCCCTGACCTATAGCACGAACAAGGCTGCAGTCGACGCGCTTCTCCATGAGTTGGAGCCGCAAGCCGACGAGCGTAGGACGACCAGCCATGCGTGCGATGTAGCTCGAGAAGATGATCTGAAACGTCTCTTTGACGAGATACTGCAAATGCATGGACAGCACCCTGACATCCTGATCGCCAATGCTGGCTATGGCAAACGCGTAAGCAACATCCTGGACATCAGCATTGAAGAGTGGGACAAGTGCATCAACATCAACCTCCGCTCTTCCTTCATCCTCACCAAGCTAGCCGTGCCTCACATGCAAGAGCAGAAATGGGGCCGCGTGGTCTACATCTCCAGCATCGCTGCAGGCGGTACTTCTATAAACGGCTGCCATTACTCTGCGTCCAAAGCCGGAATGCAGGGTCTGAGCAAGAACCTTGCGAGTAAGATGGGAAAGGATGGCATTACGTTCAACGACGTTGCACCGGCGATGATTACGGAGACGGGTATGATACCCTCGGAGGAGAATCTGAAGGGTACACCGGGGGATGTGAAGAACATACCGGTCGGGAGAAGTGGGAAGCCGCAGGAGTGCGCGAATGTGGTTACGATGCTTTGTCGGACGGGATACATGACTGGGCAGAGTATACTACTGTCAGGAGGGTTGAAGTAGGGCCGCTAAATTGTGCTCTCGAAGCAGTTTCTTCAGCCCGTCACTGTACTTTGACAAGCCGCCAATCGTGGCACACTACCTCAGCTACTTCTCTAGGTTTCTTGGGACGATTGTCAGCAGAACAGCCGTTGCGACACGGTGTCGAACGTTGTAAGGTCTGGACCTGATGAGATAGAGAGGATCCAACGTGATGCAAGTTGTTTGATAGACGAGCAAGATGGCTGGGACAGGTCCACGGATGTACCTGCACGTGCCTGCATTGATTGGGATAACGCTGCGGCTGCAACACCCAGCATGACTCTAGAAACAGAAATCCCACACGCGCCTCCAAGCAGGCCAACTTTGCTTCTTCGCCTTCAAAGCATCGAAATGGCTCCAATCGATCTCGCGACGTCCGGAGTCGACGTCGATGTCTCTCGCCCTGAGCCAGGTCCCACTCCTCCACCTCCAAAAGAAGGGACCCTTCTGCCACACGACACCTAATGAGATTGTCAGCACTAGCTATGCTTTGTCAAGGATTACACTCGTTGCGTACCGACGATATAAAATAAGATGACGACGAAGGCGGCGAGGTAACTGAGGAAGAAGTCGTAGGCAGCCAGCGGCTTGACGGCGGTGTAGAATTGAGCAATCTGCGATGCGAACAGCAATCATGTTAGCAACCATCACCTTTTGCAGAGGAAATCGCCACCTATTACTGACCAGCACGAGGATGACGAGAATAAAGCCGGCCCATGAGCCCCATACGCCAAAAGCAGCCTTGAAGGGCAGCTCATCGACTGTGTGTCCATGGTAAGCCCACGCGCGACGGAATCGGATATGAGCCAGGCAAATAGATCCCCAAGTAAAAAGTGCGGCCAGACCCGAGAGCGCCAGGAGCCAGTTGAAGACGGTCACAGAGTCGCTGGCCTTCGCGATGTATGCTATAGGGCCAAAAGCAATAATAGCGATGACCGAGTATAGCGGGCGTCCAGCCCGATCAACATATGCGAAGATATGTGGAGCGTAGCCCTGCTCGGCGAGGGCGGTCAGTGTGCGCGAACCGCCGTAGACTCCGGACAGTCCAATAGAGATGACCGAGAACAAGATGACGACGTTGACAAAGTCGCCAAAAGCAGGAATACCGCCATTCTCGGCTACGATGACAAAGGGTGATGTTGAGACGTCGAGAAGGGAGCCGTTGCCAAGCAGGTTGGGGTTATCCCATCGGACGAGCAATCCGACGAAAAATAGGGCAAGGATGTAGAAGCTGATCGAGTTGTTAGTAATAAGGTCATTCGATAGATAAAAGGAGCTTCGACCTACAGCGTAATACGCCAGAACACTTGCTTGACTGCCTTGGGCAGACTCTCTTGAGGCGTTTCGGATTCGGCCGCAGCGAGACCGACCAGCTCCGTACCACTGAAGGAGAAAGCTGCCGTCACGAAGACTGCACAGACTCCAGGGAAGCCTGAGGCAAAGGCGCCGGGATCATACCACGTGCGGGCTCCCCAGTAGTCGCTGTACTGGCCGTTGGAGGGACCGCCGCCACAGACGAAGATCTAAAACAAGAGGTCAATAATGGTGCTGTACGCGACCGCATGCTGTGCGTACCAATCCAATGATCATGAATATAACGATCGTAAAGAGTTTGCTGCAATACGGGACATGGTTAGCCACCTATGTTTTCGGAAAACGGGCTTTTGTGGTCCACGGCACTCACAGTAGCGATACCCAGAATTCCTCCTCTGCATAGCCAAGCACTCCGAAGATATTGATGAAGACGATAATGACGAGGAAGATGGTGATCCAGACTGCTATGTCGATACTCCGGTCCGGGTCCCAATACCCTATTGTCAATCCTGCCACATTAATTTCAAGAGGCAGGACAATTGCCCATTGGAACACGTAGTTCCAGCCCATCGCGAAGCCCCAGGACGGGTCAATGAAGCGGGTAGAATACGTGTAGAAGCCACCGGAGATCGGGTACCTAGAGAGCAGTCAGCTGCTGTGTCTTTCAGCGACTTCTTCACGGGCTGACGAACATGACAGCGAGCTCTCCAAGAGCATACACAACCTGCACAATTTGGAGTTAGCATCTGACACGGTGCGCGACCGGCAAGGGGGAATCGCAAGTGAGTAAAACATACGTTAAATATCATGATACCAATAATCGCAAACCCGATCAGCAGCGCTGCGGGGCCTCCGGTTCCGAGAGCGCTACCAGATCCGACGAACTGTACAAGTCAGACCAAGCTGCACCACGAAGCTAGCTTTATCCTTGGTCGCTGCTTACCAGTCCTGCACCTATTGAGCCTCCAATAGCGATCATGTTCAGGTGTCGCGACTTGAGCGTCTTGTTGAGCTGATTGTGCTTGTCGCCTAGTGTTCGTTGTCGAAAGCTGTCGGGAGTTACCCCTAGACGGGTGAGGAATGAAGGCTGCGGCGCATTGTCGTAGGTGACAACCTGTCCCTCTGAGTTGCTCTTGGTGTTGTGTAGCTCCGGGCTCGCATCGCCGCTGTAGACCTTCTCGCTAGGAGGCGAGTCGCGCATAGAGTCCTTCATCTTGATGGTCGGGATGAGAGTCGGTCTCACACGACAGAGCGGCCTTCGGAAAGGATAAGAGGAACTCGACGGCTACCTCGCAGTACTTCTACTTACGATACTCTTATACGACCTACGCCGCTATCGCGGGGTCGCTTATCTGCTGCAGGTCGTCGCGTGTGTTCATCCAATTCCAAGTGTAAATCTTGGCCGGCCACGAGCAGCCAAGGGCGGAGAGTTTGATCGGCTCCTCGGTTCAAGGGCTTGGCTGGAACTGGCCATTGGTTGTCTGCCTTTCTTACCCGCGCCAAAGCCGCCACCACGCGGACGACCTTCTGCATTCGCTCAAGTCACGTTGTCTTTTGAAAGTCTACTTCCATACGAAGGATGCGCTTCTGCGGCGAGGGTGACATTATCATTCGGGGTAGCGCACCCCTCCCGTGCCCTCGACTTGATCGCATTCGTGCGTGCAGGCCGGCCGTGGCTGGACCGCCGTGTTCCAGGTCGCAAGAGGAAGATCTCTCAAGCGTGCTCCTCTAAGCAAAGTAAAAGCGCATCTGCTGCCTTCTGTCGCAGCTCGCATGGCCGTCAATGAGTTGCAATAGCGTCGCAAGTATCGTCAGCTCCCGGCTATCCAGATGGCTGAAGAAGACGACCCGAACGTATCTGCCAAGGTCAAGACTCGACTGCGCGAATTTGATTACGTACTGAGTTGCCAGTGGGCTCTAGTCAAGCGTTGTCCCGCCACGCGACCTTTTGACTCTCTCTTGGCGGAGTCTCTACAGGATGATAAGGGGGCCTGAACGAGCATTCCAAGAGATAGCATTGCTTGGAACACCGTCGCGGACACGATAGCGACCGGCGCCCCTCGGTTCAAGAGTCGACGGCCGTGATCCGGCTTGGTGAGCTGGGTGTCGCTTAAGATGGCTCAAGGCGGGAGCGCAACAGCAACCTCCACGTGGCCACATCACTTCCAAGTCCCACATGGAAATGGGGCTAATCTCAGTCCAGAAGCTCCTTTCTGCAACTTTGGCACGCTTTCCAGTGCAAAGGCCATCATGTTGTGTCGGGCGACAAGAGACACGCGGGGAATGCAGCGAGCAACGCCCCGGGCCTTATCGCCGCTGCGGTATTGAACAAAGGAGTCTCCCCCGTGAGTCGAAAGGGATGCTGAGCGTTGTTCGTTCGTGCGCTTGACTCGTCGTGTCGAGCATACACGTAGGTAACTGGTCTGAAGAGATGTACGGCTCTCTGACATGAAGAAGTGTCTTCCACGCAGTGCACACGCCCTACACGCCCTAAGTACCTATGTACATTCCTGTACTGTACATTGCCTTACTCAGCTGGCACTCCAGTGACTCAGAGGGCGTACCTCGTACAGTAACGTGACTCGTTCATTTAGGCTGCTCGGTGCGCACCGCGCCCCGGCCGCCTCGGGCCGTTCTGCCGACGCGGATTGACTCCCCCACGACCGGTCTGGCTCTTAGGCATCTCATACCTCAAAGTAAACATACATCAGGCTCGCGCACAGCATATCAAATCTCTGCACGGCATACACAAGTCTTAGACGCGTGCCAGGACGACATGATCTGATCGACGTTCGAAGTGTGGGAAGACGACCCTTCCAACAAGGTTCTCTCCATGGCTGCAAAGCAGATGAGAGGCCTTCTCCCTGTGATCAGGCCGAAGCCGTTTGCGTCGCCCACCTGTGGCATGCAGAAGCACTCACTCTTTCCCCGATGCTCTCAGCCCCTTGCACATGTGCCACTGACGAGTCAAGCCAAGAGGATGTATGTCCAGCCCCGCACGTACCCAAAGTGCAGCTTCGTCCCCCTTCCGGAACATGAAAGGTTCGAAGAAGAGAGATACTTCAGATTTAAGCCAGAGAACTTCTACCCTGTCAAGCTCGGCGATGTCTTCGAATCGAGGTACCAGGTCGTGGCAAAGCTAGGGTACGGCACAGCTTCAACTGTCTGGCTCTGTCGAGACCTCAAGTCAGTGACAGTCCCATCTAGCTTTCACCTGGCGTACTGCTTACGGCAATCAGGCAAAATTCTCTTGTGACGCTCAAGTTTTGCGTGCTTGGGGAGGAGAAGACCCAGGAGGTAGCAGTCTCTCACTACATCAGGTCCATCGATGCCGACCATCCGGGCAGGGAGAGGCTACGTGTCACGCTGGACGAGTTCCATGTCAAAGGTCCTCATGGTACCCATCAGTGCCTGATTTTCCCAGCTCTGGGAATGACCCTGGCCCAGTTACGAGATCTGTTCGAGGACAAGGCCCTCGAAAAGACCCTCCTCCAGAAGTTTCTGTGCATGGTCTTACTAGGCCTGGACTTTCTGCACCAGGCCGGCGTGGTACATACAGGTGTGTCGAATGACTCTGCTTTCGACGCGGCCGAGCTAATCTATCTCCCAGACTTGTCCCCACACAATATTCTAGTCGGAGCTGACGACGTCACGGTGTCTAAAGTGGAAGAGGCCGAGCTGGCCAATCCCTCGCCGCGTAAGATACTGGCCGACCGGACCATCCACCTCTCTTATGCTATGCCCACCAGCTATAGAGCGCCTGTCATAACAGACTTTGGTTCTGCTCATATAGGAACTCCAGGACAGAAATTTCACGGAGATGTCATGCCTGGGGTGTATCGGGCACCTGAGATCATTGCAGGCCTGGAATGGGATTCCAAGATTGACATCTGGTCGTTCGGAGTAATGGTAGGGATCGCTCTATGTCTAGAAAGTCCCTGCCGTCTCATGTCTCTAACAGACAAACAGATATGGGATCTCTTTGAGGGTCGTAGTCTTTTCTCTGCCGTTAGAAACGGCTCGCTTGACGATGAGCTTCACTTTGCTGGTATGGTCTCTTTGATGGGCCCTCCTCCAAAGAAATTTCTGGAAAGCAGCCAAAAGTGTCGCCAGTACTGGGACACCCAAGGTGAGGTGCTCTATGGATTGATTGCGGGTCTTTGCGAGGAGGCCACGCTAACGAAACAAGGCAACTGGATTGCTGAAACCCCGATTCCGGACCAAACGCTTGAGTCGCGCGAGACACGTCTGAGCGGCGGGGATAAGCAGCTGCTTCTTGCTCTCGCACGTAAGATTTTTCGCTGGCTTCCAGAGGATCGCCCATCAGCACAAGACCTCTACAAAGACGGGTTTCTCTCTCAGTGGGAATCGGAAGGTACGGACTCGGGATCTGAAGTGCCGTCTTGAAGAAGAAAGTCATTTCCTGGTCACATTACCAACGACGACACAAATGTTCCCGTCGCCACCGATTCATTCGTTGCAGATTGTCATGGGTTGCTCAAACGCAATCAACTTTGGCGGGCGACTTGATGACACTACCTTGTCAGAAGTCTGTCTTGGGACGTTCACCAGCGCAAACCTGACGTGAACACTAATGTTGACTTAGTACCGTTCATATGCTGTGAGAAAGGACCTGTCTTCTTTGACATCATGAAACCCTTAGTTCAGCTATTTTTTCCCTTAGGCTCGATACTGAGTCCACCCACCTGAGTGATGTGCAAGTCTATGTCTACAACAGTCGCGTAGCCCCATCAGAAACCTTTTGCACATCCACACGCGTGACCCAATAACCTAGGATGAACATCACCGCCAGGTTTCGCTAGCCCCCGCAGCTAGACCTACATCATGGACTCCTGAAACGCCTGCTCTTCGGCAACTCGTAGAATTGACGTTTCTCGTGCGATGTTACCTATTAGACCGTACAATGGGCGCGCATCCACTTCAATGTTTCAGGTGGCGTGAGTCGAGCTTGTACTGTTCCTGTGCGGACGGTTATGTGGGATACTTGACAGCGACTGGAGTGATCGCCACTTTAGCCGACACTGTCTGCGCTACGCCAACGCAAATTGACAGCATGTTAGAGATCAGACCTTACCTTACCTTAGGTACTCATACAGATGCCGAAGCCAACCCGATTCGACTGGTCGCGGAACGGACTCGCGTCGGACTGCTACTGTGCTACGAAGATGCAGACACAAACTGATCAGCCTTCAGATCGTGCAGCGTTGTTAACGAGACGAGGTGGTCAGGGCTATGTCTTGCTTGGCGAAAGGGGCTGATATACAAAGACCTTGTCACTAACAATTAGAAGTAAGTTCATGCATTCCTCATCTCACCTTATCTGGTGTGCTGTCGGGACAAAACTTCGGCCTGCACTTCAAGCTTTGAGGACACTTCTTCCTATCAAGACTGTGACTGACAAGTACAGACATCTCGCCGTCTGGAATACCTACTGTAGTATTGTTCTGCGGTAGCCACGGAAGCAATGCGGGCCCTAGAGCTCTTCTCCGGAAGTAAGCAGGTAAGTCAGCAACATTGAAGGTTGCTATATCGAGGACGTCACCCCGCATGCTTCCAATCTCTGTCCGGCTCAGCATTGGGGAGTCCGGTCGGGGTATACAGGTAACAGCCTGATCTCGTTGTCGTGCGCGCGCAAAGATGCACTGAGCACGAGTCGAGAATAGGGCAATCCTCGAAATATAGGGGTGAGGGTATAGTTGGAGCAATAGACCGAAGGGGTGTTGCACACGGGACAGCCGCATCCAGCAGCCGCACCTGGGCAGCTTTTGGAGATCTAGCAAAGCTAAAAGGGGGAAATAAAACTGAGGTTGAGGCTCCTTCCTCACTACGGCACTGGCATTCACGACTCAACATCTGGTCACGACACTATTGCGCTGAACGTCCACGATGGCGACCTTCGACGTCAAAGCATGGACGTACGATGGGCCGTACCCATCCGGCCTCAAGATCACCACCGTCCAAACACCGCGAGCGAACGACATCAAGAGCTTGTGGACTACACCTCACATGCTGGTGAAGTTGAGGGCATGCGCGCTGAATCCCGTCGACATTCAGATGATGAACCTCCTAGGTCCGTCATGGATACCGGGGCTCAGCAGCAGTCCGAAGAGTTGCGTTTGCGACTTCAGCGGCCAGATTGTCGCAGGAGGAAGAACTGGCTTCATACAGCATGAGGAGGTGTTTGGCATAACGCTGAAGCCTCACGATACTGCCGGAGGGGCGCTGGCAGAGATGTCGCAGTTCAACATGGCCAACAGCTGCGCGGTCAAGAAACCCGCCAATTGGAGCCATGAGCAAGCGGCTGCCGTTCCACTGGTTTGGCTGACGGCCCGGACATGCATCGAGAAAGTCACCTATCATGTAGAATCGAGCGCCAGCAAGCGCGTCGCTATTTTAGGCGGCTCGTCAGCAACGGGCATCTACACGACTCTGATCGCGAAGCGACGAGGCTGGAAAGTCATCACGACCTCGTCCAGCCGCAACAAGGACTTCGTCACCAACACCCTCAAAGCTGACGCTCACGTCGATTATGCAACCCAGAACGTCCGCGCCGAGGTGGAGAAGTTCGGGCCAGTGGCTGTCATCGACTGCGTAGGCGGGACCGACTGCATCGGACTCCCGAGCAGCAAGCAGTACGTTACCATCGTCGGCGATAAGACTTCTCGTGCGTCCATGGGCGGGCCGTATACCTACTACAACTTCTTTTCCTACCACGCGCCGCTCCAATGGATACGTTGGGCGAAGGGACACTTCGGCTATGGCGAGAGCTACGATGTGGTGATGCTGGAGCTGAAGACAGAATGGTTGCAGGAGGCTGTGGATACGCTGACGACGGATGAGATTTTCATTGACAGTACTTTTGGGTTCTCGGACGCGAAGAAGGCATTCGAAAAGCTGAATACGGGTAGAGCGAGGGGTAAGGTTGTCGTGAAGATTCAAGACTAGAATTTTATATGGGATAACGCTGGAATATCAGACTTTGGTGAGCGTCAACAACGTCTTTGGCGTGAGCCACGCTTTGCTCGCTCTTTGCGAGTGTCTCTCAACGTCGTATGCAGCGTGTCGCTCTCTCTCGTGCGCATCCTTGCTTTCAAGATCGAAGAGTTTCCAGGAGCGCAAAGCCATCATGCTGACGGCGCCCACAAGAAACATGCATCCCACGAAGATCTGGGAGGACAGGTAGCCTCTTGTGGCGACTAGCTGCAGGGCAATGGGTTCCGCAAACGTAGTTGGCAACACCAATGGTAAGCAGATCATACCAAAAGCGGCCGGTAATCTTCGCAGACCCACGACTTCGGCAGTGACGGGCACTACACAGCCCCAGAAAGTGCCCGTCACTGTCCCCGCTGCCAGTGCGAAGATGATAAGGACAGCGTATGTCTTTGCAGGTACCCAAATAGCCAGGCAGAAGATGCCACACAGCCCCGTCATTGCCGTAGCAACGTTAATACGGCCAAGCCGATCGGACATGTACCCGACAGCTGGCCTACCGACCGCAAGGCCCAGATTGAGCATGGCGCCGACCACTGAGCCCTGCTGAGCCGTGAGTCCAATGGATGTCGCGTAGTTGGGAAGCGAGTAGAGCAGCACGATGTAGCCCAGCTCGGTGACGAAACCCCACCAGATAACCAAAAGGACTGAGATGTGGCCGAATTCTCTGACATCAAACGCCCGTGTATTCGGCTGTACCGTCTTGTTCCGATCCTTCAGCAGCAGGGAGCAAGCACCGTTGGCCACGAGGGTAGCAATCGCGAGGGCACGATACGTCCACTTGGGTCCGAAGCTCTCGATGCCAGCACCCGCACCCAAGTTGTACGCCAGACCGCCGAAGCCAGCTCCGGAAGATGCAATGCCCAGCGCCAGGCTTCGACGGGTAGAGAACCACTGCGGTAGGATTGCCGAAGCCGTGATGTACAAGAAACCCATACCGTAACCGAAACAAGCTCCTTGCGTTAAGAAGAGGATCCAGACTTGGTCCGCGAAGGAGGATGTGAGCATAGCGATTGACACCAGCAATGTCCCAAGCAGCAGGGTGATGGGTGTACCGAAGCGATCGTTGGCTATGGCGACGACTGGAGAGATGAGCAACGCTTGAGAGATAGACAGGCCTCCGATCAGAGCGTACTCCAGGTGAGTGGCTCCCGCAAATGACTTTTCTGACAGGTAATGGTTCAAGAAGATAGCCCAGGCGCTATTAACACCCCACGTGTTCGCATTGATCAGGAGAAGGCAGACAGTGCATACCCAGCCATACCTGATAGCAGAAAGGAGTAGAGATGTCAGCTGGTGAGACTCAGAGTTCTTCATGATGAGGTGACCTAACTTGCCCGCCATCAGGTGGAATGTCTTCTTGTGATGTGACATTGGTTTGAACGCCCATCAACTCCACATCTTGATCCAGAGCCTCTGTCCGGCTCTCCAAACCGACGCGCTGCGTCTGTTGAAGATTATTGTCGCCGCCCATACTGTCGTCCGCACGTGTCTCTGGTCTGGTACCGTCGCGTCGGTCATAGTGAGAAATCCTTTTACCTTCTTATATCCTGCCGGAGCATTTAGCTTTTATTGTCTGCTGAACCCCGCCGGCTTTTAACGGCTCTGCGCCGTCCTTCAGAGTCATTGTTACTGTCACTGGAAAGACGCTAACGTACCTATGTACATCTTTGTTACCCATCGAGACTAGAAGTACGCCCTACTACAATTGTCAACTACGGTCGTTGAAGCAGGAGAGTATTCCTTTCATCGATGACCCCTACCGCGTGGCACTGTAGCTCGAGCAGACTTTCCGGCTCACGATACCCCAACTTTGTTCATGCTTTGGCCTGTTAAGATTCTGATCACATCACGCAGCCTTCGTCACTGTAGACAGTAGAGTACCAGAGGCGGTGGGAGAGGCAGTCAGAAAGGCAGTCCTACTAGTGTTCGTCAGAAGGCAGTGTCAGGCGGTACCGTTTGCTTCTCAACCTATAGCCGCAGAGTTCATTGTCCTTCGGCCAAGAGTGGCGACAAAGCTCTGCGTAGATGAGCAAAGTGCTAGCCCATATGTTTGGTAGATACGGCGAGGTACCAAGGTCATCGGCTTATTCTGTACGGACTCGTGATTACCTACCTAGGTAGGAGCCCATGAGTTCGCCAAATTGTATCTTTCGACTCTTGCGCTCTTTGCCATTTTGTCAAGTAATCGCTGGAAGATAGAACTTCTCCATGAAGGGAAATCGGCACAGCATCGAAAACTGGTCACCAAGGTCGGTGATCAGACGCAAGTCGCTGCATATTGTCACTCTACAATGATACACGGGCAGGAAGCAAGTTAGTTGCCAGCCCACAGCGCACAATAACTCGCACAAGACTTCCACATTAGTTGATGGTACCCATGAAGCCGTTACTTGCCGTCACTGCAGACGAAGTTCATCAGATGCGACGACCCATGCGTGACTATCTCCGTACATACAAAAGCAGAATACCATACCCAAGTCTAGATGGTGCGCCAGGCGCATCCGTCCTCATCCACCTCATCTTCGGGCTCGAAAAGCCCCCTCTGCCGCCAAGCGATCCAAGGCCGCAACACCCTCACCCACCACAACGGCACAGGATCATCCACGGCCGCAAAAGCCTTCCGCAGAAACCCTACCCAGCAGTAATCGTCATTGCCAAGTTCGTAAGATGCTCTTCGCTTGGGCAGCCGCAGCGGCACCAAACAAAAAACAGGATCTTCAGGCGAGAGGTCTAATTCCCGTCTATACGTATACGCGGTCCAGGTCAGGCAGTATTCGTCTGGTCCTACCAGAGATTTGAACCACCGAGCGCTGTACTTTTCGAACTTTCGCTCGAAGCTTCGGTTCAGAGAGGTGGCACGATCGGTCAGGAGCGTTTTGAAGAGCACATTTCGATCCAGGTAGAGCTTCCATGCTAGGACGTGGAGGCCGTACCGGAGCCAGACTTGGTCCAGTGTTGATCGGTTGCGCTGCCCGAATATGGGGGTGCAGCGGACGAAGAGACGTAGCATCAAGACGACCAGGTCGATGGGTATGTCAAGTTCCCTTGCGGGAGTGAGGACACACTCCTGTATCTCTGGATCGTCGCATTCTCTGGGCCAGTGTAGTAATGGGTATCGTTCAGTTGGCTGCAGAGTCCGATGGATGTAGTAGCACTTCGAACTTAGTCTGGTGAAATAGAACCAGTCATGCTTCTGTAGCTTCTCCGATACCTCGTCAGTAAGCCCGTAGTCGATGGCGAGGCAGTGGAGTAGGAACCGCCGCATTCGCTCTGTCGGAGTTGTCGTAAGCTCGCAATGCTGACTTTCAGCTTCTTCATCGTTCGCCTCGCTCTGCGACAGTGTGCTCTGCGAAGGCGTCCGGTCGACTCTTGGCTCGTAAGGCGGTGGTGCGATGTACCACAGAGGATGACTGGGTTGGATGCCTCGGTCGCCGTACGGCGGAGGTGGTGCTTCTTCGGTGAGATTGACCGGCCGAGTAACGAAAGCCATATTGCAACGATGGTGAGATGATGATAGTTTGAGTGATGCGTAGTGACTCGTGAGGTAGACGGGTGGGCAAAGAAATATGAGAACTCTAGCTTGGCGTGAAGCCGACCCAGGCTTATGGTTAGCACGAGAAACATGATCGTCATTATGCTCAATACGCACCAAATTGAAGCGTGGATCCGCAAATGGCGCACAGCCTACGTTCCTGAGCTTCATTGATTGATGGTCGCCACAAGAGACATTCGAGATTGAGTCCATCTTGGTTCACTCTGGTTAGAACCAGGGATCCGTCACTGGCACCACGGAGAGGTGTGGACTCATCGCCAGTGGTAAGTATATCCGAGGGAGTAATGCATATGAAGGTAGAAGGTAAGGGAAGGGTTTCGTCGTCGTCATCGTTGTCGCCGTCGCCGCCGGTGCCTAGGTGGAGGAGAATGTGGGCGAATCCGTGGGCGATGATGCGGGTGAGGACATTGCCGCGCGGTCGGCCTACACAGGCGTCAGTAGATTTTTTTTGGGATCAGGCAGAGAAGTTGAGCTTACGGCCTTGATCCAGCGGGCTCTCTGCAGCATCTCGGTGATGTTTGGCCGTTGCCACATCTCGCGAACAGAGAAGGCCAGCGGCGTAGTCCGGTGGTGAGAAGCGAATTCCTCTCTTGTCTCGTCGCGGCGCTTCCGCGCCAGATTCCACCACGGAGCCGACGTGCTCTCGACCCACACCAGAGCCTGGTTCACGCACGCCCAGAGAAGCATCCAGGCGGCACCAAGAACGAGCAAGACCCAGAACGCACCACGCATCCACCAGCGACAGGCGGAGAAGTCGGAGATTTTGCCACAGGTGCAGACGAAAACCAAGAGCCGGGACACGACCTCCACAGACCCAATCATCATCCCCACAGCGCAGAACACCAAGATTTTGATGGCCAAAAAAAGCCAGACCATACCAACAACAACGAAAGAGTAAAAACGGGCAAACCCGCTGACCCAGCCAGGGTCCACAGCGCGCAGCTCCATGATAGCCATGTTGAGGAAAACCCCAAAGATCGCGCCAAAAATGCCGATAGCCCAATTCCAGCCCGTGGTGTTGTGGTCGAGCCACACTGGGGGCGCTTGTGCGGATGGAGGGACGGGGGCGGCGGAATGACTCATTGTGGTGGTGGTGTTGCTGTTATTGTTGGTGGTGGTGGTGGTGGTGGTGATGGTAGGGTGGGTGGAGGGGTGTGGTATAGCAAGGGTTGACGTGGGCTGGCGCTGTATATATCGATCAACACACCGGATGGACTTACCTGTGAAAAATTGTCGTGCACTTTCTCAAGATGATGTTGAAGCAGGATCGCCTGCTGGAGGCCTGTACAGTACCTGCTGGATTCAGAAACGATTGTCAAAGCACACCATACCCAGGCAGGCGCTCACGGCAAGATCGGAGCATCTCTGTCGTGTAGAGCCTAGGTGGAGCAGCTATATGCGGAGATGATCGTACAACAGAGAGGCTGTTTCCTGGAGATAAGGACTTGCGGATCGTTAGGGCCTTCCAAGGTATCTCTGTGAAAGCAGAAAGAGCATCTGGTGCCAGAGGACTGTGCAGTGCCTCTTGCCTAACACGTCGAAATCTAAGATGTGGCAGGCAGGAAGGGTCCAGTCTCAGATGTGTAGTGAACGACTTAAGGAAGCGTATGCGGATATGATCAGGAAACAGCGAGAATGTTTCGCGGAGAAGAGCGCTGGACAAGTGTGATGATCTCTATAGAAGGGGCAGGAGCATGTGATACCAGAGGACTATACGGTGCCTCTTGCTTGGCGGTGAGACTATTTCGAGGGGAGGAGCGCTAGACAGCTGTGATTATCTCTGTGGAGACGGCAGGAGACCTTGAGCCAGAGGACTTTAAAGTGCCTTGAGCGTACCTGACGGGTCGAATGGACAGTCGGCAAGAAAGTTCCAGCCTCAGATATGTACCTACTTCATCCGGTAGGCACCTGCTCCCAGTCATTGTCGATGATACCTACCTGTAAACATCTGCGCCTGACAGGCCTGTTTCTTTCTGCCATCAGAAAGGCGCTTCTTGCGGTACTTGGTGTCGTCGGTGACTGGAGCCTTTCCCTCCTTCTTCTTCGGACTGCACCTCTTCGGCTGAAGCGCCGGGCGACGACACGTACAGCTCTCCTGACTTGTTGCTGATTGAGTTTCGTCTTCTGGGCAGCCTTTCTCGCGGTCAATTGTTGCGCGGCTATCATCGTAGGCACGAGCGCCTCGGGTGACACAGGTAGTGGTCGACCTGAGGAGGCATGTGCGGATACGAGTAGGAATGATTGGCAACACGTCTCGGGTGTACAGAGGTAGAATGGCAGGAGTGCACTCATGTATAGCGGTAGGACTCGGCGTCATGGTATCTTATACAGTACCTAGAGAGAGATGTGTGGCCGGGAAAGTGGGGAGAGCGTCCGAAGAGAGCGGACCAACGCATCCCCTTGCAGACAAGATCGGCGTCCTGTCACCCGATGGTGGAGGAGATGCCGTGTGGGGTGTGTGTGAAGTGGGCACCACAGCACAGGAAAGACCAGAAGGACAACACTCGACATTGTAGTGATAGCGCTCCGCCCGACGTAGGTACTCTGATTCTCTCTCTCTCTCTCTCTCTCTTCATCTCTGACACGAGACTCGTATTTGGGTCAGTACTCTTTCTTCATCTTGGCCGGCCTCATAGCAACCCACATAGCAGCAACACACATACCCCGCTGCCTCCGTCCGTCATGGACGTCCCGACAGCGACCTCGCTCAACGAGATATACCCCGAAGACGCAATCAAGAGCCATACCGAACGATGGAACAGACTGATCAGCAAGTTCAAGTCCGAGTACGGCAGACTGCCAGACTTCGTCTCCCGAAGTCCCGGCCGAGTGAACATCATTGGCGAGGTATGCAGAGCGAGTCGCGTGCCTTCCCAAACGGGCACATAGCACGGCGTAATGTGCACAGCTGATGTGGCGAAGCATATCGACTACTGCCTCTACGAAGTCCTACCCATGGCCATCGAAGCCGACGTCCTCCAAGCCGTTGCCGTCCACGAACAAGAAGCCGGTCCGAGCACTATCCGCCTCGCCAACGTTCACACGGAGAAGTTTGCGAGTAAGGAATTTGATATTCCCGACACCGGCGATGTGGAAATCGATCCGAGCACACTAGAATGGACAAACTACTTCAAGTCTGGCCTCAAAGGCGCTACAGAGCTACTCCGGAAGACACAAAGTGATTTCAAGAAGAGTGTGGGTATGGATGTCGTCGCCGATGGCAATGTCCCCTCAGGCGGTGGCTTGAGCAGCTCCGCAGCTTTCACATGCACGTCAGCTCTCTCCGTAATGAAGGCGAACGGCGTGGACAAGGTGGATAAGAAGGAGCTAGTGGAGGTTGCCATTGTCTCTGAGCGCTCCGTCGGCGTCAACAGCGGCGGCATGGACCAAGCCGCCTCCGTATTCCCGCATCGAGGCTCAGCACTATACGTCTCATTCGTACCGGAGCTGAGCGCGAAGAACATCGCCTTCCCAGAAATGAAGTCTCCTCTAGTCTTTGTCATTGCCCAGTCCTTTGTTGCGGCAGACAAGCACACCACCGGCCCAGTATGCTACAACCTTCGTGTCGTCGAGGTGACACTGGCAGCACTAGTCTTGAGCAAGATCTTCGGCCTCATGGACCTACCCCCCGACGCTTCTCCACTCGGCACCAGCTTACGAACATTCCACGACGCTTACTTCCAGCAAAAGGAGGGCGTCAAGGACAACTACGCCGTCTCCAAATCCGAATACCAAGCACAGCTCCAAGACCTCGTCCAAAAGGTCGATCAGTACCTACCTCAAGACGAAGGCTACACCCGACAACAGATGTCCGAGATCATGGGCATGAGCATCCCCGACATGGAAGAAAAGTATATGAAGAAATTCCCGATTCGCGCAGAGAAGTTTAAACTCCGACAAAGAGCCTTACACGTCTTCGGCGAAGCAATACGAGTGCTGAAATTCAACGAATTGCTCTCCTCACCGCCGCCGCAGAGCGAGAAGGAGAACGAGGATCTGCTAAAGTCGCTGGGCGAGCTGATGAACGATACGCAAGAGTCCTGCCGAGATCTCTACGAGAACAGCTGTCCAGAGCTGGATGAGCTGTGTCAGCTTGCGAGGAGCGCGGGAGCGTATGGAAGTAGGCTGACTGGCGCGGGGTGGGGAGGTTGCTCGGTGCATTTGGTGCCTGAGAACAAGGTGGATGCTGTGAGGCAGAAGTGGATCGAGCAGTACTATACCAAGAAGTTTCCGGACATTTCGGAAGATAAACTGAGAGAGGCTATCGTGGTGAGCCAGCCCGGCAGTGGCAGCTGTGTGTATAGTGTTGGCGGGAAAGAGACGGTGTAGAGACTACATGTCTGCTTGATAGACTCCCGTCTCCATCACCTTGCCGAACGGTACAAGTGTCTCTTCGAGAGGGAATACCTCTTGTTGGCTCGGCTCGTCACACGTCAAAGGTCCAGGCCGTCTTTTGCAGGCTGCTTGGCTTTGGAACTTGACTTCACACCTAGATGTGCGAAAACCGTCTCGGCTTAAGAGACTCTCCAAACCCAAGTCACGTTCCTATGCACTGTAGACTTGGTCGAGCTCGTCCGCCCGCACAGCGTCCTTGTTCCCAGCTTGTATCGCAGCAAACTTCGAAGGACTACTGATATCGTTCGTTCTTCGAACGATCCACAGCGGGTTAGGATACGAATGTACTTGACACAAGACGTACAGCCTCAGCAAACTGGCGACGAAAGTCACACTTCTTATCTAAAGTGGCTAAACCCTAAAACCTTTGTTACACAGATCTGAGTCTTCGCTTCGTCTCGCTCAATTTCCTACAGTACCAGTAGTTACCTGGCAGGCGCACTTCCTCTTCCTGATGCAATTTTTGGCTCATAGTTTGCAGCGCCGTAGCTCATTGGAATTTCTCTGCCGGCAAGGGTGGTGATGATATTTCCAAATTGTGTAGAATGTTTCATGATCTGATCGCGAGAGGACGTGCGCTTTGTGTTTATGCTCGCATCACTAGAAGTGGAGGGGTCTTTGCTGAGAAGAATTGGACGTACGACAGGGAGGGTAGACTTGGAGAGACGACAGTGAAAACGCTTTCGGATTATTACAAGTTGTAGACAAATTTTTCCAGACTCCTCACGCAACTGCCAAGCAGTGGCCACTCTCGTTTCCAATCTCGCCTGCCAATGCTTTCCGGCATTGCTAATTCTGCAATTGCACCCGGGCGTCGTCGAAGTTTCCGATCCAGCTCTCAGCGTTTGGCTCGTGGTGGCGGCGATGGCGGTAATTTGTTCGCGCAGTTGTTGCACAGGCTTGCTGTGCGTACGGGACCCTGGTTGCACCTGCAGAGACCGACTTCCGACCAGCGGTGGCCTTTGCTGCTGACGATGAGGCGCTTATAGCAGACTTTGCAGTATGTAATTGCTGTCACGCACATGCTTGCGGTGTTTTGCGTGAGTCGTGGTGCTGGTTTGTGTCGCGACGGTTTATTGAAGAATGCGAACTTGTGCGTCGAGATTTCGGTAGCCTCGTGAGAAGTGTGCTTGTGGGAGTCTGGAGTGTGCTTTCTTGAGCTGGCGAGCGGCACGCTTTATACGCGGCTGGCAGTTGGAAAGGTCTCTCGAGCGCCCGGACGACCTCACTTCATTTTCAGACGTTACATCGATCACCCAGGACAGGTGTCAGCCACAACTCTGTCCGCTCCAGCCGTCCATTGTGAAAGACAATGCGACTGCCGCTCGACATGGCCCAGACAAACGGTTGAGTCTCGGAAGCTGCCGAGACGTCTCGCTCCTTCCTCTTTCTTTGTGCCCCACAAATGTTGAATGCCATTGACAACAAAACCGCTCGACGACATCAACGTCTTTCTCGAAGTCCTTTCTCGAGGTTCTTTCTTTCGAACAAGAGCATTGTTAAAGCCTGTAATATTAGCCATGCACGCCAAAATTGCGA
The DNA here is from genome assembly GCA_005059885.1 of Salinomyces thailandicus. Lineage (NCBI taxonomy): Eukaryota > Fungi > Ascomycota > Dothideomycetes > Mycosphaerellales > Teratosphaeriaceae > Salinomyces > Salinomyces thailandicus. The sequence continues at coordinate 302,870 of NAJL01000018.1, forward strand.
GCAGTCTTTGTCCCGAGTCCCATCCAAGTGCTTTTATGTTGGTGCGCGGCCCCTGTGAAGATGTCAACAAAATTAATACAGTGTTTGCAGATGACAGTTTGAGAGCCGCAACGCCCAAGCCGTTCATTTGAAACAACTCGAAATACGCTCGCTTGAGACAGCACACGAAGCCGTGACTACGGAAGCCCGGACCGCTCACACCCACGCCCACGAGGCACACACCATGCTGGCCATGGGCAACTCCTTACCGCACATCGACCCAGAGTCACTCTACACCATCCTCTTCGTCTCTTTCTTCATCTTCCGGTATCTACGCACAGTCGTCAGCATCTTTACCTTTCTCCTTTACAAGCCAAAACCGATAAAGGAGAAGCCGAAGTTCAGAGCAGAGGATGTTTCGGTTGTCGTACCAACCACCTTCAAGACTCCAGCACAGCTCGTCCAGTGTCTCCGCCGCATCTTGAAATGCGCACCCGGCGCCGTTTACGTTGTGACGGCAGTCAGCAACGTCGAACTCGTCCGGGAGCTTTGCGGTGTCGAGCGATTCAGCACTGTCGCGGTCTTAGGCGTGGAGAAGCTGCACAAGCGAAAGCAGATGATCAGAGCGCTTGGGGAGATCACCACAGAAATCACAGTCTTCGCTGACGACGATGTCTTCTGGCCTGAGCACTACCTCGACTATCTCCTTGCCATTTTCGAAGACGACAATGTAGGCGCGGGCGGCACCCGTCAGCGAACTCGCAGGCACAGCTCTCCTAACATCTGGAACTTTCTTGGCATCAGCTACCTTGAGCGACGAGTGTGGAACAACGTCAGCACCAATGCCATCGATGGCTCCATCTCGACGCTCTCTGGCCGGACCGCAGCATACCGGACACAAATTCTCAAGTCGCAAGAGTTCTTTTACTATTTCGAGAACGACAAGTGGCTCGGAAGGCCTCTCAACACGGACGACGACAAGTGCCTAACCCGTTGGGTCTACTCGCACGGCTGGAAGATCGTCATCCAATTCGACCCGAGATCAGTCCTTGAAACAGACCTAGAAGCCAACCCAGCTTTCGTCCAGCAGTGTCTCCGGTGGGCACGATCGCGGTTCCGAGGCAACGCCACAGTGATGTGCAACGAGACGTACTGGCGTTCACTTCAGCATTTGTGGGGCTTCTATGTCATCTACGTTGGTCAATTCCAGACGGTGGCATTGCCCGTAGACGGTACTCTTTTCTTCCTATGCGCAAAGGCGTTCCGGGTGTCGGAGTATCGGACGGCGGCGCTCGTGATCTTTGGCCTCTGGACTTTGTTTACCAAGGTGGTCAAGCTGATTCCACACTTTTGCCGGTACCCAGCAGACCTGAAGTTCTTACCGGTCTCTATCCTCTTCAGCTATCTCCACGGCTTTTTGAGCCTCTACGCAGCAGCTACGCTCACGCAGACGCAATGGGGAAGCCAGAACATCGCAAAGCTGGAGAAGCCACGGGCCGAGAACGAGGAAGTCGTGCCACTACTGAGGAAGGCTGTGGCTGAGACGAAACCGTATTCTGAGCCAGTGCTAGGTGAGTAAGATCATTCCGTCCTGGAAGGTGCGGTTGCTAACAATCAGCTAGGGTGGCCAACGGGTGGCAATGACTACTTTTCGGCGATGCCGGTTTCGCCACTGATGAGAGTGGCGGCTTGATTGTGTGCCTTTTGCCTCTTTGGGTGCATAGCGACAACGGGACTGAGCATTTCTGGGGCGTAACTGAGCGCTTTTACTGTTGATTGGGAGAATGCATGACCGAAATGGGCGTTCCAGGGGAATTAATCGTTCCACACAGTGGCAAAAGCAATCTTGTAAGTAAGGCGTTCAAGGTAGAAAGGTAGATGTATACATATCGCGTCAAGAGACTTCAGCCAATTATCGTGTCACGTTCTGTCAAAGTGAAGTGAATGATATGTACGGAGACCTCAAGGTGAGGTCTACATCCCAGGCCAGAATCCTGACTACGGGCCGGGCCTGCAAGGCAAGGACCGTCGGCAGTGGCGGGAACCGAGGCTTACTGTACCGGATGCTGTATGGTCCGAGTTTATATTAGAAGCCCCATCAATTCTCGCCTGCTCTTCCACTCGCATTTGCGCATCTGCGCCCTCGTCCACCGACGCGTCACGACATACCGTGACCATATCGTCCAACAAGCTGTGCAAGTTGCACGGCAGAGCCGCGCTGAGGCGCACAGAGATCCGCGCGCAAGTAACACTGCAAAGTAGACAGCGCTGGTGGCGACACCGAAAGCCGCAGCGCGTCGCATGAACCTTCTGAGCACTCGTCATCCGGCGTGGTCAGTACATAGATCAGGGTCGCATCCAAGTCACCGCCTCCCTCAAACACACCGATAGCACTGCACGACGGTGTTGAGGTCTGCACGCCTGCACACAGCGTCTCGCCTGGTAGGCCTACTACATAAACCCCCCGAGCTTTGGGCTTGCAGAGTTTGCAAAGGATTTCACCAGCGCGTTTGGAGACGCCGCGTTCCAGTCACAATATTCTGCTTGACTCATTGTTCAATTAGGCATCGACGTCGCTTGAGACAGGAGCCATCCGACAAGTCAACATTATTTCTTCAAAACCGCGGCTTCCATTAACATGCTGGCGTCCAGAGCGTGAGCTTCAATCAAACCACCTCTAGCAACCCTTTTCGCTTCACCTCGCAAGCGACTGCCATGCTGAAACCCCAAGGCGCCGACAGGACGCTTCAGGTCCTACACTATGTCGCTCCTCTCGCTGTCATTGCGTACTTTACAGTTGCGAAGACCGCCGCGGCATGCCTGCTGCAAAGACCCTCGAAGCGTTCCGGCTCTCCGCATAAGCGTCATGTGGCCGTCTCGGTACTTCTACTCTTGATTGCTACCTGCGTGGCACAAGGCATCATCTACATCCGGCAAGCAGTCAGCGCCTTTGTACCACCTCCGTCCGAAGACCGCTGCATTTACGCACTGCTCGCAACCTTCACTTATGGCTCACTGTTACTTGGGTTGCTAGAGAACAAGAAGCTATTGTGGCATGTCTACGTCGGGTCTTGGCTGATTGGGCTGACAGGAGAGGTGGCATGTACGGCGTTGCAAGCGCTGGAAATCGAAACGACCTACTCATCGCTACAAACCGCCCTACACGCCACACGGTGTCTACTTCTTCTCATCTTGACTCTTACAGGGGCAATTTCGATACTAGCAGATCGCCAAGCGTCTGTTAAAAAGCAAGACGACTACGAGCCTCTACTCATCAACGCCAACCATGGCAATGGTCACGCAGTGTCACCTTCCGCAAACGCAGACTACGGAGCAACAAATGGCACGACGTCCGCAAAGGTGGCTGTTGACGACGATAATTCCGACGACGATTTCGACGTCGATTCCGACAGCGAGGAGCCAGCGCAGGACAAGGAGCTTAAGAAACAACAGCGCAAGCGGCTCGAAGACTCTGGAAATTGGCTGAATTACCTCTTGGACTTCAAGGTCTTCATCCCGATGCTGTGGCCATCGCGCGATCGATTTGTGCAGGCATGTCTCGCAGTCGTGATATTGGTGCTCGTGGCCGGCCGCTTCCTCAACGTGCTCGTACCAAGCGCATTGGGGAAGCTAACGAACCAATTAGCGGAGAGTGCAGGTGGTGGCGCGGTGCCATGGCACCAATTGGGCGTGTGGATGTTACTCTCCTGGCTGAACTCTAGCGCTGGCATATACCTTGTCAAGTCGCTCGCTGAACTTCCGGTGCAGCAATTCGCGTTCAAGAGTATCGGCAGCACTGCTTTCCGCCACATCATGGGACTGTCCATGGACTTCCACAATGAGAAGAACTCAGGCGAGCTGATTCGAGCTGTTGATCAGGGCCAGAACCTGCAAGGGCTGCTCGAGTTCATGGCATTTCAAGTTGGACCCATGTTTCTGGACCTGATCATCGCATTTGTGTACGTGTACACCTTGTTCGACATCTACATGACCCTGATCCTACTTGCTATTGGCCTGTCTTATGTCTATATCGGCGCCAAGACTACCAGCTGGAGCATCAAGCAGCGAAGGCGCTTCAACACAGCGCTGCGGAACGAGTCGAAAGTTCAGAACGAAGCGATCAACAACTGGCAGACTGTCTCTCACTTCAACAGAAGTGCATACGAAGTTGACAGATACCGGACCACACTGGATGAGTTCAACAGTGCCGAGTGGAGATACTATGTAGCGTATTACATGGGCAGCAGCGCCCAATCGTTCGTCATGCTAGTTGGCCGACTTGCTGCTCATGCCCTGGCTGTGTACAGAGTCTCCCAAGGCCGTGCTCCATTAGGCCACTTCGTGACTCTTACAGCCTATTGGAGATCGGTGGAAGGTCCGCTGGCGCAAGTCTCTTGGTCGATCCGAAGAGTGTCTCAAATGCTCACCGACTCTGAGCGGCTGCTCCAGCTTATGCTTACTCAATCCTCAATCACGGATGCACCGAACGCGACGGAGCTCGTCATCAAAGCTGGAGAGGTCTCGTTCAACCACGTGGAGTTCTCCTACGATCCCAGGAAGCCAACACTGAAAGACGTCAGCTTCACGGCCAAATCGGGCCAGACCGTTGCTTTGGTCGGCGAAACCGGGGGTGGCAAGTCCACCATCTTGAAGCTGCTCTACCGCTACTACGATGTCAACGGTGGCAGCATCTGCATCGACGGACAAGACATCAGGCACGTCACGCTCGACAGCTTGCGGGAGTCGTTCGGCATGGTCCCGCAGGACCCATCTCTCTTCAACGTTTCACTCATGGACAACATCAAGTACGCAAGGCTCGACGCGACAGACGAGGAAGTCAAGGAGGCCTGCAGAGCTGCTGCCATCCACGACAAGATCGAGACATTCCCCGACTCGTACGCCTCGAAAGTCGGCGAGCGCGGCGTCAAGCTCTCAGGAGGAGAGCTGCAAAGAGTAGCGATCGCTCGTGCCATCTTGCGCCAACCTCAGATCGTACTACTGGACGAAGCCACATCCATGATCGATGCCGAAACAGAAGCGCTAATTCAAAAGGCATTCCGACGTCTGAGCGCGGACCGGACGACTTTCGTGGTTGCGCATAGACTCTCCACGATCCAGCATGCCGATCTGATCTTAGTCGTCAGTGACGGCAAGATTGTCGAGCGCGGCACGCATGAGGAGCTTTTCCGCCAGGGCGGCAAGTACGTGGCGTTGTGGTCGAAGCAGTTAAGTAAGGATGTGAAGGATGTTGGGCAGGCGCTGCAGGTTGCGAGGGAGGACGAGACGCTTGTTGAAATTGATACGGAGGACCCTGGCCTGCCTCATCCGCGGGATTGAGGTGGGCGGTGCTGTCGGGCTTCCCAGCTGTTGGCGTTGTTTAGGCGGACAGGATGGCACTTTACGTGCGCAACAACATGGCGCACAGGGTATCACGCTGAGGGGGATGGATCGACGAAAGTGGTATATACTCCACACTCGCGCGGACTCTTACAGTGACTGATTGTGGGTCAATCAGAGCCTTCTCTACGATAGAAATCATGCGTAACTCATATTAATCCTGACAGTCATGCACTTTACGACTCAGCATTGCCTTTCTTCGCGAGTGCTTGAACGAGCAATCTTGCAGAAACCGACGTATCAGTGGTTTCGAAGTCTCCTCTTGCGAGATTCATCTGCAGCACAGTGAGTCATTTCAAAGTTGCCTTGACGTAAAAGACAAGCTCGCGGGAGGATTGTACCGACGTAATTTGAGATCCGGCCTCACATACGAGCATCAACTTCTCGATAGCTCTTAGGCAGCAATGAGACAACATTAATATTCGATCGTACAAATAACGGGTATCGAATTGTCGTCATGCGTGAAAGAAGGTGACTCGAAGAAGGCGTCGCAGAACCTTAGCTAAGCTCAGTCCACTCCAGTACTCTACATCGACACTCACCATGGCCAACGAAATCCGCATAGAAAGCCCCGCAGCCCTTGAGCAGATGCAAGAGAGACTCCCCGATCGCACGAACCCAGTACAGGCCCGAAATCTGCGTCTTATGCTCCTACTGCCTCTAGCGAACCCAGAAGTCCTCGCCGCAAGTCCGCGCGAGCCAATGTACATGAACATCGATTCTAATGAACGTAATCGGCGAGGGCGACGAATGAACGACAGGAATCTCAATATCCGTCAGCTCTGCCAGCGCTGGGGACAAGCATGGGCGCAGGTGCCCTTGCAGGCTGTAGACGAGGTTACCTTTGATCTAACTCTGCCAGAAGTGGAGGTATTCGAGGGCGAGAAGAAAAGCAAAGTCATCTTTGAGAGCCAGGCGGAGGACGCTGGCGAGCTCCTTGTTGGTCTGATGCAGCTCTGTACTCTTGTCAGGGCGCTCGCTACGTGGGCTCGGATGAAGAAGAAGAAGGAGGGGGACGAGGAAGGGAAGGGTGGCGTGCGGTTGCATGTCTTGTGGAAGCCCGAAGACGAACACCCTCTCTTTAGGGATCTGCGGCGAGACATGGGGAAGCTATCAACCGCGGCTGGCTGACGACGAAGGGTTTCCGAGGTTGGCTTGAGATAGCACAGTGGTGGAGGAGGTAGCTGTGGGAATGGCGTTGGGTCTGTTGATCCAAGCGGGCTTAGCAGATCGAGCTCAAAGTCGTTCCGGAGTTGTCAATGCGTTTGGAAAAGATTCAGGTTACAGCATCAATTTGACTCACTGACTATGTACACCGTTTTCGCCGCGATATCTGTCGCACACAAAATCTCTGTATGGGAGAGCCGTACAGCAACGCCAACCCGCCCATAGATTGGATTGAAGCCGAGCCTACCTCGCTGCTTGTGCGGACGCAGCAGCAACGGTCGAGAACTTGTGAGCACGTTACCTGTGATCTTCGTCTCTCGACTACCGTCAGACAACAACGGCACCATGAAAAGACGTAAGACTAAGTGGCGGGTAGTCGCACGGAGATCTCAGCACTCCTCCTAGAACATGGTACTTCGTAATGATCAGAGCTTTTTAGACAACATCTATCATGAAGCCATTCCTATCTATCTTCATCCGCCCTGCGCCACACAGTGTCCAAACTCCACCTCGTCTTTCCAGTCTGCGGTGCAAGCAATACTCGAACTCAGATGCCAGAATCCTAAGAAAATACGTCAGCATCGCACGGTAACAATGAACGAACACATGAAAAGAGACATACTCCTTGATACCTGATGTACGTCGAATCTTCAGGATAGTACGCTTTCCAATTAGTGCACGTCTCTTCCCAATCGGTGCTCGGGGTGTCGTCGGCGAGAATCTTGTCCTTTGTCTCCAAAAACTGGACCGCGAGACCCTCGTCGGCATGCCAGGCGATATGACAGTGCATGATCCAGGCGCCCGGGTTATCCGTCTCGAAGGCGAGGACTAACCAGCCACCAGCATTCAACATGGCGACATCACGGCGGGGCGGGTTGTCGTAGTTCAGCTCTGAGAGAGTGTCGTCGGAAAAGTTGCCGGTGCCGGCGCCAAGGACGAAGAAATCGTGTCCGTGAAGGTGCATAGGCTAGAATGTTATCAGGTCACATACTTCCCAAATATGTTAAGCGGATTTCCACATACATGAGGGACGTTGACGGTCGCTGTGCCGGCGACCTCTTGGATGATCCAGTAGTACCATGACGATGCTTCGGTCAACTCGATCAGGTTCGCAGACGCTGGGTAGGTCGTGTTGGCGTCGACGACTTGTTGCAAGATCGGGTAGTCCCAAGTCACACTCAGGGCGCTGAAATTGACACCCCACTGGACGAGGGCGTTACCGGAAGTGTCTACACCCGTTTGAATCGAGACGTTCAACTCTGAGCCGGTCAGACCGTCTGGGACGAAGCTGTCCCAGTATGGCGTGAGCCCGGTCTCGTCCGTACATCGTCCTGTGTAGCTCGTGGCTGAGCTGGTCGGATCGTCGTCATCCGCATCCGAGTAGTGGAAGATCGATTTGATGTTACCCTTTGCAAAGGCGTCAGGTCAAGTGTAGGTAGAAGATCGAGGTGGTGACTACTCACGTTATTGGCATTGCTGCCGCAGGCAGTATCAGGCACTTCTGCTCGGAACCAGTCTGACAAGAGTATTCAGTGGATACTCCCTGACTGGTGGTAGCGATACACTTACAGTTGCCAGAGGTCTGATTGGCGGTGATGACGACGTCATAACGTTGTCCGATGCCAACGAATATCCAGTCCGCCGAGTATGGGACGATTGGAACGAAATCCGATGCGATGACTGAGAATGTGTGCTGATCAAGAGAGACCATGAAGTGATTGTCAACGGATATCTGATGGCGTCATGGTCAGCTGGTGCCTCCCTCCTTACAACGTGCTTGGTCTCACATTGACAATACGGATGCGATACTTCTTTCCGGAGGTGATGGTGCTTGTGTAATAGCTACCACCGTCAGAGCTGGTCATGGTACCATTGATCAAGCCGTTGTCTGCCTCGGCGGGTCCGGCACCCAAACGGGCACTTCGGTACGCAAGAGCTGCAGCCGGTGTATAGTACCAATCCGTGATGGTCATGGGGCCAAGATCGACATCGTAGTTTTCTGTGGCAGGACCGTTGATGACAATGGGGCCAACGATACCATCGCCGTATTGTGAACTCCAATGGGAATGGTACCAGCTGGTGCCGTACTGCGTGGCCATGAAAGTGTAGACCTTTGAATCGCCCGGTGCTAGCGGACATTCCGTGATACCTGGAACGCCGTCCTGGGTATTGGTGTTCAACTGCCGGATACCATGCCTGTGGCCAAAAAATGCACAGTCAGCAAGACTCCACGTGGACAAAGGTCTTTGTCCGTCTCTATCTTACCAGTGGATGCCAGTGCCGTTGGACTCAAGTTCATTGTGCACAGTCACTTGAATGGTATCACCCCAATCAGCATAGACTGTTGGGCCGGGAAATTGACCGTTGATGAGAAATATCATGCGGTCCGAACCGCCATCTGGGTTTGTGGTGCCGTTCGTAAAGGTGAAGTCGTAGTATCTTGTGTTGCCAGTGACGGGCCACTTTGTGTCAAAGTCTGCGGCGACGCTGAAGCCGTCGCTCCAGCACGAGCGGGTATCAGCAGTGTTCGTGCAGGAGCTATCAGCCGTGCGAGTGCTTGTCGATGCCGAGCTAGTTCCGGAAGACGTCGAGTTGGCGTCAGAAGTAGAGGTGGTAGCACGCTTCTCGAGGTGTTCAGGCAGGGCTTCCACTACGAAGCTGCTGCCCATGCAGAGGAGGATAAGGAAGATAGCGATCTCCATAACGGCTGGAGCTCGAAGGAACTCAATTGTGCGCAAAAGAGCGACTGGTGCATCGTGAGACACATGGCTGACAGAGGGCTTACCTATAAAACAATGTCATTGTCCGGGCACACTCTACAGTCCCTTCTGCGATACCTAGACGAGCTCCTCCATCGACCGGAAAAGGAAATATTGATGCCCTAGCATCATGCCTTGGGACCCCCGAATGAGCCGTCTCAGGGCCGTAAGCTGCTGACCTGGTGAGGGCCAATTCTCGTCGGATGTACGAAGCGAAGGAGCGAGTATGGTGTGCATTTCCGCGACATGTGCGGTTGATTATCAGCGATAGAAGAGAAACAGGCAGCTTGGCGCAGCGTTACGCAGATCCTCAGCAGCTCGCTGCAGACGATAGCTCAGCCTCACGGGCCCGGGATCCATTCTTGATTCTTGACACCTGCAGGCCGGGCGATAGTCTTGCGCCTGGGTGTTAGGCGGCGGGATGTGCAGACGGGAATAGCACCACACAGGCCTCCCGCGCATCGTCGTGCTCATATTCGTCGCACATGATGTAGGCGTTTGCGTGGTGCGTACGCAGCCAACGGGGGGTCGACGGATCTCCAAGGCCACCTCGCTAGCCTGGGAGACAAGCGCGTCCAGACCGGTCTTGGGGCGGTGCGGTGGTGCGTTGTTAGCTGTATCGTGACTGCGGGAGTACGGACGAAGGGTCGCGGTTTCGTGTCATGGGTGAGGTCAAGCTTGCGCGCCTTCAGCGCTAGACACGTGGAGACGTTGGCGATTGGGCGGGTGGCGGCGACTCCATGTTGTGTCCCTTCGGCCATTCCCGTCCCATTTCCTGACACCACATCCACACTCGCCGTCGTGCAGATGCATGTGATCGGACGGATGATGACATGTGCGGGGATGTGACTGTCGGCCGGCACCAAGATATGGAACATGGGAGGTTCCTATGTAGCAGAGTAATAAAGGGGGGAGGGATCGACACAACGCGTGTCCGAAATGGCATACTCCATCGTCTACAGAGAGCATTGTAGGACGGGCGTGGCTGAAGGCTGCTGGTGGAAGATACAAGAGGACGTGAATCGCTGACGGGGTTTCATACCACCCATGTCTAGACCTTGCTGATGAGTTGCTTGAGGCGTGTTCTACAAGTTGGACATCGGCCGGAGGGGCGGCGCTGATCGTCCGCTCACCTCAGCCTCAGCCTCTGCTAACGATGCAGGTGAGGCGGAATGCCCTCAGTAGCCCCGTAAGCTGTCTTTACTCACGCCGACATGCGTCAATATGGACAGAAGAACGTATCAAGCTACAAGTCCCGAAGGCTGATATGAGGCCACGACCAGCTAACGATTGCGCAAACGCTCGAATGTGATGGACTAGGATCTCGGCGGGAAGATATGCCACACGCGAAGCAGATATGCTGCATGAGCGTGCAGCCTTATCGGATACCTGCTGCTCCTGGCAATATCGCAAAGAGCTTTTCTGGACCTCAGAGCCTCAACACAAGCAGCTGTCATCCACAGCATCAAGGCTTCAGCTATAGGTTCCCTATGGGGCCACGACGCTTCGCTGCCAAGGTCTATCAGTGCAGTAGCTGTGCAGCCAGTAGGTCAAAACAACGTAGGGCCTAAGGTAAGGCCTTGCATGACATCTTGGAAGCGAGCGCGTTGGCACTTAGGGCAAGACGACTCGCCTCCGAAGCTGTTGGACAGCCAGACCCGGCGCGGCTTGTGGTTGTTCACCGCCAGACGAACAGTCCAGTGCTTGACGAGCGTCGGATCCCTCTTCTCGGCGCTGCCGCTGCACATCTTATCGTTCGTTTAGACACTTTGCCGACGGGCCGATACCTCGTGCACGGCTGACGAGGTTGCTTCGTACATATTACGGCTATCGCAAGGGTAACAAGCCGCTCCACGTCCCGACTATTGGGGTCCTTCTTCTCATACCTTTATAGTATCTTGGGCAGGGGCTATTGGCTTGGGGTATATCTTCATACAGCGGGGTCAGAACAATTGCGTCTTTGGGCTTCAGCCCCCACGTGGACATAGGAATTGCGCTGGACAGATGTCCAGATTGTTCGAGAATCGTCGTGTTGAGCTTTAGGAGCAACGTCAGTGAGCCAAGTGCCCCGCAGGTGTATTCATAGTGAGCGAGAGGCTGTCTCGAAAAGTACAGTGGTCGTGCGGGCTTGCGGTGCTTAGGGCTTCTCGCAGAGCCGCGTCTTCAGTGGACGTCTGCAGGACATGCGCAACAACAATTGCGCGGTCGCTCCATTGTGTGTCCACATGATATGCTAAGTGGAGCATTTGTGGAGGTCAACCACTTAGCACAGTAGTACGATGACTGCGCGGACTCTTCGGCTTCTTTCCGCCTGACGGGCCAAATAGTATGGAGTGGACGAAAGCAGCACAAAGCGAAGCCTGATGCCTCCAAGGCGAACCCTCTACCAAACCAAAAGGTATCACCAGTGGGTTGACCGCATAGCTACCTCACGATGGCTCCCAGCGGCGCACCTGCCCAATCGAGGGGTTGCCAAGCAGCGGCTTGCGTGCTTCTCTTGGCGCTCGCCGACCACTATGTACTATCTCCTACCTCTCAGAGGCTCTGAACAACCTTGTTTCCAAAGTGCAAATTCTGTGGTGGTTGTCGATCCTCTCTTGTGGCCTCCTGGAACGTTGCATCAAACCCATCGTTTAGCTGCTGTTGGGACCGAGGGGTGGAGCCTCTCTCTAACCATTGCCGCTTTGTCCCGGGATGCTAGAAGGACGGATGTGGTGCGAAATAGGGAAGTCTAGTCCAGATTAGCTACTCTCGGGCAAAACGCTTTCATATGCGTCGGGTAGTGCGGGAGCAACGAGGTTTGAACAAAGCATGAAATGAAAAGAAGTCTTGGCATACTTGGTGTGTACATCGCTGCACACCTCAACGCAAGTGAGAGGTCGGATGATAGACACCTTCAGAAATGCAAAGCTCTTAGCATCCACCGTTCCTGGATAATGCCCCTCCCTCGTTTCAAGCAACACCAGTGAGGCTTCCCGTGATTTGCAGAGACCGGTGCGCCCACATGCAGCAAGAAAGTCGCTCGCACTGCTCGATCAAAGCCAAAGAAGGTTCATTCGAAGTAAGACGAGTAGGCGTTTAGTGCCGGCTGACCTCCAAGATGCACATAAAGCACATTGCTTCCGGGCTTGATAGCGCCTTCCTTCACCAGCTGGATCATGCCCGCCATGCTTTTCCCCTCGTATACAGGATCAGTAATGACAGCATCCGTCTGAGCTGCCGTCTTCATCGCCGCTATGGTGCTGGGGCCAGGAATCCCGTAAATGCCTTCGTGGAAACGTTCGTCCAGTATAATAGCAGAGTCCGGGATTTCTAGCTTAGGGTCGAGTAACGCTGCGGTATTCCGTGCAATTCGAGATACTTGCGCCTTGGTTTCGACCGGCTTGCCGGAGGCGTCGATACCGATGATCTTACGACCCTTGCCCTCAGCGACGGCGCCCACGATGAGCCCAGCGTGTGAGCTTCCGGTGACAGAACACACGATGAGAGTGTCGAAGAAGATGTTCATGCTCGCTTCCTGCTCCGCGAGCTCAACCACAAAGTTTGTGAAGCCGAGGCCACCCAGCTCGTGATCGGAGGCGCCAGCAGGGACGTAATACGGCTTTCCGCCGTTCGCCTTGACCGAGTCCATCGCCTCCTTGGTCGCCTCCTTGTGGCCGATGTGGAAGCCTTCCTGGTTGAGCCGGACATCGCCACCCATGAGCCTGGACAACAAGATATTGCCCGTCTTGTCATATAATGGCGGATCTATGGGTACCCATTTTTCCTGGACCGTAACGGCCTTCATTCCTGACGCTGTCGCAACCGCTGTGACAGCTCGTGTATGGTTGGACTGCACGCCTCCAACGGAGACGAGAGTATCACAGCCTTGCTTCTTAGCGTCCGCAACGAGATACTCAAGCTTGCGGACCTTGTTGCCGCCGTACGCAAGACCACTGCAAGGATTAGCAGGCATACTATGCATCTGGCTAGATCCCCGCTGCTTCCAACGTGCCTACCTGTTACAGTCATCTCGCTTAGCGTATATTTTCACCCCACCGTCAGGTGACAGCACCTTCGACAGACGGGGAAGAGACTGGATGGGCGAAGGTCCAAAGAGGAAGCTCTCTTTAGGGATGCTTCGCAGCTTCACTAAGTACTCTGGTGCGTGTCCGTCCATCTTCTGTCATCTGATGGTCAATTTGGGAGAAGCAATGGAATATCCTCATTCTTTCCACGCTTTATGTACTCCGTCTTCGGCCAAGGCATCGGCCCTAACATCGGCGACCAGACCGTGTTCACAAGGGTGAATGTCGGCATCTGCAGGATCCTGGAAGCAGTAGACACTTCCACCGTGGCGAAGCTGTACTCCTCGGTCATGGAGTACCACCGTCTGGTGCGGATAAGGCTATGAGTGCCAATGGTAAGGAGAGTAGGATGACCATGAAGAGGGACGTACAAGGTACCTACACACAGTACGGCGTACCGCATATCAAACAAGACACAGGTCTGCTGGCGGGGGCGGCCAACAGACAGCCTTTCTCAACAATGGCCTTTGACACTACGTCGGACAAGGAACCGAGTGACACAACAGGCATTGTCCCGGGAGACGCAGAGTAAAATTTAACATCGTCAAAGAATCCCTTTGTATTGCAGTATATGTCCTGGGAAATCCACGACGCATGAAATGCTTAATTCTCACATCACGCTTCGCTTTTCCGACCACCTGCAAGTCGATCTTGCATCCTGGCTCTCTTCGCGTCGAGGGCTCTTGTGCTGGTTCTTCTGGAAAGGACTAAGATTGCCAGCATGGCATCCAACGGCCTGGCGGTGCACCTCACCCAGCTGTCCCTGGCGGACAAGCAGACCGCCAAGGTCAACCAGAGCTGCGTCCAAGCAAGAGGCGCCTCCGTCCGAGCCCAAACCACCGCAGCCAAGAGCGCAGAAGCCCTCAGAGAAGCGAAAAGAGAAGCCAGGACTATGAGATCCACGAGCCTAGCAGAACAGGCAGCCACAGCAAAGTACCTCGATAAGCTCGAGACCTCAAGACAAGCAGGCAGGACCCTCAAGACCCTCGAGCAAGAACTCAAAATGGCCCAAGCCGAGAACGCCGCCGTCCAACACGACAGCGACCGCTACCTAGCCAGCGAAGACCTCCTTCCTCTCCGCTGTCACCAGCGTGAACTCATTTCCGGCCCCTACGCAGCCTGGCTCGCCCGCTGCGACCAGGCTTTTACTAACTACTCCCAGATCACCAACAAGCATCAAATCGCCCCACCACCCCTACCCGAAGGCCAGAACCACACGCTCAGCTGCAAGGACACTCCGCGCTCCAGGCCGATCGAGGCTTGCGAGTGTGCGGTCCGTAGTGCGTTCAGGAGCGACCGAACCATTAACTTGAGAGCAGAGAGGTTACGATGGTCGCCCGAGAACTTTACGGACTGTGATGAGGCTGTACGTGGTGAGTTGGTGTCTACCGCGGCTTATGTGTTCAAGGTCGTGGATGCGATGTACCAGTCGATTCCGAGGTAGGTGATGTGAGTGAGAGGTGAGGACCAGAGGCGCAAGCGCCGCAAAGCGAGCCGCTTTTAGTAGTCCGTCCAACGCAATGAGGTATGTTCATCTTCCAAAATTTTCCCACCGAAACAATTGACTCCCAGATTTTCATTACGTTTCTTCATTTCGTATTGTACACTCGAGATTTACAGCCGACGGACGCTTCACAGACCGGGCTAGGGCGTTCGATAGATGGCTCTCCAGCTCGCATCGACCCTAGAACCCGCTTCGTCTACGAACAGAACAGGACCGGAAGACTTCTTTCAAAGCCGCATCGACCACGCCACTTCGTATGTCCATTCTGCAGGCGATTTTGATATATCAATGACCTGGTGACTAGAGCTGCAAACCCGCTGCAACCCCTCTGCTGACGAGAGAGAAGTGGGCACAAGGCGTGAGCTGCTGACTTGCCTGTTGTACAAAATTGTTGTAATGAGATTGTGCGCCGCTTCGGGAATGATTGTACGTTGACTTGGATTGCCTGCGTGCTAGGGTAGGTGCCTGCTAGATCATGCGTCGTCTACTTATTACAGCAGTATAACTTGTCTGACGACTGAGACGCTGGATGTATCGCCCAACATGTCGTTCAGTTTCCGCAGGAGATTTTGCTCTCGGCTCTAAATCCGCTGCCGCCGCGCGCTGCTGCTGCTGCTGCTGCTGCTGCCGAACCTGCTATAGTGATGTTTCGACTTACTTTATGTTCCTAAACATCATCCCAAATCAACTTCCAGCATCACATCGTCCTGTTAAATAGCCATCAGACTCAGTCTCTCACCCCCGCAATACCCAATCCAACGGCAGACGGCTCTCCACTCGTTCTCGCTTTCTTCGCCGGCCGTTCGTTGGTCTCGCGCTCCGTGTGAGCTTTGCGCACCTGCCCAAAAAGCTTCGTCTGCCTCATGCCGCTACCATTGCCTTGCGAGCTACCAAGCATGCCTCTGCCCTGAAAGCTAGCGCGCTTGGCTTCTGATTCGCCGCTCGAGCGTAACATGGCTGACGCGACGCGTGATGCCTGACTCTCGGTGACTTGGTTGTCGTCCTCGGGGTCAATGATGTCGGTCTCGGCTTCGCTGTCTTCATCGTCTTCACGATCGGAGGCGGAGACTGTGCCTTCGCTTGGTGGGCCGCGGCGCTGTGGGACAGGAAGGGTGGGTTGGGCGTAGACGTCTTGTGCTCGTCCGGGTGTGCGTAGTGCGCTTGTTCTTGGCATTGGCGCTGTAGAGGGGATCTTTATGGGCGGTGCGCGGCCGGAAGGTGTGGCGTAGACTTGCTGGCGCTGCTGCTGTACGCGGGCTGGAGTTGCGGGGAGGCTGGACATGGATTGCGTGTTGCGACTGTGCCCTTTCTTGCTTCGACCCTCTTGACGCGCCATCTCTGAGGCTTGCAGTAGAGCTGCAAACGGCTGTTGAGACTGGTCATGTCCGTGTCCGTGTCCACGGAGAGGCGTCGAGTAAACAGATCTTGGTGTGCTCTCCATCCGGGATGGTCCGCTGGACAAGTTTCGCATTTTGTTCGAGTAGTCCCTGCTCTCCCGAATCCTCTCCCTCATCAGTGTGACCTTGTCTCCAAGACTGGCGATCTCGCTCTCCTGCTTGGCGATTACTCTGCCCTGCGCATCGTAGTCCCTCTGTAGAAAGCCGAGGTTCTCCGTCAGTACCTGGACATCTCTACACAGACGCTGGTACAACTCCTTTTGCACCGGAATCATGCCATGTGGCAGCGGCGGCGGTTGCACGGGCGGTGCCGTTGCCTTCGCATGCTGTTCAGCAACGTGGATGACGTCGTTCTCGTACTGCGCCATGCGAGCCTCCACGGCCATGCGCTCGAGCGACGCTTTGCTCTCCTGCGCGAGCATCGTGTGCTGCAGGCGGTAGTGTTGCGCCGTCGTCTTCGCCTCTTGCATCGCCTTCTGCATTTCTGTGATGTGGGTGCGTAGCTCTTCCGCCGATGCGCTGGCAATCTCCTCGGCGCTCATGACGCCAGGAACGGGCTTGCGTTCCACCGACGGCAGACTTTGCGTGTCAATCGTCGGTGGAGGGGTGGAGATGTGCGACGCTTGCGACACGGTCGGCGTCGGGGTGGGCGTCCGGGTCTTGGAGTGCTGTAAGGTCGAGGGCACTTGCGTCGACGGCGGAGGGGTCAAGTGGGTGTTGCCTGGGGTCGCGGGCGCAGAGAGGTCCGGCGGAGGCATGAGCTCGGCGATGAGGCTGTCTTGCGACATGGTGACGGGCAGTGACTGAGGTCGTCGCGGTGACTCGAGCTCGGACTCTGTCGCAACGTCGGTTGTAAGGTCTGAGACTCGCGACCGCCAACGTACTGCAGCGTCAGGGAACAGTAAGAAGCGTAGGTAGTAATGGCTGTGCGACCAGGATTGAGCGTGCTTGGAGCTTGCATGTGAGTACCTGGAGGGGAGGGTGTAAGGTACCGAGGTGGGTAGTAGCAATGGCAGGAGCGTTCGTCAGTGAGATTCAATTGGGAAGGCAGAAGGCTGGAGGCTGGTTACCAGGGACCTCGCTCTAGCCGTTGCCCTCGTGGCCCTTCCCATCCCGACCCCGGCAACAGCCGAGAAGAGCTCGCATTAGCGCTGTCTTGAACCTTAACGTTAAGGCAACCCTGAACCACATGTTATCAACATCAGCAACACCTCGCGCATTGATCGTACCCGACCGTAAAGACAGGAGCGCGACTGCTGCAATTGGAACAGCTCGCCACGTGTTGAGTAGTGACAGCTCAGTGCCGTGAGTACGAGATTTCTGGAAGCATGACTCGCGCGTGAACAGTGTACTTAGGCTGTCTGGAGGAGCTTGTCCGTCAACATCAAGTCGCACATCATGGAGAACCAAAGGGCAACACCGAGCAAGCCCTCCGGTCTCCCCCGACCCGCCTCGCGCCTGCCGGTCTTGAACAAGACTTCGAGTCAGGTCTTCGCCAAGCCTGCAGAGGCTGTCATTGAGCCACCAAAGCCGAGTGTTGCACCGCCGTTGCAAAAGCGTCCTTCCCTTGCCGCCCTACCGAGAGCGAAACCGAGCAGTCTGAGAGGTTCTGCCGATGCTCCTGCTTCCTCCACCGCCACCAACTCCCGCGCGTCGGCTTATGGCTCCGTCCGCGGCAATTTCCGAGCTCATATCACACGTCCTTCGTCTCGCGCCAACCAGCAACGAGAACCGGCCCCCGCATCCGCCAAGCCGAAGGCTGCGCGGAACGAAGATGAAGAGAATCAGGACCAGCTTGGATCTCTAAACGGTTTTCGTGCGGCTTCTCGCCAAGGTCTCTACGACGACGATGCGAGTCCGGTTGAATGCCAGGAGCCCGAGCAGCCAGCCGATGAGGACCTCTACAAACCGAGAGCTCGAACGCACTCAAGGCCTTCCCTGAGTGATAGAACGATCGGCTCGCTGCAAGCGGTCCCCACCACGCCCAAAGACCGGAGAAGATCTTCTTTCTTTAGCCCCATCGAAAGTCCCATGGGGCCGCCACCGAGGCCAGCGAGTTCACTGAGCCGAGACGGAAGTGGAAGCAATTCTAGTCGACCAGGAACGAGTGATGGAACGTTTGCTAGGCCGGCTGTCGGAGGTCGATCGCCAGCAAAGAACGCTCCAGCTAGTGCACGGCCTTCGTCTAAGGTGCCTACGACGCCTGGAGGCTTTGGCTTCCCGTCGATGAGTAATAAGCGCAGGAGTGCGAGCACGGCAGTTATGACCAGGATGCAGGCCAGCAGTGAAAGAAAATTTACTGCGGAGAGATCTCCGAGTCCGATGAAAAGGGTACAGCCAACTACTACAATGAAAGGTGCCAACAAGAATGAGACGCACAGACCAGTGAGCAATACCAGACCAATGGCTGGAAGCAAGACGATGGCAGCACGTTCATCGAAACCCAGACCGGGGCTTGGAGACGTGTTTGCGCCCAAATCTGCAAAGCCGGCCTCCACGGCTCCTCGAGCTAGCTTTGCCGCGACCAACGGATCGCCAGACGCCAAGGGAGTCACTCCAAACCCAGCGAATTCTTCATCTACTGCTTTGCGACAACAAATTGCAGCCGCCAAGGCTGCTGCGCGCAGAGAGAAGGAAAAGTTGAATACCGATATGCAGCAGCCGTCTGAAAGCGCAAGCTTGGATACATTCAATACAGCGCAACATACAGACCCGTTTAACACTGCTCCCCGAGACGATAAGCACGTGCTCAAGCAGCGGATCAAAATCGCATGGACGAGCGGCAAGCTGAACATCGCGGGTTTGAGCCTGAACGATGTGCCGGACGAGGTGGTGGGTATGTACGAATCGAAAGCAATGACAGAAGCAAAGGTCAATTGGGCGGAGGTTGTAGACTTGACGAGGCTTATCCTGGCCGACAACGAATTGACGCAGCTGCCAGACACCGTCTTTCCGGACAAGTCGCCCGAAGAATTGGCGGATGACGAGGAGAGTCAAGGCAATCCATTTGGTGGGCTTGAGGTGCTCGATACACATGGCAACCATTTCGAAGCGCTGCCTATGGGTCTTCGACGCTTGGAGAGGCTGACTAGCCTCAATCTTAGTCATAATGCGCTGGACAACTCTTGCTTTGGCATTATATCCCAGATTCCGAGCCTCCGAGAGCTTAAAGTCGGCCACAACAACCTTACTGGCAACCTGCCATCCTCCATTTGCACGGGCCTTCCACACCTCGAGAGCCTTGATGTGCAAGCGAACAAGCTGCTAGGACTACCAGAGGCAATCCGAGAGCTTACGAGCTTGCGAGTGCTCAATGTGGCCGGTAACCAGCTTACGTCTCTGCCCATGGAAGCTCTGGAGGAGGTGCCTTTGACGGAGTTGGACGCCAGTGGCAATGCGCTCATCGCCTCGCTATTCCCACTTAGTAATTCCAGTCGGCATAGCACGTTGCAAACGCTGAGAGTAGCTAACAATTCGCTTGCTGCCCTAACCTTCTCCGAAACGCTGGAGCTGCCGAAGCTGAAGACGCTGGACGTCACGAACAATCATCTTACTGGTCTACCAGATCTTACGGGATGGACGGAGCTTCTATCGTTGCTGGCGGCGGACAACAAGATCTCAACCCTGCCGTCAGGGTTTGTCGCTCTACGCAAGCTACGCAGCGTGAATTTCACATCCAATGAGCTCCGCACAATCGACCCGCAAGTTGCTAGGATGGAGGCCTTAGAGACATTCATCTTAGCCTCAAATCCGCTAAGGGAGAGAAAACTACTTACTATGAATGCGGCGGATGTCAAGCGTGACCTCCGTGCCAGACTCGAGCCTGAGGACGGTGAAACGGATGGCGAACCAAGCGATCCCGAGACCGTGATTGGCATCTCAGATCTAGCCCCTCGCTCCGCCGGTACGATCTGGAAGGTCAAAGGCAACGGCGTTCTTGACCTCTCCTCACAGGGCCTGAGCGATGACGCTAACGACGCTTTGGCCTCATTCCTAGAGGAGAACGAGGTCAAGGAGTTGTACTTGCAAAGTAACAAGCTTACAATAGTCCCGCCCGCTCTGCAGCTCGGTCAAGCTCTCCGGGTGTTAGACCTCTCGAACAACTGCTTGGAACCAGATTACTTCTGCGACGAGCTCGAGCTCCCAAACCTTCGCGAGCTAAGCCTCAGCGCCTGCCGACTCATAGACTCCGCTCCCCTAACGACCCAGCTCTTGGCGCCCCGTCTCCAAACACTAAACCTCACGACAAACCGGCTTTTCGGCCCTCTGCCCGCCTTCCGCACCACTTTGCCGGCTTTAACGACTTTCCTGGCAAAGGACAACAAGTTCACCTCACTGTCGGCTGATAGCCTCAGGGGCTTACAGACGGTCAATCTCGCCAGCAACGACATCTGTGCTCTACCGGCAGAGATTGGAATGCTTTGGGAAGAGGGTCTGAAGAACTTTGAGGTCGGTAGCAATGCTTTTCGCGTGCCGAGCTATCGTGTGCTAGAGAAAGGGACGGAGGCGGTTTTGAGGTGGTTGAGGGATCGGTTGCCTGCTGATCAGGGGGATGGGATCGCAGGCTGAGGTCTGAGGAGGGGCTATCAGGTGGGTGAGAGTCTAGTGCTGAGTACTATTGTGGTAGTACTTGACCGGCCGTGCGATGGGCCAGGTGTGCTTGCTTGGTCGTGGATTGAGATCTGGTCACCGAGCACTGCGGAGAAACGGGGCATGCGCTGCGGATACACACAGTTACAGCAGCACGTGTACAAACCCATCAAATTTCATTGTCTACACCCAGCTTCTCTGAGCACGAGAAGGCTCTAGCAAACGAGATGGCAGAACGCCGCTGACACGTGCCCATTGACGAGCAATCTCAGCGTGATGACATTACCGGCATTAGCCCAGCGCAGCCAGAGACTGGTGACGATTCCATCACAAGACCAATCAGCTGCCCACGAGGCTGCGATAGCTTTTCACACAAGATTGCCACAACTACGATGCACCAGTCACTGCTGTTCCGAACCAAGAACACCACATCAAACCACAGCCAGCCCGAATCCCTCATCACATATCAGACCGCACCACAGACCCAGACCCAACTCCTCACCGCCAACTCCAACCCAATCCCCCACAGAATCAAATACCCACACCCATCTCCCACCCCTCACGCCAAATGTGCATCTTCCTCATCAAGCACTGGACCCCCTGTCTTCATCTCCGCGGCTACTGCACCGAGCACTGCCAAATTTACCTCGCCACGCCCCAAGCCGAAGCGGCCGAGTGTCCCGCCAGAAGCGACGTCCAAGTCGAAGAGCCTGAGGAGGAAGTTTGTCCGATCTGTGAGCGGCGTGAGCATGTCAAATATGGCCCCGAGCTCAGCTGCGTTGAAGGGGCTAGGGGATGTGCGGAGGGAGACTTGCGTTCAGCTGGGGAATCTGGGCGGAAGCGCGTGAGTGAGGGGGATGGAGGGGGAAGAGGGCTGCAGCGACGAGATCTGCAAAGTTTCAATCTTAAGTGCGTTCGGTACTGATAGCGCAAGCTTTCGGAGAGACGTTGTACTCATGGTTTGCTGGACTCTGCTGGTGGGCAGGGTCATAGTACGTCTATGAGACTGAAAGACGTCGCTAGGTGGTTTATGGGTGTGAAGAGGGCAATCGGGTGATTGGGACTTGTGAGGAAGGGAGTGATTGGTTTTACATTGCCAAGGCTCTAAATTCCTACTAGACATTCGGTGCCTTCCTGTTCCTCGGTTTCAGACGTCATCTCAGTACCAACCGCAGAGCTAGTTCTAACCTCGCAGACGATCGACCAGTAATGATAAGATTCACCACCGCTACCAGCTTCATCTATTCAGTTGAGCGCTCAGGTTTGCTGTCGACGTCGCCGCCAAAGCTGTCCAGGGTGATATGTGGTACATGTGCCAAATCCGCTCGATGTTGTTGCAGGTCGAGGTTGAGGCGTAGGCCGAAAGCCAACTGTCGGCCGCCACTTTGCTCATTCTCCTGCTTTCTACCTCCATTCGCGAGCTTACACTGCCCTTCTCGCAGCGTCGACACGCTTCTGCGCCTCGTGTGCCTTCCCCGACCTGCCAATTTCAATCGAGAGACTTGACACCTTTTGACATCATCCTCCATCCGGGAACGCAGGTTGTCCATCATTAAAGTGGCGTTGCTCGTCGTGGGCAAGTGGAACAACTTTCCCAGCGGCCTCTCGCACGACATGAAGATCCCGATGGTAATTCCGAGCCTGGCCGTTGCTATCGTTCAGATCACTACGCGCTTCCTTCGTGCTAGCAGCCTTGACATCATCATTGTTTCGCACTTCCGCAAGAGCCGCTGCCCGATTTTCCACTCGAAAGGCTCGTTCCGTGAGATGATCCTGCCGCTCTCGAAGATTCCGGTCCTTTTATAGGAGGTGTTTCTCGTACGCGACACCGTGAGCCGCCGCTTGTATGTCCGATATCTCCTTTTCGAGAAGGAAAGCCTCAAGCTGGGACATCTCGGCTGCTGTGATGGATCCAATATGAGCCAGGTATGCTTTCGGTAGCCAGCAAGCTGCTTTTCACAGGTGCGGAGTACTTACTGGTCCAATAGCGGCGAGGTAGTGCGTTGTTGAGGGTAGAAAGTTTCAAGGTCAAGACGAAGATTTTTGAAGTAGCGTGAATCTCAGACATGGCAACTTTTTGGCTGCTCTGCGCTGAAAGCGTAGGTCTCTAGGCTTTCAGAGACAGGGTATCGGTCTCAAACCAGATCCAGGCACCGTCGACCAGAAAGATCTCCAGGCAACGATTTTCGGGATCCCGCAATACACTATGATTCTCATTCCCCTTGCTCATTACGATCAGATGGACTGACCTGTCCGCTGGCGATACCGTTCCTGCGCCTCCAGTAATTGCTTGTACCGTAATTCGTCCATGTGTTTCTTCCTGTACTCGTAATACACATAGAATAGCGCGGGCACTCCGACCAGCGAGCCAAAGAAGATGTACTTGATTCCCGCGTCGGAGGGGGGCCAGTTCTTAGCCCGGGTAGGAGGTGAGGCGACTGCGGGCTGCTGGGCGGGATGTAGTGTGGGTTGGGTGTTGGAGACGGTGGGTGGCGGAGGTGCGGGTGTTGACTGAGGTGAAGTGGCGTAGGATCGCGCTGATAGTCGTCGCCAACTAGAGGTACGCGGAAGAGGCATATCTCGTACGCACGTGCGCAGCATCTTGCTTGGTCGTCTACACGTGTCTGCCAACGCTTCACTGCCACCTGCTGTTCAAGCAGTTTACTGCAGGTAGGCCGGGAGGTGGGATCTGTCGTGACAGCCTGAGGCACTTGCTGATTACATCATCAACGCCAAGTCGCGCTAGAGCCTCGCCATTTTCCGGAGGGCGTCGCGACTCGCGACCTCAGTCCCTCCGCTCCTTTACCTGTACATCTCACGCTGATCCCATCCATCATCACGCATATTACGCTGCAGACGGCCACCGCAGCTTTGTCGCCTCATCTTTCTGACCTGGCCAGACTGCGCGCGCAAGGCTTGCCCCCGCCCGACGCAATAGTGAGGCCCTGAATTCGCCCGGCGCATTGGGCCAGCAATACGGCCGCCGTCACTCCCGTCACCATGTCCGCCGAACCTCCCGCAAGCGTGTCAAACACGAGGCTTTACCTTGGGAATCTACCCAGATCAGGTATGCTGCTTCTCCCAAGGCTGCTGGACCGACAGAGCTGGTCATTTGCCGCCTAGCCTCATCGCGGCCGAGGTGTCTGGCGCTCGCGCTGCATTTGCGGACTGGCTCATGCGGTCTCTGTTCCATTTCTTCCCTGCCCACTGTTCGCGATCGCGCTTTTTCAGTCGGATCTGGAGCCGGAGCTGGCTCGTCGGCGTGGCACAGGCCGCTTTGGACTTCTGGCATCGCTGACTGGACCGTGATTAGCTACCAAGGCCGATGTTGAGAACCACTTCAACACCCATGGCACCGGCGAGATTACCGAGATTAAGCTCATGAACGGCTTCGGCTTCATCGAGTACAAGGATGCCATGGATGCGCGCGATGTCGTTCCAGGTACGTATTTCACTCCCACACATCAGCTGTTACACATCGACAAGCTATCCCACTCTCCCGCCCTGTCCCAATCGATATAATGTTGCATCTGCTAACTCAGCCGGTAGCTTTCCGTATGTTCACCCCACCCGTCCGTCTTCTGTACGCCGCAAGTACTAGTTGGGCATTAACGCCTTGCTTGCGGCCTTTCGCCGACTTCGTCTACGTGACATGCTTTCAGCCGCTGACATTCACCGATGGTTAGATGGATCCGAATTCATGGGCGAGCGCCTTGTCGTTCAATTTGCGCGTGGTGGCAATCGTCCGCGTGATGGCCAATTCGATCAGCCCCGCATGGCCCCTCGCCCCCGTCGAACCGTGCACCGGATGACCATAACTGGGCTTCCATGGGAAACAAGCTGGCAGGTGAGGCACTCTTCCCATCCAGTATCAGGCTCGCCGACCGTCGAAAGGGCTGCGGCATTTCAGCGTGCTCGCTGCACTGTCATGGCAGATTCGACGTCTTGATTTAAGCCCAGCTGCTCTTCGTCTTTGCAGGCGAAGACAGTCGTGCGGCATTGAATGTGGCAATTTCAGGACTGACAAATGACATACAGGACCTAAAGGACTTCGCTCGCCAGTCCGGGACAGACGTAGTCTATAGCGAGGTCAACCGTGACCGCGACCCGAGCGGCAGTGGCAAGGGGTATGCTTACTCGGTTTCTTCATGCCTTTCGATGCATTGTTAGCTGACGCCCTCAAGCTTCGTCGAGTACGAGACTGCGGCCGATCTTGCCGCTGCGGTCGACAAGCTGGACAACCATGACTTCAAGGGCTCCAGTGTTCGCTGCATCTCAGACGTAAGTTCATGCGCCAACTCCCTAGCCTTTTTAGGAGCACGTGAGAGCTAACGATTATAGCCGCAATCGGACATCCCGCGTCCCCGTGAGCGCTTCAGGTCTCGCTCTCCCGGGTACCGCGGTCGTGGTTATGGGGGTGGACCGCCACCGATGGACGACTACTACTACGACCGTCGCGGTCCCCCTCGCGGCTACAGCCCTCGTCGCGATGATTATCGTCGTCGTACTCCTCCACCTCGTGGCTACTACGATGACCCGCGCGATGACCGCTTCGGCCCGCCTCGTGGTGGTCGCCCGCCGATGGACGACTACCCGCCGCCGCCGCGTGGGCGCTACCCGCCGGAGGAACGAGGCTACGGTGCTCCACCGCCGCCTCGCGGTGCATACCCAGACGACCCGTACATGAACGGGCATGGCAGGGAGCCGTACGGGCGCCCGCCGCTCAGTCCGAGGAGGGATGGTAGGGGGGGCTATGATCGTCCGCCCTACGAGCAACGGCCTTATTGGTGAATCCTATCCTCTCCTATTACTCCTACTTGGTGATGGGCGGTCTGCCAAAGCGGGCGCATTTACTGAACCTTTACAAGATCCCAACGCGCCATCACCGACGAGCGACGGACGTTGTCTCATGGAGGATTATAGACATGCGCCTTGGGCGTTGTGCCGGCGTCTTGCAGCCAACAGGAGCCTTGGGCTCAGGAGCAACATCAGATTGTGCAAATTTCTGGGAGGCGGGAGGCGGGAGGCTGTGCTGAGTATACATAAGGTCTTTTCCGTGCGTGCTTCTCTACTGGCCCGTCAATAGCAATACGTTTAGTACGGCTGCTGGCGAAAAGAGTCGCGCCAGCGGCTGTCACTAGAGCGAATGTGTAACAATGAAGTGCTCGACAACTTTTTAATCACACTCTCTCCCGCTGACGTCGGAGCAAGAGCTCGCACCTGGGTGTCATCGGCTACAGATACATCCTTAAACCAGAATATGAGCGACCACGAATGTCCGATGTAGTGGAAAGCAGGCACTGCGATAACCTTTATACAAGAGGGAATGGAGCAATACACCCGCGTCTACTCTCCTGCCCTCACTCCGTCCCGTCTGGTACCCGCTTGAGGAGGCCTGTGATCGCGACTTCCAACTCTTTCTTGTATTCACCAACAGCATCCCAGCTCCTCTCTGGCGCTTGGCTGATGGTGTTGCTGGTCGTACGCTGCTCGAGGCTGCTGATTGGCTTGTGGCCGGCAAACGCTGCGGTACGGTGGGCCCGCGCTTGTGAGTCATCCCCTCGTCTTTCACCGCGCGGACGTCCTTCTCCCCTCAACTTCCATTCAGGTCCTCTTGCATCGCACTGAGAGTCACATCACGATGCGCACATGTTGCGGCGAAACTGAGGACGCGTCTACATATCCAGTCGTCGCGTGTTGGACGCGTGGAACTGGAAGGTTCGATGTGCCAGTCTAGGTGCAAGGTGGCCGTTGCGGAGCGAAGCCTCCATGCGCGTCACAGGAGGCTCTTCGCGCGCGAGAAAAGCTTGGCACATGCGGGCGTGCACGGACCCTGACGCCGTGTATATAAGAACGCGGGCTCCCCCAGCTTTCCAAAATTTCGCCCGCCCCCTCGGTTGTTGTTGTCCGTGCTAATTGCCAAATCTCCCCCGAGCGATTGCACCACACCACTCCCGCGCAGCCCGCCGCAGAGGAACCCTACATAGGAGCTACGTATTCAAAGACGAGTCTGCAGAACTCACCTTTTCCCAGCGTACCGACTTTCCGGACGCTGCACGTGTCAATCTTTCAAGGCGAAGGGCAAGGCGAAAGCTTCCGGCGCGGTCGCGAGAGCCAACTTCCGCGATCTACTCCTCCTCCACACCTGTACTTGACCTCACTACACTACATCACACCTTACTCACACACACTCTGCGGCGCACACGTCACCTGACCGTTGGTCACGCCTTCTTTAATACTCTCGAAGACTCTGCTGGCTAGCGTCTTCACTACTTGCACGTGCGCGGCTCTACTGTCGTCGTCGCATTCACTCTCGGCGGTCGCGGAATCGAGCGCAGGTTACATTCAGTTGTGGACTTGCCCGGTACATCAACCAGTGCACCAGCGTAGCCCAGAGCGGTTCGCTAAAGCCAGACATCGACGACGTCAAGTTCAATAAGGCAAGAGACCAGGAGGTCACAGGGTGTTCGCGCGAAAGGAATCATACAAGCTATCACTTCACCTTCGTCACGATGGAAGCGGCTTACATGACGCATCCGCAAAATGCGCGCGATGCCAGCAGTTGGACAACTGCTCAAAGCCTCAGTGGCTTTCCGGGGGCTGCACAGACCATTACGCCGCCAGCAGTGGATGGCAAGGCTGCGATGCCCAATGGACAAACGCAAGGATCGCAAGGGTCGCAAGGAAACACGCAGCAAGGGGTGGTTCCCGCAACGCCTGCAGCGACTCCTGGCACTGGTGCGCAAGGCGGCGTGTCTGGCATTGTACCAACTCTGCAGTATGTCGCCTGCATTGCGCAGATTGTCGACCGCATGCTGATCTCTGAACAGAAACATCGTTGCTACTGTGAACCTCGACTGTCGCCTCGACCTCAAGACGATCGCCTTGCATGCTCGCAACGCGGAGTACAACCCCAAGCGGTTTGCAGCAGTGATCATGCGTATCCGCGAGCCCAAGACTACTGCCTTGATCTTCGCCTCAGGCAAGATGGTGGTGACTGGTGCCAAGTCCGAGGATGACAGCAAGCTTGCTAGCCGCAAGTACGCGCGTATCATCCAGAAGCTCGGCTTCAATGCCAAGTTCACGGACTTCAAGATCCAGAACATCGTCGGCAGCTGCGACATCAAATTCCCGATCCGCCTTGAGGGCTTGGCCAGTCGCCATCACATGTTCAGCTCTTACGAGCCCGAGCTCTTTCCCGGTCTGATCTACCGCATGATGAAGCCAAAGATCGTCCTGCTCATCTTCGTCTCCGGCAAGATCGTCCTGACTGGCGCCAAGGTGCGCGAGGAGATCTATCAAGCCTTTGAGCTCATCTATCCGGTGCTCTCGGACTTCCGCAAAACCTGATGCGGTCACCCAAAACGGCATCGTGTATCACTATCACAAGTCAACTTGTACCAACAACACTTCAAAGAGGTTTTGATGCCGACCTCGCACACGACATGGCAAAGCTTGCACTGCGGCTCTCGCGCGCCACACTGGCGAGGCGATTGAGCTACGTCTTGCTTATGCCTCGTCCTTCATTCGACTGATTGCTTTTGCTTGCATGGCGAGGTGTTCTCGGAGTTTTTTCGACAGCCTCAAGCGTGGAGGCTATTTGTGTTTCTAAAGACTGTTCCTCAGCACGTCACAACAAATTAGAGTGAGACGCCTGCAATGGCAGCAAGGCGGGTCACATTCTGGCCTGGACTGGGCTTGGTGGGAAAGCGAGTGAGATATGATGATGTTCTGCAAGAGATGCGGTTGTGGCTCATTCATCACAGACATCTTCTGCGGACCAGCATGGGGTAAGCTGGTCGAAGCTGCGGGATGGCGGGTGAAGGGTCGGAGGATGGTCATGGCATAGGTAGTGCACCGAATGCCATCAATATGATCATCAGAACGTGACTTCTTCGTTGCGCTCGGACTGCATTTGCTGCTTGCCTTTGTGTTTTTACTCTGCTGCTTTCTGGCCTTTGCCACAAAAGAGTGGCTCCTCATAATGTGCAGCGGTACCATCACGCTCCTTGTTGGAAGTCTCCGACGGTCCAAAGGTGGCCATGAATGATAGTCGAACGTGGGAAGCAGGCCCCTGGCAAGCAGGGTGTTCAGCGATGACCGGCTGCAACGCTTGTCAAGTCTCAAAGAAGCACGACGGTCGAGGAGAGACAACCTCGATCCATCGTGAGATACTTGATTCTTTCTGCGAGTCCTGTTGAGATCTGCTTCGTTCGCGGGGGGCAAGCAGGTGAAATGCCAGTTGGTGAGCTTGAGGTGGTTGTTGGCAGTCGTCGAATTGAAGGGATGCGTAAAAGAAAGTATACTGAGGTGAGGAGTGGCGCTCTCCAAGTCTCCTGGATGGTCCACGAAGTCATACAACGCACCGACGTTGGCGGCGATGTCAGAGCGGTCGCGTGATGATAAGGTAGTCAAGGACCATAGCTAAAAGGGGTCAGAGGGACACTTGGGAGGTCTTCGAGGTGTAAGTGTCTGGGTCTAGATATTCGTTGTTCTACAACTGCCCATGTGCTTGCTTTAGCTTTGTGCACGTCGCGTCGTAGCTGCCTGCTGATCTCGAGACACTCGTCACGCGCTGCTCGCCGTGAATGTCGACGTCACTGGTCACCTGCTTGGCAGCCCGGGCGTCAAGGGGCGTGTCCAACGGGTTCTAAGCTGCGGCGCGTTATCAGACACATACGCCTACGGCAATTGAAAGTAGACTTCTAGGCCACGCGCTCTGCAAGCGCAACGACGCAAAGTAGGGTACTTAGGTAAGGTTGGTAAGTGTAGGGTAACTAGGAAATCGGCATCTGCTCAGAGAGGGAAATGGGCTCGTCCACGGTACATCGCGTCGGTACATGATCTCAACCGAAGTGGCTCCCCGGCTGGCATGAGGATGACGTCGGGTACGTGGGGCGCTCCAGCTTCTGCCCCTCCAAGCCCAGACTCTCAATGAAGTTCTTCTCTGTGAGAACACTATCACGCGCCTCACAACAAACGCATCCCAAACACTCCAATTGCAAGTACGTACCACAGACACGATCCAACCCTTGCCATCAGCGACTCGTCTGCTAACCGGGACCACAGCCGCTAAATCCAATCCAGTACGCTGCGCTCAACAACTCATCCCTCTTGCGGAACCGTCCTGACCAGCTCCCTAGATCCAAATCCCAAACAGACCAGCAATCATGTCCGCCCCGCAGCAAGGCCGCCAGTCGCCCGACCCGGAGCGCCAGAGCCAGTCGCAGGTCGCGCCGCCGGCAACCGACGTCAACAACCAGGGCCAAGCTCCCCAGGGCTCCAAGGAGGCCGAAGGCGGCAAGAGCCAGGTCGAGGGCTTGGAGAGCAACCCAAAGCAGGTGCTTGAGAAGGCTGCGGAGGACAAGACTTCGAAGCAGGGATGAAGTGGTTGAGATGATCGGGATGAGGGAAAGGGGGAAGGGTGGTGTGATAAGAGCTCTATAGACTGCGAGCTTTGCTCTGGGCCGAAGAATGTATTACGGCAGGACGCTCAATGAGTGTTCGTATGAACTTGTCTGATCACCATGATGACGGTGTTTGGCTTCTGCTTCCTTTTTGTCTCGCAATTATTCGATCTTCCTTCTGACCTTCGTCAACACATGATGCGTCACTCTCAGATCTCGCTGCAGCGTCCACGGGACCAGATTAGCCGCAGATTAGCGCAGACACGAACCAGATACGCTCCGTGCGAAGCATTGGTGATGCAAGGCTATCGGATGAGAAACCGGTCTGAACCACAAAGGCCTAAGATCTGCGGCCAGCGTTATGCTTGGGTGGCATTCTCGAGCATGAGGGCATGTGGCAGCCATGGCTGCCTAGTGCGAAACACTTGACTGTGACCTTCCCGTGTTCACCCTAAGCCTCTTCCTCTGCTTCTGGCGGAACTCGCAGTTCCTCTTCCAATGCCACTCCCTCTGTTGGCACTGCTGCTTGCACCTCTCCCCCTGGTAGACGTACCACCTACACCCGCATGCGCTCTTGTCCCTCGCACAGCCGGTGCACCTCGCGTACTCCTCACCCTCCCCCTCCCACTCGAACTCGCAGCACCAGCCGGCGCAACAGCCCTTCTCCTCTCCTCCTCCTCCGCCCGCCTCGCCGCATCCTCGCGCCTCGTCTGCTCCTCTACAGCCCTTCTCTCCACCTCCTGCTGCCGCCGTGCCTCCTCGCCCTCCATATCCTCCACATCCTGCCCTGCACCGTGCCAATTTGGGTTGAGAATTAGCCGCTGGTTGTGCTCCGTCTGACTTAAGATCCTCGTCCAGGTTGCTAAAAGCGCGCTCGCGTTCTCGACTGTTTTCTGGACCGTACCCATGTTGGCTTTGGCTTTCTCGAGACTAGATGTTACGCCTGATATTACGCGATTAACTTCTTTTACGCGCTCGAGCTCGGCGCGAAGGCGGGCGTCGTGGGTTTCGGATTGGCTGCGCGTGCGGTGTTTCTGCGCGGAAGATGTATTGGAATTCGGTGTGTGCTTTTGTGTGTTTGCGCCTGAGGTTGAGGGGCTGGCGAAGAGGTCCTCGGTGTCGTCTTGGTCCTCGAGGTTCAGCTGGCCCATGTCTGGCGTGTCTCTTGGCTTGGACATCGTGCTTTGCGCTGCAACCTTCCAAACGATGTTTTGTTGTAAATTGCCAAGCGCTGTGACGTGTCGTCTGCCGTATATCGAATATCAGGTCGCTACAGCGTGGCCTCCCGTGTTTATTGGCGGCTGCAGCTGGACGTGTTGTTTGCGGCGCTTGGAGACGCGTGCGGGAAGTTCAGCCCTGCGGCAATTTGAGGGCTGGCTTTAGCCTCCAGCCATCCGGAATTTGCCCTGCGGCGATCTCAGGTCAGTCCCGTCTCCAACGTCCGCCTACGTAGCATCCTCCTTTGACATCACCACAACTACATCTTACCTGAGGTGTGGACGACGAGGTTGCGACCGGACTCTTGTTGGGTCGCTGTACGAAGCATTGGATATTCGAGGCAGCTGGATCACGATCTGGCGACCGAAAGGCGACGGGCATACGTGCACCACCGCAGCGACAGCGGCAACGCGACGGTTGCGTTTGACTGAGCCGGGAAGCTGTATAGGAGAAGCGCGCAACACAACATCACCCCACGAGAAGAAACAGAGGCCATTCGAGGCGGACGTCATCAGCAATTCGCGACACTCGCACACCCGTCTGACCTCAGTTCACAAGCGGACGAGACAATAGCAACAATAATGCCCACCACACCAGAACCTCCCAGCGTTCGCGCTAGAACCCCGCCCACTCCTATGCATGGTCCTCAGTACGACAATTACCGCCCTTATTCACCTCGACGCTCCACGCGAAGCACGGCGCAAAATAACCCCTACAGCTCCTTAAACAACGACCGCTCTCCGAAAGCCAGTACCAAGAGAGACTCCACACCGCCTCCGACGGCCGCGAAGAGGGCGCGTTTCGCTCGCCAGCCAACACAGCTCTCGTCGCCGCCTTCTTCGCCCGCCTCACCTGCCCGGCGTCGCGCGGCGCAGAAGACGCCAAGGAAGACGCCGCCGAGCACGCGCAAAGCACCAGCCAACGGCGCAGCTTCCGACTCAGACCATCCATCTACTTCACTTGCACCTCCGACTCTCGACCCTGTCACGATGCTGCCGACGCCGACCAAAACGCCGCAGAAGCGCAATGCCACTGCGCTTCACAGCACTGCGCGCATCCTCAGCTTTCAACCTAACAACCCGAACGACATCATGCCATCGTCACGCAAAGCGAAGAAACACGGCAGGTTTCACTCGGCGAATGGCTTCGATCTGTATGACCAGGAGCGTGAGAGCCAGAGGGAGCAGATTGATATCTACACGGACGCGAATGCGAGAGTACCGGAGATGGACGAGGCAGAAGACAATCCCTTCGTGGGGCCGAAGATGTCTGGCTCAAGGCCCGCCCCGCAGCGAAGGAGCAAGCGAGGAGTGACGGAGGAGGAGCAGACAATGGGAGAGGCTAGTAGGAGGGATGAGGGCGTGGTGTACATGTTGTAAGTCTTGCCTTTTTCTACCGGTTCACATGAGCTGAAGCTAACACCAACGGCAGCCGTGGCAAGAAGATCTTCCGCCGCTTCTCAGATCCGGAGCGCGAGCGCTCTTCATCTGCCGCCGCCTCGGAGACAAGCGACGAGGTTGGCCAGCGTGCGCTCAGGCGGCAAGCAGGTGCGGCCGCGCAAAGGCCGCTGACCAGAAGCGCCATCAAGCCACGCTTACTGTTCCCTTCTGAGGAGCAGCTGCTGGCGGTTGACACCGGACCGGACGATGTGGACGAGGAAGCAATCACCGACATCGACATGCCTACCGCTCTCTCCTCGGCAAAGCAGGAGCGTACCACGCATGTGAAGCAGACTCCTGCCAAGGGTGGGTCAAAGCCTGTGTCGCCTCCAACGACTAAGCGAACTACGAGGGCGATGGACCGGGCTGGCGTTGTTGAACAATGCACACCGAGCTACGAGGACGATGCAGAGCCAATGTCTCTCAGCTCTGAGACCTTTCCTGCCCACATGACGAGGAGCAGTGGGAGCACGAGGAGTCCTTTCGACGCTTGGCCGCGGACCAAGGCCGGAAAGAGGAAAGCTGGCGAGATGGCTGAGGGCGCAGGTGTTGCGAAGAGGACGAGGACTGCGGTAGGGGAGAGCCCGGCTTGAATTGTTACTTGTGCGAGCGCGTTGGCTGCGCGAGGCCAGGCGAATGTGCCCTGCATAGGGTGATGTCCCAGTCAACAGTCAACAAGGTATTGCCTGCGCTGCTGCGAATCTGGATACGATCTTGATGACATGGGAGATTGGTTTCCTCAGGCGGGGTAAGGAGCAGTCATGGAGCATGGAGGGTCGGACAGGAAAGGAAAGGCAGGTTTGACAAGCAGCGTAGTATCACGATCAGTCAATAAATCTATAATAAACCATGGCCGTTGCACCAGCAGAGTCCCGTCTCATGACTCTCATCGCGTCATCTCCCTCTTCCAACGAGCCCCGTCTCGACAGATCCAATCCTCGTGTAGACTGTCGAAGCACACTGCGTCACGTGCCCGCGTTTCACGATCGCCGGACGGTCGGAGATTGGCCCAGAGTCAAGGTTGAAATCTCCCAGCGAGACCACTCTCGTCCCTTCATCAACGCGAAACGGCACCTGCGTGTCCTGACTGGCCGGGATCCCCTTCGCAATCATCTTCCATCACGACGGCCAGACACCATCGCCGTCGCCTCTCGCGCTCCAGATGATTCTCTTCCAGTACTTCCATTCCATCGGTTTGTATGCGCACGAGGCAGATGGCGCGACGACCTTACGTACGCCGCCCAAGCCCTGCCGGACCGGATGAGGGTTGGTCGTTTCATGTTCTACTCTCTTTCCTCTGCATGGCCAGGTGGGGTCCTGCTAAGCTTCGATGTTGTTGATGTGGCAGCAGACGCGGTCTCGTAGATGAAGAGTGCATCTACTCCAGACTCCCGCAATCACCTTCCCGCCCTCCCCCCCTCTTCCCCCCTCAAGGCACTTCTTCGTCATCTCTCTTTCGTTATTCTTCCAAGTTGCTGCCAAGCGCTTTAATTACACGGGTTGGCTCTTCTCGTCCAGTCGGGCCTTTGCCTCTGCTTTCATGTGTTTGGCGCTGCCTCTGCTGGTGCAACTCTGGTCCGCTTACTGTTTCTGGGCTCCTCGTCGCTCTTTTGGGTGACTTGCCTACTCTTTGTCACGGATCTCTGAAAGACTTTACTCGACGACCTCATATACGATATACACCACCGCGACGAGGCATGAGCAGTCGGCGAGCTCAGGACGACCGAGGGCACTGGGTGTCAGACCTGTGAGTCCTCGGACGGGCCGCCATTCAGTGAAGCATACTCTACGACGTCCACGAGCACTGTCTGCTGGCACATGGTTCAAACCAGAATGTCGTTTCTCAAACGTTCAAAGTCGCAGAGAGCCAGAGCTGCGCGAGAGGAAGAACGAACGGTTGAAAGCCTAACGGTGCGAATGCCAGCTACGCAGGAGAAGAAGAACACTCGAAATGAGCAGCAACAGTCAGGGCTTGGTCGCTCCAAGTCTGCGTCAGACCGACGGACGAGTACGGAGCGGCCGCGCACTACAAACAGAATCGCTCGTAGAGCGGATGGCTTGCTCGCCGTAGGCGACACCATAGCGGTTCAGGAGGGTGGCGACACATTCAACTTCCCTACGCCGTCGCCACGATTTCCGCCACCCAAGAGTGCAACCTCTCGAACAGTGCCCTCTCC
Source organism: Salinomyces thailandicus (assembly GCA_005059885.1). NCBI lineage: Eukaryota > Fungi > Ascomycota > Dothideomycetes > Mycosphaerellales > Teratosphaeriaceae > Salinomyces > Salinomyces thailandicus. Next base: position 337,971 of record NAJL01000018.1, read on the forward strand.
ATTACATGGCACAAGCTCCATTGGCGTTACTCTTGAGTCTCCGAGACGGCTGCCGCCGAACTGGGGACGGACGCATACCATGGAAGAGCTTCCACGCAGTACGGATCGGACTGTTCCGCCAGCACGCGCGCAGACAACGAATACTGCGCTGCTTTCGATCCCATCGGAGTCTTCGTTGAAGACGCCGGGATCGGGGAAGAAGAGATCCCGTTGGAGGTATCTAGGTGGCCTCTTCCAGCGTGGACAGAACAGGTTGACGACTCAGGGAGCGGTCCCTAAGATTCTTCCGGAGCAAACGCCGGGGCCAAAACCGGCACAAGCAAGATCGTCAGTCAATACACCTACCTCTTCACGCGTCCCTGCACGCAGTCCTGCGTCCACATCATCGCATCGGTCCCGAACGAGTTCCATCAGCAGAGGCATGTCTCGCTTCGAAGCAAGAGCAGAGGCTGATCGCGCGTCGTTGATGCGAAGGAGCCCTTCATTGGCCGTTCAGACCAGAAGTCCCGACCTGCGAAGCAGCGCACTGGGTGACATCCGAGAGGCAGAAAACAAGCCGAGTACAACGTCAGAGAAGCACGACTCGCCTATGTCCGTCATGGCGCCCCGACCCATTCCGAGAACGCCACGGCTGGACCTCGATATTCCGAATGCGCAACTGGAGCGATACAGTGTCATGTTTGAGAAGCTGTTGGAGCCTCGGCAGTCGATATTAGAGCGCCGACAAAGCAAAGCAAAGCGAACGAGACCGGTCCGGAAAGACGGGCTCAACATGCCGAACATCGACAAGTCGCTGCCAGAGAAGCCTCCTGCATCTTACCCTGACACACCGCAGCGCAGCGCTACTTCGCCCCACCCGCAACGGGCACCATCTCTTCAAATCCGCGTAGCGAAGCAACAACGCACGCCGGCCGCGGAGCCTGTCAATGCGACAGCTCTACCGTTACAACGCCCGATCAAGCGATCCAATACTGCACCCCCTGCCGCCGCGTCCCCGATCGCACCCAACTTCTCGCGCCCGAAGGCCCAAACATTCTCTACCACAGTGTCCGACCACTCGCCTATATCGCCGCTCTCCGCAGAAGACTCCCTCCCGCCAACCCCGACGACCGTCACGACGGTCACAGATACCGACTCGATCGTGCAGCCGTTCAGCCGCCTGGAGCAATCAACACCCACCACGTCGCGCCAATACCCAAACAACGAAAAGGCCTCGCCCATTCCCGCCATACCGACCTTGTCAAGCCCAGCTAGCCAGGCAGGCCCAAGCCATCATGTCCGCCCACCTTACCCCAGCGTCACTTCCCCTGAAGACCTCGAGCGCCAGATCATCCAGGTCAGTGTGGCGCGGCAGGTGAGCGTGAGCAATGCTCGCCGCCAGGTAGAGGAGGCGACTGCAACGAGCAAGCAACCGATGCGGCCACGGGTGGTGGAGTTGGGGAGGTATCGCAAGAGTACCGTGGTGCTTATTGAGTCCGCGGACGAGTAGATGGAAGAGGTTTCTTGTTCGCATCGCGAGAGGAGGCGGCGGCCTTGCGGCTTTGTTGCGTCTTGTTTTGGGTGTGCGTTTCAGCGACCGCGATTGGGTACCTTTTACGTTCAATGCAGTAGAAGCTTTGGGGAACATCGGCCTGCTAGAGGCGGCTTCATTATTCGTCAATGTACAGTGATCTGGGGTCCACATGCGGACCGACGCTTATTCGTAATCGTACTCCTACAACCTTTCGTCTGTCCACGATGCCTCTCACGCCTGTGCGATCACAGGACTATGCCGTAGCCGTTTGAAAGCACCAGGATTTGTGCCGTGGACCTAATCCCTGACGCCGTGCTTCCCGACTGTCGATGTACAATACCTTAGCAACACCTCCCTTTCCGCCTGTTGTCCTCCACCTGTGTATCACCCTCGTCGCCAGTCCAGGTCGACAGCCCACCAGGTGTTGCTGGAAACCCAAGCCAACTACGCCGCTTATCGCCATGCCCGACTCTGAAGCTGCCTGTTCCACCTTTCGGAAGATCAAAGTAGTCAGCGGCGCCTCCATCCCCTCCAGGCGTCCGCCCGCGCGAGAGCGAGTCCTCGAGAACCCGCTGCCGCTCCATCCGTCGCCCATACTGCTCCACCAGCTTCCGCGTAACGACCCGAAATACCTCTTCAATCCCCTCCCCATCCTTGGCGCTAATCTCGTGACAGCAATCCCAGATCGTCTCCTGACCCCAGAACCCCGACGAGCGATTACTATTTGGACTCGCCATCGCCGGTGGACCCCCCACCGTCATCTGACTACTATTCGGCAAGCTCCCCGACCCGGGATTGAACCCCGGCGTCGCAATCTCCGGGTACAGCTGCTCCGCGACGTACCTTATACACCGCTCGAACGGCACCTCCCTGGTCCGCGGATCCGAGGCGACGACATCGCTCTTCGTGCCCACAACGTGGATGATCAGATCCTCGTGCGACTGCACGCCACAGTGATCTTTCAGCTCCTTCAGCCAGACACCCATCTCCTCGAAACTCGCGCGGCTCGTGACATCGTAGCAGAGGATCGCGGCGTGCGCGCCGCGGTAGTAAAGGCGTGAGATGGAGCGGAAGCGTTCTTGGCCTGCAGTGTCCCAGATTTGGAGGCGGATGGTCGTGCTGGATTCCGGGTCGTGCACGCGGGTCGTGAGGAAGGAGGCGCCGACGGTGGATTGGGCTTTGTTCGCAGGAACGAAGGCGTTTTTGACGTAGCGGTGGACGAGTGAGGTTTTGCCTACGCCTTGGGAGCCGAGGACGACGAGTTTGGCTTCGAGGGAGGTTGGATGGCTCGCCATTGGGGTGATGGTGGTAGCGGGAATGGCATGCTCTGTTGCTGAAAGCCTGAGGTGTTTGCTCCGGGTGGTGGTGTTGTCTTCACATGTTGACGGGGATAATGTTCGCGAGTGGGTTAGTATGTAGTGCTGATGCCGGGTTCTGAGAAGGCGGCAGATGCAGTGTTACAGACACGAGCTGTCATACGCTGTCGTGGTCGAAAGAGGTAGGAAAGTAAACAGTGGCTTGTCTAGGGGGAGCGGGCTGATCACCCGCGTGGTCGGTCATGATGCCATCACCCTTCTGAGCTTACCTTACCGTTGGCACAGCGTCCTCCTACTCCTCTATGTACGCATAGACAGACATGTGCTCTCGCGGGACAACAGACATAATGGAGATAGAGGGGCTGCTCATTGTGAGAGAAATGAACGACCTCTAATATGCAATTGAAGCAGATATGCCGCTTGGATCCGGATGCTGCATGTACATGCCGGCAGCATCCGCCATGTCCTGCAAGGGAGTTGGCGTTATGCAGAGGACGACCCTATATTATACAGTGGCCCACGTCCACTCCACACAAGAAGAGACGATGGAGGTCCAGACGGGAGGGCTCTCCCGTAGACTGGGGCTCAACTCTGAATCTTCGACCCCAACGGTGAAGGTCAGACTGCCTCTCCCATATAAGCCGTGAATACGTTAAAAAGGCTCGCACCTCAATCGTCTCTGTACCTCCGGCTCGTCGGTCATCGACTGCCGACGTATGAGAGGAGCAGCTGAGAGAGTTACTATGTCAATGAAATGAGCGACTGCTTGGAGAGCGGCATTCTATCTATCATCACTTCATTAAGAATCCGTACAGGACAGAGATGCTCACGACAACACGTCGAGCCCGCACGATCAACTCATCGCCTAACGCTTTCATGCCGGATCGATCTTGGACCGATGACCAAGCTGCGTAGACTTGTTCCAAGGCAGTCAAGCTTTGCATGCTAAAGCTTACAATCTTACAGCGCAGAAAGTCCAGGACGCTGCCAGGATCCTCATTTGCCGTTCAATCTGTAATTGGCAGCCATGGCCATGCCACTGGCAGCGCCACTTCTCAGCGAATCTTTCTGAGGTCCTTCTACTGTCCCGGTCCAGACTTCTTCGGAGCTGCATGTCAACTAAGTAGGCCACGGGTCAGAAAACTCGGCAGAATCCTCATAGCTCTCCGAAAACGTTGACCGAGATAAGACGCACACCAAAGGCGGTGCCATCGAAGCATGGTCCATTCGGTGTTGCAGTGAGGTTTGGAGCAAGAGCTGCCTCCCTGTTCGTGCAGGAGGACAGCGCGATAACGCAGCCGAGGCGCTACGGCTGACCCCCAGATCCGGCAGGAGATCCTTTTTGCTGTTCGAGGCTGGCGCCGCCTGACGCATGTTATCGTACGCCTTTGCTGCCGGTCCAGCCGTCTGTGTAAGTCGTCCGGATGGACAGACTGGCGCCGAGCGGCTCGGGCGAAAGGTAGGAGTTGAAGTGGAAGGAAGAGCTTGGCGCGAGAAGGGCAACCCGCTGAGCCAAACCTTGGGTGTCCAGAGATTAGCCGTCGTCAGCTCTCGAGATGGTCATCTTCCTTTATAAGTAGATAGTAGCTCAAGAGCTTGCTTCATCAGAGCTTCCAGGTCTGGCAACGAGACAGGACGGGTTCGAGAAGTACGTGTTGTATGCGATCAAGGTCCAGGTGCCAGGCTCCCGAGCCGAGCACGCGAATGTTCTCTTCTGCTCCCATGGAGAGGCCCTTGCAATGCCGCAGTCACCTTCCACGACTGCCGAGACGATCGCAGTGTTCTCGCACCAACGGGCATTCCGGCCCAGCGCGCCATCATGTCGCTAGCGGAGTCTACGGAATCGTTCCGAACTTCACGCGTGCCTTCCGTAGATGGACCGATCGGCTGATCTGCAATGTTCCTCACAAGTCCCAGCAATCGTCCTCTGGTCTCCATAATAAATCGTCTCACGCGAGACGGTTGCGGCCGATGCACGAGCGCGGCGGACACAAGTCTTCCCAATGACAGCAAGTCTGCGCCGACACGCAGATGGCTTCTGATTTTCTGACGCTACCATTGGAGAAAAGGAGCAAGTGACGGCAGTCCCAAGGAGTCGCTCAACCGGCTCAAAGGAAGCCCTGAAGATGATTGCCAAGTTCAAATAACGGCGCCGTCAGCAAAAGGAGCCGTGTTCTTGTCAATTATATTGCATCGACATCGAAAGCGCCTTCTTTCAGATCTAAAGTCGTCCGTCCTCACGTTTCACCATCCTCTTCCCTTCTCTCCCAGACCAACAGCTTCGCAGAGTAGTGGTGGAAACGCTCTCGCGTACGTTTATTTTTCCTTCGCTTCGGCGAGGTGCACCCGACGCTCTCCCACGACTGTCCCCGGGCATCGGAGGGTTCTACTCCAGAGGACAGCCATGGGGTTGCAAGACAACGCTCCCAATGTCTTCGCGGCCGTAAGTCAGTGCGAATTTCTAATGTGATTGCGACTGAGACTAATGCTGATCTGCTCAAAAGGTCCTCATCCTTGCCCTCGCAGCGTGTTTCGTGTTCCCTCGTAAGTAGTGCAGCAACGCTGTCATGCTCCAGAGCAAGGATTTCAGGTCTGACTTCTTACGCAGTGCGAGTCTACATCAGACTATCCAAGGTTAGTGACAGCGCTCCCAGGAAGTAGAGTCGAATGAATGCTAACAATTCCAACGTAGAACGCCTGGGGATACGATGACTGGTGCATGAGTGTAGGATTCGTATGCTGATCCGCTTGCCGATACATGAGGAAGGGTACTGATCTTGTCACTTGCCAGATACCGTTCCTTGCTCTCTCCATTGTCTGTCTTATAGGGCCTTTCTACGGTGTCGGCGTTCACCAAGATGGCCTTAGCGACGCCGAGCAGACGAAAGGTCGCCTTTTCTTCTTCCTTTTCGAGATCTTGTTCTGCATCGATATCATCCTGATCAAGTTGGGCATTGCTTTTATGCTTGGTATGTATCGAGCAGATGGCGACCATGCGTAGAGTCGGCACGAGCTTACGTTTACCGCAGCTCGTATCGCTGATCCAATGCGCAAATACGTTTGGGCACTTTTCGGCATGGCTGGACTTGTAGCAGTCATGAATTTGGTGAGTGAGAATGACCCCAGGGATTGGAGCCTTGAAAGCTTTGCGAGGGCATGTTCTCAGGATGCTGATACGTGCTGCCAGGTTGCTCTTTTCTACATCATCTTCCAATGCTCTCCCCCGGCCTACTTCTGGGACTACTCTCTGCCTGGCGGGCATTGCAATCCATCCATTATTCTAGCAGACATTTACTATGCGGATACAGTGAGTGACGCGCCGGAAATCAACTTTGTCCAACACAGCAGTGAACACTGACCTTTGCGTTCAGGCAGTAAACATTATGGTCGACTGGTTCTGCGCCTTCCTGTAAGTTCCGCCAGGTGTGACCAGTTGGAAGGACGTGACCCTAACATTTCACAGGCCAATCCCTCTCCTGTGGAGCATTCAGATGAACACAAACACCAAGATCTCGGTCGCATTCCTGCTTGGCCTCGGTGTCTTTGCCAGCCTCTCAGCCTGCATCCGCTTGAAATACACCGTCAACCTCAACAACTCGGACGACTTCCTCTACAGTGTCGGCGACATCGTTATTTGGGGATATGCCGAGAACGCTACAGGCATCATCGTCGCTAGCATCAGCACGCTGCGTCCGCTTTTTCACCGCCTGTTCAAGCTGAGTACAGGCAGAGACACGTCCAACTTCGAGCTCAAGACGCCGAACGACCTCGCGAGGATCGGGTCGACGCAAGGTGCAGAGCAGCAGCATGGTTGGGCTAAGCCGAAGCATGGGAAGCATACTGTGACGGTGAAGAGTGGTCAGCTGAGGAAAGGCAGCGCCGGGGCGTACTCGTTATCGGAGAGTGAGGAAGAGCTCGTCGTGCAGGATGTGCAGAGCGGCATTCAGGTCTCGAGGAGCGTTACTCAGCACAGGGATTTCGCCACGAGGACTTGAGGAAGAGATGGCGCATGACATTGTTTGGGGTGGTACTCAACTGATGACGGGCGACTTTGCACAATTTTCGACATTACAGACTCTTCGTACTTCCATTCACACTCGGTTGCATATCATTGAGAAGGTCAGGCACGATACCGTCCGATCGACTGTGCGGTCTGCCATGTGGTTTGCTGATGCTTGTCCCGCTCCCTCCTGGCTACGCTTCTTACGCATAATGCCGCCTTGCATCCCGCACAGTATACTGTCATGACTTTAAGTGGCTACCTAGGTACTCTCGTGGCACGACCCAGCCTTCCTGGTCGTCCAGGTCTACACAGAGCATGCTGTAGGTTTGCTGATTCGTCGCTATTGACCGCATTGACTTGGTGGGGAAGACGAGGCATCCGCTCGGTGTTGTCTTCCAGAAGTAGCATGCTTCTCTTCTTAATGAAGCAAGATTGAGCTACGATCCAGGCCATCTATGATCGTAAGGTAGGTACCTCAGGTACTGACGCCACGCATGCGGTATACACGGTACATCTCACTTACCGAGATCGGGGGGACGATCTACCTGCATGAGGTGAGCGCCAATGATAATGCGGGCGGTGCGGGCATGTCGCGGGTGCCCCGTCCGTGCGCTGCGGTCCTGACGATCCGTCGGGTTCAAGAGTACTGTACAGCGGTTTGTACTGATGTCCATGTCTGTGTGGTCAGAGGCAATGAGGACCAAAGTCTCAGTCTAAGAGGTGTTGTGCACCTTAGGTTCCTAGAGATAGCAGAGTCGTTGGAGCCTCGGAGGACGGGAAGCGGTACCTGCCTAATGCAAGATGTGGCGTCGGCAAGTCGACCGAGGAACATGCGCAGGGCAACAACCTCCGCTGTCTCCACAATAATGAGCACTTCTAGAAGTCCGCCATCCAAACTGTGCTCACGTTCTTCTACCTTGGCCGCTTCACTGTTGGCAACGTTTGCTTGCTGAGACATTGAGTTGGACGACCGGGCGGACATTTGCAAGAGACGGAAAGCGGCGATATTCAACATTGACGTCAGGAGCGGCACGGCACAAAACACCTGCGATCACGAAGGTGCGGCTTCAGCGGACACTGGCAACCAAACCCACTGCGATTGACGGAGGCCAGAGGCAGCGTTGTAAGACTGGCTTAGGATCCTTCGGAATGGTACTTACGCAAAACAAGACTCGCCTTCCTCGAGACCCCGAGAAGTTCCCAACTTCGCAGCTGTTCCTACTTGGTGAGTACGGCGCCGGCGACGATGACCTTGGCAGGCTTGATCTCCTGGCTAACGCGTCCGACTTGCAAAGCACTCGTACGCGCCGCGGAACCAATCGCTCTCACGTCCATCTTCCCATATGCTTGGCAACTCGTTCGAGACTTTCACATCGGTAGCCGCGAAGATGCGTCCTTCTACGCTGGCCTCCTCATATCAGCGTTTTCGCTCGCAGAAGCTGTATCGGGAATGTTAGTAGACAAAAGACTCAAGGGAGCTGGACACAACTGACAGGCTATTTCAGGTACTGGGGCGGAATGAGTGATCGTATCGGGCGCAAGCCGGTGCTGATCATGGGTTGCTTCGGTACGGTAGCTTCATTGCTTACTGTAGGCTTTTCTACCAACTTTTGGATGGCACTGTGTGGTCGAGCTCTAGGTGGTGCGCTCAATGGTAACATAGGTGTTATCCAAACCATGGTTGCTGAGATTGTCACCAATCCGAAGCACGAGCGTGAGTAAAGAGGCATGACTGGCTGATATCGGACACCTACTCACTATTCAATAGCTAAGGCATACGCCATCATGCCTTTCGTCTGGTCTGTTGGCATTATCATTGGCCCAGCTGTAGGCGGATATTTCGCCAGCCCAGCAAAGAATTTTCCGGACACCCCTCTCGACAACACGACTTTCCGCACATTCCCATACTTACTGCCGAACATCATATGTACTGGTCTTATGGTGATCTCAATCGTCGCTGCATACTTCTGTCTCGAAGAGACGCACCCCGATATGCAGCCATGGAGCACTGCCGAGGACCTACAAGACACCCACGCAGTAACGCCGCTCATTGCAACGCAAGCCACGACGAATATGCCTGCGGCCAATCTGGCACATGAGGGCAGTTACGGCACCTTCAATGCGATTATGGAAGAAGCCGATGAGGAAGAATGGACTGTTCGCCCAGACGGCACGAGTAAGCCAGCAAGCATTAGCAGTGGTTCGAGCGAGACGTGGTTCACTAGAACCGTCATGATGCTTATGATTGCGCTCGGCATATTTACCTACCACAGTATGACCTACGATCATTTGATGCCGATCTTCTTCCAGGACGATCGGATACCGCTGCTCGCTAGCATGTCATCTCCCATCGGAGACGAATACGGCTCATTTGCGGGAGGCCTCGGTCTTAGCGTACAGCAATGCGGCGTCATCCTAGCATTCAACGGGATCATTGCCCTGTTCGTCCAGGCAGTCATCTTCCCGCTCGCTGCGAGCTGGCTCGGCATCTGGCCAACATTCTTGTTGGTTACAGTTTTGCATCCCATTGCTTACTTCATCGTGCCTTTCCTCGCACTGCTACCCGAAAACCTTCTGTACCCTGGGATCTACCTCTGCTTGGCCGTCAGGAACACCCTTTCTATCGTCGACTACCCGCTGCTGCTCATCCTGATCAAAGAAGCGTCGCCATCGAACAGCTGCCTCGGCAAGATCAACGGCCTTGCAGCCTCTTTGGGTGCCGCATGCCGCTGCCTAGCATCTCCCATCGCAGGATTTCTCTATGCTGTTGGAGCGAAGGTCGAGTTCACTGCTCTGGCATGGTGGTCGAGTGCTTTGATTGCGATAGTTGGTGCGGTGCAGGTCTTCATGATCAGACACGAGAAGAAGGGTCCGAATCACCAAGTGCGAGCGGTCGCGCCTTTCAAATTCATACCGCAGGAGCAGCATTCGGCGCAGAGAAAGTCTTCGGTCATTCGGATCAAAGTTCAAAGTGAGCATGGCGACAGCGGGTATGGGACTGAAGATGAGAGGACGCCCTTCGCTTCAAGGGTGCCGCGATCGTAGAGGAATGATTAGACGACGACAGTGTTTAATTAAACAGATGGAATGGGCATACGAATGTCGCATGGCTAACGGCGTTGATGAGGGCACATACAGCACTGGCGTTTTGGCGCTACTGATCACAATTGGACTGCTTCAGGACGATACCCGACGCAAACGGCTGGTTGGTGGTTTCAGTATACATAGACTGCTGGCAGGACTTGCGACCATAGAGAAGCAGCTCTGCAGCGATAAAGTACCTAGATCTCGACAAGGGTATCAATGTTCTGGTGGCATGTGATCACGTACTCAGTCGTTCCTCTGAACCAGCTGACCGTGTAGCACCTGTGGCTCGAGCTTAAGGTTTTGCGGACACGTGCTTCGGGCGATACCGCGCAGCCTCGCGTTCAGGCTAGTAAACCTTATTTATCCAGTCGCGCAAAGACCGAACTTGAAACTTTCCACGGCCACCACCACATCCTTTCGACGACCAGCGACGTGCATCGTGTAATAATAGTGTAAGATCATTACCCGGGCATACGAGATGGCAGACCAGAACAAGGAGAACACGCCTCTGGAGGGCATGTCGCACAGCGAGGTGCACTACTTCAACAGCTACAACCACCATGGTATCCACGAGGAAATGTTGGTTGGTTCACCTTCTTGACGGCGCACCGATACTGAGCGCAAGGCTGATTGCGCATTAGAAAGACGAAGTGAGGACGAGATCATACCGTGATGCGATCTACAACAACCCACACATCTTCAAGGACAAGGTCGTCCTCGACGTTGGATGCGGTACATCCATCCTCAGTATGTACGTTACCTCGTCCTGCCTGTGCACCTGTTCAGCGGCACCGCACAACGACTGGAGAAATTTTGGCTGATGTCGGAGGTGTAGGTTCGCTGTGAAAGCTGGCGCAAAGCATGTCATTGGCGTCGACATGTCCACGATCATCTACAAGGCCCGCGAGATTGTCGAAGCGAACGGCATGTCCGACAAGATCACCCTGCTGCAAGGCAAGATGGAAGAGGTGCAGCTGCCCTTCCCGGAGGTCGACATCATTATCTCGGAGTGGATGGGCTACTTCCTGCTGTACGAGAGCATGCTGGACACGGTGCTGTGGGCAAGAGACAGATATTTGAGGAAGGATGGCAAGGGTCTGATCTTCCCGGACAAGGCGACCCTCTTCATGGCCGGTATCGAGGATGGAGATTACAAGGATGACAAGATTGGCTGTAAGTTGCTGAGCATTGTGCCCTTACTGATGCTGTGCTGACAAAGTGGCAGTCTGGGATAATGTCTATGGCTTCGATTACACCCCACTGAAGATGACGGCGCTCACTGAGCCTTTGGTCGACACAGTCGAGCTCAAGGCGGTAGTCTCCGACCCATGCGCTGTGCTGACAATCGATCTCTACACTGTCAAACCCGACGACCTCGCCTTCAGCTTGCCCTTCAATCTCTCGATCCGTCGCACCGATTACATCCACGCCCTCATCGCCTGGTTTGACATCGAGTTCTCCGCATGCCACAAGCCTGTTCGATTCAGCACCGGCCCGCATACCAAGTACACCCACTGGAAGCAGACTGTCTTCTACCTCGCGGATGTACTCACCGTGGAGGCCGGCGAAAATGTCACCGGCAAGCTGAGCTGCAAGCCGAACCAGAACAACCGCCGCGACCTAGACATTGCGATAGACTACAAGATGGAGACGGAGGACCAACATCGGATAGCACAGGGGCACTGTCAGTACAAGATGTGTTAGCGCGCTCCCTGAAGCGACGGGGTCTTGGAGGGATGCTTCACGACGTGACGACGGCATTAGCATTTCTGGGTCGCAGCTTTAGCTTCGCTGACCGTTTAAAGTATGGCGTTCTTGGTCGTATCACGCATAGCAAACCTCGTCTGCGATTGTTCCAATGGTTTTTCACGTTTTGGTTCTTTGCGGCTTTGCTGACTTTAGCGACACAGAATGAAGCGGTCCTCCTGCAGACTGATACCGGAGTACGGCGAGAGAGTTGCTTGGGCCCTCGAAAGAGCAGGGAGGTCGTCTGCACGTGGAGAATCTGAATGAGTTTGGACCGGGTGGCGCTTTCCTCGTTTGGCGCCTTCATCATTTGCGCAGCTTGACTGACGCACAAATTCTCTCGCCTTCATTTACATTGCCTGCTCTTACAATCAATACGTTTCAGACACTTTGGCAGACACCATGGACGACACCACAGTGGAGCGGCCGGCCCGCCGCGATGTCATAGTAGTCGAAGGTGGCGACATCATCCTCGCTCTGCCGCAGGATCAATTTCTCCAAGTCTCCTCCGTCGTCCTGAGCTACGCCTCTCCAGTCTTCAAAGCGCTGTTCGGTCCACGCTTCAAAGAGAGTAGTCAGGTGCGCAGCGACGTCCAACCAAAGGAGGTTGCCCTACCAGAAGATGACCCAGTCATCATGACGGACCTCTGTCATCTCCTGCATAGCCAGAAACCAAGCAATCACAACGAACGCGGCGTGTCATCTCCGCAGGAGCTGTACGCCCTTGCGGTCGCAGCGGACAAGTATGATTGCGTGCACACTATCTCACTGCAGACGGAAGCAATGTTGTCGCGCTTCCTGGCCTTCCGTGGCACCGTCAAGCTGAGCTTCCAGCAGATGGCATACTTGATAGCAGCCGCGGCTTCCCTCAACCACGGCCGCCACTATTATCTGTTCACTAAGCGGCTGATCCTGGATTACTACGAACTGTACTCAGGCCTGATCACTGACAAGACAGACGAGATTCTATCGCTCGAGACCATCTGTAAGTGAATGGACCGCTAAGCATCGAGAACGCGCACTAACGTCCTCACAGTAACGAAGAACAGCGTGCGGCCGCCCGTCTAAGGGTGTTCGAGGATCTCCCGCGCATGAGCAGGAACCACCATTGTGAACAGCTCTCCTGCCAGCCCCGGGTTACAGCCGTGCTTGACGAGATACTGAGGACTCTCGGCCCAAGCAGCAAGCTGCTCAGTATGAGTATGACACCCCTACGCGGCGTCCTCACGGAGTTATCTAGCGTCGGCAGCATCGAGTACAGCTCGAGAGCGGGCTGCAGCCATTCGCACTCGTCACGACTGAAGATTTCGAAATCGGATGTGCGAAAAGTGACCAATGCCATCTACGACAGCACTGGCTTGTGCCTGTCGTGCGTTAAGGGCAAGGACGAGGAATCGGAGAATTGCATGCATGATGAAGATAAGGCGTTCGCAGGCCCCTTGTCGACGCCTGGTGGTTCATGAGTACCTGACAAAACAGGTCAGGAGCAGCTTGTATGATAGACTAGGTTCAGAATGTTGACACATAGGAGTTTCAACCTTGGTCTGAGGCCTGGAATTGTGGACAGTCAATGCAATGGCTTTGTGAAAACGTTCCATCGTTGGGAACGGGCCGGGCAACTTGTCTCATACACCAGGTCAAGAGCGTTGACTCACGTAGCAATTCCAATGCTGATCTCAGGTCTTAGATAGCGGACGCTTGATACAGTGCCTCATCAAAAATGTGGCATTGCAGACAAAGTAGCACCGGCGACTCGAGCAGAAAAACCTCTACAGTGGTACTGGTAACTCTCTAAGCAGCCTTCCACTCCACCCCCGCATCCCTCTCCCAGCACTGCCACAGTCGTTCCAACACCCCAGAATCCATAACATCCACCGGCGTCATACGTCTCGTCATACGATCCCAGTAGCTCCCGCCGTGCCTCCTCACCTCCAAATCGCTCGTCGTTGAGAGCCACACGCCGGTAGCAGCGCCCTGCTCTACGGATATACTCAAGAACGTCAACGCCTTTAGGAACCACCATACTGGATCCACGTAGATGGGTAAGCTTGCCGTCTTGCTGAAGATAGGCGTAAAGACATATCCGGGCATGAAGGCATGCGCTGTCAGAGCTTTGCTTGCGAAGGGCTTCTGGTTCCAGCGCCGTTGCAGCGTCCGCGCAAAGGCGACCTGCATTAGCTTGGTGTTCGAGTAGTGCTGTGAGTCCGGCATCTTCCGTACTAGCAGCTTATCGAGCAGGCCGTCTTTCGGAACGCCGCATGGCGAGGTGAGGATGCCGTTGAGGGTCCCCGCGTACTGTCCGACAGCTGAAGTGAAGACGACTCTTGCTCCCGAGGCGAGCTTGGGTTCCAGCAGAGCGGTCAAGGCGAAGCTTCCAAGGAAGTTGGTGGCGTATATCATGCCTAAACCTTCTTCTGTCACATCTCCGCCTTCTGGTGCGGAAGAGATGCCTGCGTTGTGGACCAGAATGTCGATTGACCTGCCTTTCTGGTCCTTGGCCCAGGTCTTGGTGAATTTACGCACAGAGTCTATGCTGGAGGTGTCGAGCTGTGCGACATGCGCTCTGACTCCTTTGACATCCCCTGTGGCCGATCGCTTGACTTGCTGATTGATGACATCCGCGGCTTCCTGGCCTTTGGAGGCATTTCGACATGCTAGATACACTGTGGCGCCTCGCTTCGCAAGATCGAGGGAGATCTGGTAGCCTATGCCGGAGTTCGCGCCGGTAACAATGGCTGTCTTCCCATCAAGAGACCGGTCGGGGACATGTAGCTTGGGTAAAAGGGCTCCTGTCCAGATGAAGATGAGTGAGATGATGATGTCTCGGAGCAGCCGTCCATACAGCTGCGCCGTGGTGTACAGGTCGTTGAGCATCTCAAGCATGGAGGGCCTGTAGTCGTCAAGGAAGTCCTAGGGTCAATACTCGCGTCTTGTTGGAAGGAAGAAGTCTAGATGGAGAAGGGAAAAGAGAGTGAAAGAAACTGTTGAGGTCATTACTTCGCCTGCCGTTTCCGACAGTCTGTCAATCTGGCCGGATGCACACATCTCAGGCATATTATTGTGACTGCTGTCGACCGTCTGCTTATCATTCCGCGGTATGTCCAACGAGTGAGTATGCCTTCGTTTGCTGAGTATCGCCGTGTTGGTCAATACATAGAATTAAGGTACGTACAGTAGGTATCCTATGTGTTGCGAGATGTTGGAATCGGCATCTGCATATCAGTCACGTGCACCTTCCACCGCCACCCGCCGGCTTGGCGACGCGTGCGTCATATGATGCAGACACGACCAGCACCCCTGTTCTGATGCATCCGAGTCCCGTCCATGCGCAATCGCCCCGTCCAGCCTCTGGTGTCGCACGTGTTCTGACGCACCCTTTCGCCGTTTTCATGCCTGCGTTGCTGCAGATCTCGAGTAGTGGTGAAGCTTGCGGGCGATACACTCGGCGTAGTCCTGCTCTTAGCTCCTCTCGCACACTCCGGTAGGTGAATCCAGGTCGTTCTTTCACGCCTGGTGCCTTTTATACTACGAACCAGCCAGAGCATCTCCACGACACCCACCACGCTGGGAAACGGCTGGCTCAGCTGTGAATCGCATCTTACTAGACGACGCGGTGCATCCATACCGCTGCTCCCTCCTCCACCCTCCTCTTTGGCACTCCCCATCTCCCACCAAATTCGCGACTTCTCCATGACCCCTACGACAGCTACGAGGCCACAACATTAACGACCATGGTGAAGGGTATCACTCCCAAGCAACAGTACAAACGGAAGGTCCCGCAGGCAAGATGGTATCTGCACCTGCAAGCGCTATGGTGGAGGTATCTGATGGCTATCGGCATGCTACTGCACAAGCTGGCACCGCCGCGGCCACCAAAGCCCAACTTCTCCAGGCAAATACCAAGCACTATCTCCGGCGTAGAGGGGAGTATCCTGTTGCAGTTCTACGTCCCCAGAGACTACCAGACACAGAAGGATCTCTGGCAGCACAAGATGCGGCCGGAGCTGGTAGACGAGGAAGCGAACCAAGATCCGGCAGACAGGAGCAGGAGTAGACGAGTCAGCACGACGCTCTCGACCATGTCGCAGACCGTGCGGCGCAGAAACAACAGTGGGCGAAGGTGGGGCAAGTTTCCGGTCATCATCAACTTCCACGGTGGTGGCTTTACCCTTGGGACGGCAACAGACGACGCGAGATGGTGTGGTACTGTGGTGGATGAGTGTCATGCCGTTGTCATCAGTGTCGACTATCGCAAAGCGCCAGAACACCCGTTCCCAACGCCTGTGGAAGATGGCGTAGATGCGGTAGTCTGGGTGCACAACCACGCGGAAGAGTTGGGTGTTGATCCTAGCAAGATCGTGCTTTCTGGATTCTCTTCTGGCGGCAATATGTGCGTCACTGTAGCGCTTCGGCTGTGGGATGAGCTGAATGGCTTTGCTCGTGACGCCGAAACGGAACCTAATGCTCGGCAAAGAGCAGAGCGTGCGCTACATGGATCCGCAACTAGGCGCGAGTCGTCCTCATCAAGCTCAACTAGAGTGCCAGATGGCGCGCACGTCGACATCTTGAATCCGGATGAAGCGCCATCCGTCGACCCTCCTGGAGAAGGGGGCGGAGATCGTGCTGTCAGGCCTTCCGACCCGCACATCAAAGCAGCAGCCGCCACCGTGCAGCACCGTGAGCTACCGGACGTGAAGATCCGCGCCCTCGTACCCTGGTATCCGAGTCTCGACTATACCCGAACGCGCGATGAGCGGCGCGCGACCAATGTACGGAAAGACCAAGAACTGCCCGCAGTCTTCACCGACCTCTTCGACGAAAGCTATCTCCACCCACCAGACTCTATCAGCCTCGACTCACCTTACATCAGTCCTGGCGTCGCGCCGACGTGCCTGCTGAAGAATGGCTTACCGCACGACATCATCATGTACACGTGCGAATTCGACATGCTGCTCGACGAAGGCCAGGACTTCCGCAAGCGCCTGACGTCCCCGGAGATTGGCAAGAATGTCATCTACAAGATGGTCGAAGGTGTGCCGCATGGCTGGGACAAGGCGCCGAATCCACTAAAGCCGACGCCGGGGGTGAGAGAGCACTATCTGAGCTGTTGCAAGGAGCTGAGACAGATATTTGGCGCTCAGCCGGGCGTGAAGGAGCACCCGACTTTGCAAGGGCCAAGCGCTGCGCCCAGAGGGAGCGTGCAGGTTGTAAGATGAGATATTGGTAATCACATCCAACGTGGCTGCAGCGATCTGATGCGACTGCGGCTCATGTGATTTGTGGCGTTCAAGCGAAGGCGTTGGCGATAGACCATGATTTTTCATGAGCGATTGGATCACTACACAGTGAATGTACTCTAAGCGACATGTGGAAATGCGTAGAGCTTCCACGAGCCGTTCGCCTTTCTCGTTTCGTATTACTATGATCCGAAGTCTCATCTATGTCTGTTGACCATGTCTTGACTTGACAGGTCAGTATTGCATGTCGGAGCTACGTAAGACGTGCTGTCTTCGAAACCAGCCTTCTTCAGCAAGTGGCAAATGTCATTGACCTACTTTGGTCGCATGAGACTGAGATGGAGCATAGCGATGTAGCCCCCATCTGATATGTTCAGCTCTAGGACCAAGTGGCAACGACACTGCCATTGCCATTGGACAATAGAGAGTGCACAGATGCCACAAAGAGTCTTCTGACTCCTTCCCTCACTCTCTGCTCCCGTCGTTATAGGCAGTCCGGCCCAGTGTTCATTAAGGATATCTATCATCGACTCAGGCGCTTTGGTCGACTAGCTCGCACCACCATTCGCGCTCCCAGCCACTGTCGGACGATCGACCTGGTACATATGAGTGAACACGCCGAACTTGTCGTTCTCCTCTACCAGCCATTGTAGATCTTCTTGCTCGGGAGGTAGAGTCTTCATCAGTCCATGACCTGGGCGCGGATACGTTGGTGGGTGGTCAGGATAGCCATCTTCTTCGTCCTCCGCTGCAGTGTCCTCGAAGTCTGCGCTGGCTGTTGCTGCGAGGGCGTTCATGCGGTTGCTTGCGGACTGTGCGCCTGATGCTGGAATTGCCGAGGCCGCAGAGCTGGCTTTGGGAGGCTTTTGTGTTGTAGGGTGATTGTTGACTTGTGCTGTTGCGTCTCCATCTTGGTCCCGCGGGCCATTTCGCGCGCGGAAGTCCGGAGAGAATAGGGGGAGGTCCGGGTGCAGCGTGGTAGCCCTAGTGAGTAGCGTTATGAGCATTCCCTGCGGTAAGCTCGCAAAGTATCGTAGACGCTGAATCAAATGTCAGCGGACGTCGTACATCTTCGCTTCACGGAAGACAGCAGCTCACCTGCTCCTGCGGCGCACCTTGTGCCGCCACGAAATCTGCAATTTGGGACTCCGGTACAGGCAGCTTCCTCTCGCTGCGACACTGTTTGCAATACCATTCTTTATCGACCTCGTCGATCACGCTCTGGTCGATTGGTGGATGGTGGCAAAATCTGTGATACGGAGTATTGCAGCCATCGCAGAAGACAATCATGTTGGTCGTAGGGCTCGTTCCGCGTAGGCAGACCTTGCACACCGCAGATTCTGGATTCTTCCGGTACGTTCGTTTGCGCTTGACAGGCGCTGCGGCGATCGGCGATGGTTCTGGAGGCGGCACAAACGATGTGGGCTTCTGAACGTTGCGACCCGATTTTGTCATGGTGGCAACGGGGGTCGTCACCTCGCTGTCTGAGGAAAGGCCTTTGCCCTCGTCGCCATCTTCCCGCTTTCTCTTCCCCCCTCGCCCTGCGCCGCGTGCTCTGCCGGGTGGCCTTCCTCTCCGCCTCCCACGCGGTGCTGAACCAGCCGCTGACGTCTCGCCTTCGGCCTTCAGACTGCCCTCGAGAGAACTCATTTGCTTGCCACCCCGTTTGGACATGGTGCCGTTCCTCGGATGGCTTGGCGTCGTCTTGTCTGCCGTCGCCATATCACGTATGACTTGCTCTCTAGCGGCCTCCCATCCCGGCGTCGTTGACTTCACATGCTTCACGATCTCTTCCGTCCGAGAAGAGAAGGTGTCTGGCTCCGGCTCCGGCTCCTTCGCAGTCACGACTGATCCCAGTGGAGCGGTCGCGCCTGTAGACAGCGGGGGCGAGCTCGCCTGAGGCTCGTGAGCCGCTAGATTGGCCGCTTCTTGGATCTCACCGGCGGCCAACGACTCCATTACTGTTCTTGAATACTTCGCGAAGGCCAACAGAGCTACGAAACGCACGACACGGACTCAATGGCGGCTACATACCGCCGGGCGATGAGGTCTAAGACGACTCCTCGAATGGCAACCTTAGCCGATGCTCCGATGGCTCGGTCCGGAAGGTCCGAGACGCATCAATCCCGCCTGCATGTACCTTGCTACGACTACGCAAGTGAACACTGAACAGTCTTCCTGCTTGAGGGATACCTCATCGCTAAACGTGCGCTAGAGCTGGTTGTGGCAAGCCGGTCGCTGGGGTTTTTCCTTACGTACAGCGTTGGTAGATCCAGCGTCTGATCATACCTAAGGTAGCTCGGGACTAGGACGCAAGTTAGTAGAAAGGTTCTCTATCAGAAGTCTTTACGTCGTGGTCGTTACATCGTCTACAGGCTTGAGTACAATAACTGGGATGATCGTGTCTCATTGTGCACATCTATGAAGGCAACAGCCTTATCAACCTGCTACTCTTTATCTAGTAGTATTCATCACCATCCTCCTCGAATTCCCCATACTCGCCAAACTCATCATTCAGGCCGTAGCCCATAGTATCGACCACATGGTCGAAATCGCCATCCCCTTCATCATCAGCGCCCTCCCCTTCATGTTCTTCATCAGCGCCCTCCCCTTCATCATCAGCGCCAGCTTGCGCAGGCTCGGACGCGGCACGGCCTTCACTAGAAGCCGAGGCAGCCGGGCTTGACCTGGTACCGTAGACGGCCTTCAGCCTTTCGAAATCAACATATCTTGTCGTCTGCGGGTCTGCGTTCTTCTTGAGCATGGCAGCAACGGCGTCTTCGGGCGTCTCAATAGGCGTTTCCGCATTCAGGAGCAGCGATCCATCTCCCATCTTGCCCTTCTTTCTTTTCCTCTTGTCCACTTTCTTGTTTGCGCCCGAAGCCTCCGCGATTTGCTGCTCGATTTGCTTCTCGTGCTGTGCCCGCAGCCAGTCTTCGTTGTGGGCAACCCAAATTTGTTCTTTGACAATGGCCTCGCTGTCTGATAGCTTGCAGTGCATGACTTCAGGGTCGTTGGCAAACTCTGCTTCCAAGTCCTGCTCCGTAACAACCTCGTCAGTGCCCCGCTCCCACGCCGCGCGCGCTTCGAACCAATCGATGCCGGTCGCTTCCCGGCGCTCTTGGGTTTGGACAGCATCATGCTGCCGTTGCTGATCCGCGAGAAGTTTAATGCTCTCCTCCGCCTTGGCTCGTTCAACCTCAGTACGCGAGTCCTCTAAATCCGGGTCGTTGAGCGCTTCATCGATCTCGTCTTCGATGTCTTGCTCGACTGTCAGCTCTTCTTCGGTGATCTGCATAGGCTCTGGCTTTCTCTTTCTCGGTCGGCCGCATTTTCGCTTCGCCGGTGGGGCTTCTTGCTGAACTTCCTCCTCGCTATGATCTTGCGCTGCCTGCTTGCGCTTGCCTTCTCGTTGTTGAGCAGGGCGTCCGGTATCAAGAGCTGGGTCAATGGCTGGAATGGCAGGCACAGCAAAGCCGTCTGAATCAAAACGAGGCTCATCGGCCGCCGCCGAGGCTGTTTGCGCCCTGGCAGTCTTTTGCCGCTTTCGCCGCGGCTGGCCCTCGCCTTCCTGCTCAGGCTCTGGTGTGGAAGATGGCGTAGGACTGCTCGAGTCGCTGTCGTCATCTGAGATCTCGATGGCTTCCCTAGCCATGCTCTCGCGCTCGCGTTCCAAGGTCTCGCGTCGCGTGTTGTGGTCTTGTCGTTTCCTCTTCTTCTCCTCCCATTTTTCTTTCTGCAGCGCGCTCTTCGCCAAAACTGGTGGGTCGTGCTGGTACTTCAGCTTCGGAGCAAACTCGCGGAATTGATCCACTGTAAGCGCAGCAGCTTTCGTCTGTCGGAACTCATGTATTCTCTGCGCGATTGTGACATCGGCGACTTTCGTAATGTACACCATCTCGCGAACAGAACGTCGGAAGTTGTTCATGCGGGCCGCAAGGATGATACACGCGGCACAAAGCCCGGCAGGATGACGCCCAGTCACCATCCAGTCCCGCTTCATTCGTTTCAGTATCCTAACAGCGTCCGAGGCAACCGCCCGTGTCTTCTCTCCAAACTCCAGCTTGCGGCAGAACCTTTCAATCATGGGTTCAACTTCGACCAACTGTTGAGTGCCGGTTGCGCCAGGGGCAGAGTAATATAAGGAGCGGAGCACATCTTTGTACACTTCACCAAGGCGAAAGACATTGACCTTGATGATCTCCGCGAGGTCCATGAGTAGGACGGTATTGTCTCTGTTTCGGCGACAAGCAGCGTAGAGGCATGCAGCCATGACCTCATCCGAACGACGGCCTCTGTTGAACTTGGTTTCACCGCCTGCAGCCAGGCTGTAGAGTTTTTGGGCTCCGTCGCGAGTTGCGTCGGGAATGTTCAGTCTTGGGCATAGCATCCCTAGCAAGCGGCGACCGTTGGCCTCCACCTCCTGAGATGCGTTACGATCGCCACCGCCGATCCTGCGAAGCGCAGAGCCCAGCGTGCGAGCGTGACGGGCGCCTTCGCCGATGAACCCGCCCTGTACCTGAGCAGCACCACGAGAGTCTTCCTGAAATGTGACATCGGCAACTATATTGGATTCGCTGATCTGAGTTCCGCAGTTGGCGCACACTTTCCGGCCGTCATCTTCAACCGGGTCCGGGCTATCACAGCACGTGGGAACTTTGGCCTTCTTTTTAGGAATCGGTGTCGTGCCATGGCCGGACTTATTGAGTGTTCCCAGTCTTCGAATTGGAGCCGCTGGGGCCGGCATCTTGTCGTCGTGGATGTTGTCGGTAGAATCGTGGGAAATTTGAGATACAGGCCGGAATGAAAGTGCAGAGCTGCAAGGCGGAGGTACGAAGTACGAAGTGCCATCGAAAGAGTCACAGTGGTTGCGGCCGCGTCGGCCGGCAGCAATTTACCCGCTGTGCGCGGAGCCACCTTCCCCTTTAGGCGTTGTCTGGAAGCGTTCACACGTGCCCGCAGTTCGAATCCTACCGGTACTCAAATGAACAAGCCAGGTCCGGATACTACAATGCGGCTATCTCTCTGGCCCAGGTAACCACGAACATACTAAGGCACGTTCGCTCGTCTTTTGTAGTTCAACATCACAGTCTTTTAGACAATCGCAATAGTTTGGACATGCAGAGAATATACATTTACAGTACCAGATCCTATACAAACGGGTATGCCACATCTCAGCAACAACGCCTACGATACGCCATGCACGCCTGGGTGCCATCGTGCTGATGTTACGCCATGCTTTGAAACTTCGCTAGATAGGACAAACTCATTGCGGGTAAGGCCGTGACAATCGTTCCTCCATGGCCTTCAACAAGAGCGGCGGCACAGACTCATCGGTGGCACGGACGGTCAGACGATACATCTCAA
Organism: Salinomyces thailandicus; assembly: GCA_005059885.1. NCBI lineage: Eukaryota > Fungi > Ascomycota > Dothideomycetes > Mycosphaerellales > Teratosphaeriaceae > Salinomyces > Salinomyces thailandicus. The sequence goes on from NAJL01000018.1 coordinate 360,240, forward strand.
GCTTTGTCAGTACACGGAGAAATCCACATGCCATAGGGGGTTTGACTCACCTTGTTCTGATGGTTCGGTTCCAGTCTCATGAGACAGCCAAATTTGCCACTGGACGTATGCAGCACGGTTGCGCCGACAAAATTCCTCGCGTTTGGATCCACGCCATCTAGGATGCCCCACTTGAAGCCTGCTATTAGTCTTCGCGTGTTTGCTGTATCGAGATCGTAGCCTTCGAAGATCTTTTGCGACTCCCGCGGCGCGCCGCCGATCTGCTTCCACCGCTTGAAGAAGTCGTCTGCCGACAGCACTGCTGCGTCCATGTACTTGTGCGGGGCGACAGGGAGTTGGAGTGTCAGAGCTTGTAGTGATCCCGCCATGTAGGAGATTCGCATAGTCGGTTGTCGTGAGAAGACGCCTTTCGCCTCGAACATGATCATCTGCTGAGTCTGCGCGCCTGCGTGTACAGTCGTATCAGGTAGGCCCTTGACGTCAGGCTTCAGCTGGTCTGACGATCGGTTGTCGAGAGTGGTGGTGAACGATTGGACCGGTGCGGAAGACTTGTTCATGAAGTACATGATGATGCAGCCAACCTCATTACGGTATTCAGAGCGCATGCCCACCTGTATCTGCGCATCTTCGTACAGTACACCCTCCGGTTGAAGCATGAGTCTGTTATGGCCAGGCTCCCAACCAGGTGACAGATGCAAGGCGCTGGCAAGGTTCGGGGCGCCGCCGGACAGATCAAGCCCGGCAAGCTCGTCGATGGGTGACTTGACAGCTCCGCCGTTGGTATACATGCCGTTCGCGCCATCGACAAGCGCCGTGCCGTTCGCGGCAGCCATTTGTGCCGTTTGGATGGTCCCAGAGAAGTTGCGCTTAAGCGTTGCACTCCTGTCAACGCCGGGCGTGCCATCCTTGGCCGCGACAGACCAAGTTCGCTTGTCGCCCAGCGCGCTTTGCTTCTTGTCGAGTCGCGATAGAAGCGCCGATGCCCGTTCGGGGAAGGGCGGCATCTCGTCGCAAACCGTCCGCAGCAGGTCGTCCGTCGGCATGGTAGCAAGCGCAAGATACTCACAAGCGCGCTGCTGCAGCTCCGAGTCCAGCGTGTGGCTGTATGTCCGGAATGCCTGCAGCAGCTGCGGCTTAACCTCTGGAAAGAGGTTGACAAACTTGACGAATGCCGACAGAATCATCGCCCTGGTATTCGGCGAAGTGGCATTGAACTTCGCCTGCAGCGCTGCGAACTGTTCGATGGGACTGCAGCCTTTGTTGTCTGCAATGAGATGGCCAAACTCGCCTAGGATGTAGCTGCCGATCTTGACCAAAGTCTCATGGCAGTGATCACCCTGGCAGTACTTGAGTATGTTCTGCGCGGCATACACCTGCAGCTCGTCGTTGTTCGTCACGATCTGGATCACGCGTTGCCAGACCTCATCGCTGACGTGATCGCCGGCCATCGCAAGTAAGCGCATCGAGATGTCAACATACCACTTAGGATCCGTTGCGTACTTTTCGGTTAATATGGCAATTTTCAACACCATCTCTTCCCGGATGGCGTAATCCGCCGACTGCAGGTACTTCAGCAGCTCGTGCACGATCTTCTGCGAATTTGTAGCATCGCACATGCTGTACAGCAGGTCTAGGCCTTGCCTCCGTACCGTGATGTCTCGATCCCTGAGCGAGCCTATGATAATGTCTTGATGCTTCTTGATTGGGTCTAGAGTCTCTGCTCGCACTGCGAGATGAGTCATAGCTTCGAGACCCAGATATCGAACGTTAGTCTCGCGAGAGGCAATGAACTTGCCCAGCTTGGACGAAATCTGTACCATGAGGTCGTGCTCTGTGTCTAGATGGATAATGAGGTTGATAGCCTCGAAAAGGACTGCGTTCTGCGCGTTGTTCTGCTGCACATTCTTCGGCATTTCCATGGCATTATCGAGGATCGCCTGTAGAGAGTCGCGTAACAGCTGTCGGATGTGGGTGTCCTCAGAAGGCTGCAAGTACTGCAGCAACCGAATCAGCTTGACCTGCAGCCAGGGACAAGGCACTTTGTAGTAGACATAGTCGCCGGCATACTCATGGTCCACGACGACTTTACGCAATCGCTGCACTGCTTTTACGTAGCTGCCTTTGTATGTGTCCGGGTCATCCTGCGCCAAAGCCATAATCAGAGAAGTCACTGAAAGCGCCACGCCCATGTCTTGGTCGTCCATGATTGCTATCATGCGTTCGCTCCATTCCGGCTGCACGATACTGGGTACCTTCCGATACAATCTCAGCAATGTAAGTGCAGCTTTCTTCTTCACGAAAGGCTTCGAAGTAGGAGATATGAGTAGCCGATGCACATCCGTAGCTAGGGCCTCTCCCATCTCCTTGCCGCCGACGTTTGCAATGGCATGCAGCGCTAGACAATTGTTGAGTTCGTTGTGATCTGCCAGATCCTTCCGTATGCTGTTGACGACCAGATGCAACAGCTCATGCTGCTCATGCAGGAACAGTGTGACCGCCAGGTATCCGATCTGCTTCTCCGAATACTTCGTCGCCGAGATTAGATTGACTGCTTCCAAATGCCCGAAGTCCACATTCCATCCCAGAATGTAGATATACAGCAGCTTGCAAACATACTTCTTCTTGTCGTACCCGGTCAAGCTCCCGCCCTTGAACTTCTGACGTATGTTCGCTAGCTCCTTGTTGATACGCTTCTCTTCGAGTTCGCGTGCTCTCGCGTTTCGTAGGTCGGCTATGAAGGAGACCAGGCCGCGCATGGTGTTCTCCTTGCTGGAGTTCCCCGAGACACTCCGGTTGAACATGGCTGCGGCCGCTGAGGCCATGGCCTCTGTTTCTCCTCCCCAATTCTACCGTTCAGCTCAAAGTCCACAGTGTCAACACACTCGACGCGCTTGTAGGTAATGGCACAGGCATATGCCCTCGTCCCGCCAGGCCAGCGGGATCCTGGTCGTTGCTAGGAGGTACACTTCGAGAGTCTTGGCGGATGGCTTCTTCGGCGGTTCCGCAAAGATTCGTGAAAAGGGTAAGGGAATCGACCAGATTCTGTGTTGCCGGATGGACAGTCGCGGCCGCGTATTCCGTTGCCGAGGGACTTGTCTCCAGTCGTGGATCACGGATGTTGTCGCCGTGAATGCTTCAGGTCTCCCCCAGCCTGAAGACGGGGGTCCAACTGGCGCCGGCAGGTTCGGGCCCGACTTGCCGAAGCCGGCGTCCATCAATAATGTGCTCGAGCACAAGCAGTCATTCCAGGAGCAGACATGAAAATACGCTTCACATTAACGACACACCTCATGCATACAGCAAAATAAGGAATTGACACGGAGTGCTCCTGATATGCCATTTACGCCGATGGATATGCTAAGCGACCAGCTCGTGGCGCCGACACTGTCTTCTCAAAACCGCCCACCAACGCCATAGTATCATGTCTCGTCACCCCGTGAATGGACCGCTTACTAGCTAGCCCACCCTCAATCACGACCTTCTAGGCGCCAGAGGCCTTCGTGGTGAAGTCTGTCTCGAGCCCAGAGGCCTGACCGACCTCCGTGCCACCACAGGTGCAGGAGTCTATAATCAAGAGTCAGTATCAGCGAAACGAAGAGCGAAGGGCAGCAAAGACATACCAGAAGTCCGCTTGCCGCACGCGCAAGCAGAGCCGGCAGGCTTCGCGTTCTCGGTAGTGGAGCGAGAGCAAGTGCAGGCGCCAGCAGGGCGTTGTTCTATTAAGGCGCATCAGCAATCAGGACATCATGACTGTTTTGCTACAGCAGCGTGCTGGGCTGATCAGGTAGGAATGCGCAGGTGGCGGGTGGGACTCACGACACGAGCAGCGAGCGCCCTTGGTTACGTTCTCGGTCTGGGCCTTCTCGCAGTTGCAGTGAAGAGCCGACTGCTTTCCGCACGAGCAAGTGGCCTCTTTGGCGCAGACGCAGCCGCCCTCACGACCGCAGCAAGAGACTGGGACGGCAGCAGTGGTGGAAGTCATATTGATCGATGTGGTTGATAGGATCGAATTGATTTGTTGGGTGAGGCAGGTTGTTATTCGTCCCGAAAATGTCGTTGATATCTTGGAATCGTTGTTGATGTAGTTGACAGGAATGAAGGTCGAGAGCGAGAAGCGGTAGTTTTTATGTCTTCTTCTCCAATCTGATATATCTATCTGATTCTGCGTCACGAGCAACGAGCGAAGGGTAATGGCGTGGTCAGCAATAGAGCGTGCTTGATTGGCTCGGAACCAGCCGTCAAAGAGAAGTTGCGTCACGGGAATTCTTTCACGCGCAGACCGCGCACGGCGCCAAAGGCGCGCCGCGAACGACTAAGGGATGTTGATTGGGAGCTATCATGAAATATCTTTGTAATCGGTGAAGGGCGTGCGTGACACGAGCATTTCATCTCAATGACGCCCTCCCCGAGAGGCAGCGAGAAGACTTGGCCTCGTGAAAAACGCACGTGAAGAAGACTGACAATCGCGTAGTTTCCATTCTTGTCGCACGCAACAAAGCATCTGCTGCTTTTCCATACTAAACAAGCCATTTGATCAAGCGAGGTGATCTCAACTATACACCGCCTTTCATGGTCCAGCCCGATTCCGTTGATATCATATCCCCCAGATCATCCAGTGATGCAAAAGCACAAAGCCCGACGCCAGTCCTTGATGCCCCCTAGATACGCTCTTCCAAAGAATCAATTCCCATCTTTCACCCATCTCAGTACTGTATCCTCCTGACCGGGCTCCCTCTTCCCTCAATCTGCCCATACGCCCCGCTCGGCTGCGGCTCCAATCCCCTAGGCGGCTGGTGCCACGGCGTACCGGCGTAGAAACCTCCCTCGGGCCCGCTGAAGCTGCGTTGCGGCGTCGGTGGCGGTGCTTGTTGATAATGACTGGTCTGCCAAAAGGAGTGATCTTGACTTTCCGTCTTTCTGAAGAGACCGAAGGCAAAATTGCTGACCGCGAAGCAGCCAAAGACCAAGATGAAGCTGAACGCCATTGCTTTGTACGAGATTGGTTCCACGAACGAGTTGAATATCTCGGCAAACGTGTGCGCAGACACTCGTGCCCTGCCCACCTGTGCGGGATCGCGGTGCATGCACTTATTCCACTGCTCGCATACCGTCTCTAAAGCTGGCATTCTCTCGTTCTTGGCACACTTGTTCTTTGTGAACTCCTCTGCGCACGCTGTCATCTCGGCCATGATGTCTGCCATGGCCTCGTGCGCCTTCTTGTCCACATCGCCTTGTATGGCAGACCAGAAGCAGTAGCAAAGGTAGGCGCAGCCAGTGAGAAGGAAGATGTTGAAGGCAAGTTGGGCGTAGAAGGAGAGGATGTGCGGTACGGTTGGGTGTTGACCGATAAAAGTGAAGAGCTTCGTTAACCAGAAGGGTTCTCTGCCTGCTGTTTGTGACTCCGGGAATGGGTTGTGGTGGTTGCCTGATATTTTGCGTGGGGATGTCGCCGTGGGCCGCTCGCTGTCGTCGTCCCCTTCAGACGAGGACACGCTGCGTCTTCGTCTCTTTCGGAGCACTCTGCCGTCATTGCTGCGCTTAGATCTCTTCTCCACCCGCTTGTCCGCTGCGTAGGACTGATCCGCCCGCGGTACCTCTCCTCTGCCGGGGCTATACAGTTTCTTGACCTTCATCATCCAGCTATCTCTCCTCACAGGATGTGGCTTCTCTTTTGTCGGGCTCGAGCGTTGGGCGCCTGCTGCCGTAGGCATGGAAACGGCCAACCTGCTGAGCGCAGTTTGTCGATTCGAAGGATTTGTGTGTTCGGGGGTCGCATCACTATCCCGGTTCTGCTCCGGTGACTTTGGCGTCTCGCCTGCCGACGAGTCGTCGATCTCCATCTGTGTCTTGCGCGGAGTGCTGAAGAGCGCGTTAAAGGCGGGTGGCGGAGGCAGCGGTTTACTAGGCGATGGCGGCTGGGTGTTTCGCGATTTGGAGGGTGAATTGAAAGCGTTGTAGCTGCCTTGAAAGCCGACATTTAGTTCCGAAACATCCAACATCTCCACATCTTCGTCATCGTACGTACGTGTCTTTGCAGCGCTCATGCTGGGCGGTAAGCGCTGGGCGTTTTGGCTGAGTTGTGCGAAAGGAGAGCGTCCGTCCAAGGGGCCTGTACCGTTCTGGAATTCAAAGTCCATAGGACTTTCGTGGAAGCCTCGAGACATGACTCTACGGCTGATGGTGGATACAAAGATGTGCAGAGGGAACGTCGTCCTACATGCGACAGAAGACGGGGTGAGGAAGTGGGTTGGTGAGGTATAAACACTGCAGCCAAAGTGTTGCTAGGCAAGCTCGGACCAGGCTGCATATCACTTTCACGACTGCAGTTGGGTTGTTTCGCTTGAGGCGACTTGGTAGGTTACCAGAATGGCTGCCAGACGCCTCTCACAAGACATCGTGTTCTTGTTTCTCACGTTCACGCAATTCGACATGATACATACATACGTGTCTGCAGACAGCTGAGTCAAGACGGCTTCTTCGCTGGGCCGTTCCAGCGGCTTAGCAGGTGACAATGCGGTTGTCGAAGTGTGTCTACCTTACCCGCCTATGATCTGCTCTTCCCGCTCGTCTTCCCAAGCGCCCCTAGGTATCTGAGGTATATACGCCGGAGTCACCGGTGTAGCGACCGGATGCGGTTGTCGACACTACTGGACGAGAAGCCAAGACCGCAAGGACCATGGACGGCTAGGACGACGTAGAAGCTGCAGGTGCCTCAATGAGCTTGGCCGCGGCGGCCGCTGCTCGAAAAGGCAGTTCCGCATCGGTTTTGCACAGAAGGTGCTGACCTTACAGGATCCTACACGACATCAAAGAACCGTATAAGAATCGAGGGACCTTGCGCCAATCCAAGCTCGGAGCACAACCATGACTTCTCAACAATGGCAGCCTGCCCAAGGCGCCACACTTCCCAAGGACATATCCGCTTCTTTCACCCTCACTACCCCACCTGGCACCGATATCTGGCGGCCCGAAAAGACCTCAGATGTCTTTAGCGCACCCTATATCTATACCGTCATGAACCCGTTGGCCTTCGATCGCATGCGTATAATTCTCTCGGCCGATTGGAAAACGAAATACGATCAAGGCGGCCTCTTTCTAGCTTTCCCACGTCACGACGCTCCTTTGTCATGGATCAAAGCCGGTATTGAGACCTACAATGGCAAGCCTGCCTTGAGTGTGGTAGGGACCGATCGTTTTTCGGACTGGAGCCTCTGTCCCTTACCTGAGGGCCAGCGCAATGCAACGATCGAGGCGGTCAGGTCCGAGACGACGCTCTGGGTGTACTCTATCAGTGAAGAGGGTCAGAGCCAGCCGCTGAGGGAGATTAAGTGGGCGTTCATCGACGCCATGCCATCCGACAAGACGTCGTCAGACGTGGAACAATTGAGGGTAGGTGTGTATGCCGCAAAGCCTACGGCTGATGAAGGGACCGCGGACGCAAAGCTTGACGTCCACTTCGAAGGTCTCGACGTGCAGACGAGGGCATGATATGAAGACTCAAGCATTGCGAGTGGTGTATGTCGGCATTCGAGCAACAACATGATTCTTGTATGGTGATAGTAGGACCTTGCCGGGGTTTCCGAGCCATTACTGCCGTCTTCCACTACTAGACTGAGTTCGATCGCTTGCATTGAAGAGGCATCCTTCCGCGGCATGTAAGCGACTTGTGCCTCTAGGACTCATTGGCTAGGAAGAGATTCTGCCGCTGCCCATCTGCACGCGCTCCGCCTTGTCAAAGCCGGCGCCTAAGGCTTGCTTCGTTGTCATTGTGCCACATGGGCTACATTCTACCGTTTACTGTTGCTTAAAAGCACTTTTCGAGCTTCCTCTACTTCCGACATTGCTGTGACCTTTCTTCGTATCAACGCACTGTATTTCCATTGATAGAACGCCCATCATCAAAAAACCTAGCAGTCAATCACTATGAACATCTTGCTCGACTGCTTCTGCAACGGAGCCAGGGAGCCAGCACCACCAACCCAGCCTCTGCTTAACAACGGCACCTCCTATGCGCACTACGATTCACCGTCCCATAAGATGCCCTTTTCACACAGCGCTGAGAACCCACCAACCACATACACCAAATCGTGCCTGCTGGGTCTGTCCTTTCCTTTTTGCAGAGGCTGGGTATGACTATGAAATGAGCTGGGAAGAGGTGGTGTGGGCGGTAGTTGAGGAGGCTATGGGCGTGGCAGTGGATCTCCTTTTGGTTCTTGACAACATTGAATTATCGCGCAGTGACTAGGTACCTAGGGACATGAAATGGGGTTGGCGTACGTCAGGTTACAGACACAAAATAGAAGGTTCCCAGTGACTTTCACCCGGTCTGGTGTCCAGATCTCCAGTGCCTGACTTGGGCGATCGACAACAGCTCAAGTCAGCAAGGTGGCTAGGTCTGTTGATACGGTCTCCCAACTTCCCATATCAACGACCGAGAAAGGAGCGGCGAAATGGCAGCCATGGACTCGAATTAATCTTTGTTATGGGTGGGTATATTCACCCATGCTTCGCAGTACACAGACGAGGATAGAAAGGCATATGCACTGACAATCCTCAGGAAGTCTAATGATTCACAAGCTATACAGACTCGCCATGCACGCCTTTTGCAACCGCGCCAGTCCCAGCCGTCCCAATAGTGTTTCCTGTACACACGAATTACAGCAAAGGTATCATTCTACTCTGTACAATACAGTCAAGATTACAACTGCCGGTCAGCGTCTCAGAAGGACGAGATCGCGACAGCAATAACTTGGGCGTCGCTGTGGCTGATGCTGACGGTGGTCGACTTGACGCCAGCCTGGTCAGCAGCCGCTTTGGCATCACCGTGAAGCTGTTGTGACGTTAGCTTTGTCACTCATCATGTGCATATGAGGGCTGTGAGCTTGACTTACAGTGACTGTGGGAGCACCAGATGCGTCGTTGTTGATCTCAATGTCCTTCAATGGTGCACCGGCTCCGCGGCTCTGCACCTTCAAGCTCTTGAAGACAGCCTCCTTGGCGCTCCACTTGCCTGTGAAACTGGCTTGAGGGTTTGGGGCCTTGCGGCAGTAGGCCACCTCGGCATCGGTGAAGTTGCGTCCGATGAACGTGCTGTTGTCGATGTTGAGGGCATCAATAGCTTCAATGTCAACGCCAGGGCTTGAGTTGCCGGAGGCGTTAGCCTCCATCAGCGATTTGACCATCTCGGTCGTGCTCTGGTCCGACACTTTCTTTGGCGCGGACGTCGGGTAAGAATAAAGCGATGACTTGCTGTCAGAGGTGACACGAGCCTCTGGGTTGAGGAAGATCTGCGCCTGCTGGGCGTCCTCATATGGTGACTTGTCCTTGGCACGGAACATCGTGTTGTTGATGAGGCCGTCATGGTAGTAGCGGTAAGACTTCTTCTGCCGAGCCTCGACCTTCTGCTTGTAGGTCTGGAACTGCGTGTGGTCGAGGGAAGCGAACAGGTACTTAGGGTGGATTCCAATAGCCTGCGCGCCCTTCTGACCGAAGCCGAAGGAGGTGACGGAGAAGGCCTTGATGCCGTCGGTCTGAATGCTCTGGCTTGGATAAACGATGTAGTCGAACTTCTCCATGACCTTGTCGACATTGTCGGCATTGCGGTTGCCTGGCACGAGGCCGGTGTTGAGTGCCTGCAGACAGCCGTTGAACATCCATGCACCAGCGGCACCCTTTGGATGACCCGTGAGGTACTTCTGGAAGATACCGAGAAGAGCATTGCCTTTCTTGCGGCCTAGGTGCTTCATCTGCTGGCAGATAACGTCGGACTCGTTCTTGTCGTTGGCGACGGTAGATGTACCGTGGAAGGATGCAACGTCGAGGTCGTCGATCGTCAAACCCCACGTAGCGAGGGCGCCACGCAGTGGAGCGATGCGAGAGTCCTGCTTCCAGAAGTTGTTGCCGAGGCTGCCTAAAGCATCCTTCTCTTGTCTTCTGGCTTCGCGCTCAATGTGGTTGGCTCGGTCCTCCATGAACTCGGTCTCATTGAAGTCGCTGCCTTGCTGCTTCATGGCCGCGACCTCCTCATGCAGGTACATGAGTTCAGACTCCTGCCAAGACTTGATTTGCTTGCGGCGGAGGTCCATCTGTCGCTTGCGGTATTTGATGTCAAGCAGAGGCGACGGGAACTTGGATGGCTGCTCACGGGCGGTAGTGAGCACACCCTGGCCAGGAGCAGGCACTGAACGGCCGATCTTGTCAGTAGCAGTGGCGGTGAAGCCAAGCACACCGTAGATGGGAACGCCCATGTCCAACGCTAGTTTTGCATCCATTATTACCTGCATACCACAGCCCTGAGATTCCATGAAGCCGTTACGGGTGGTCGTTGTCGGCCGAGACATCTCTTTGGGTGTGCGTCCATGGGCAAACTCGTCTTCCGCATTGCTCGTTGCCTTCATGTTTGCAAACTCGTAAGAGCCTTCCTCCTGGAAGTCATCGAACCCGCCCACAAAGCACATGCGTGCCTTGCCCTCGACGATGCAGTCGTAGCCGATATCGATTGACTCGACGGCGGTAGCACAGGCACCGACTGGTGTCCTGACAGGTCCAGTTGAAGACATCAACAGCATGTTGACCCAAGCGCTCATAGTGTTGATGAAAGACTCCTGCAGAATGTCCTTTTGGAGAGGCCTGTCCATGAATCGATCTTTGTACATGCCGCGAAGAGCGGTCGTGCCACCAATACCAGATCCAATGCAGTTGCCGACTTCCGAGATATGCACGTACTTGTAGAACTCGTATGGGTCTGTAATACCAGATGACAGCAGCGCTTCGGCGGTACAGACGAGGACGTAAAGAGTTACGGGGTCGACCTGGGAGATGATGTCGTCTGGAACACCGTAGCGCTTCGCGTCCCAACCAGTCGGTACTTGGCCAGCGACAAGACGATCAAATCGGAGGGCCTTAGGGATGTGCAGTGTCGCGTTCTTCTTCAAGCGGACTTGGTATTCACCGGACTCCAGCTCGAAAATCTCAACCTTATCGTCGTGCTCGCGCTTGAACTCCAAGGCAGTTTCCTTGGAAGCCTCGAATGGGTCAAGGTCTTCCTGGATCTGAATCTCTTGAAGCAGCTGCTTCTTGCTTGGGTCGTACCCGTTGAACAACTCGGGCTCGATGAGACGAATGCCAGAGTGGTCAAGGATGTGCTCCTCGTACTTGGGCTTGATATCCTTGTCATCGACCGGCTCGCCAGATTTGCTGTCCACCCAGCCAGAGTAGGACTTGCCTTTGAGCGGCCCATTATGGTTCTTGATGAGACCCATCATCCAAGCCATTTCCACACATCCTTCTAGCGAGAACTCTCCGTAAGCCTCCATCTCCCATCGGGTCCTGGAGTTACCCCACGGGCCGACCTCCGAGAAGCCTGTCACGACGACGACCTTCTCGAGATCATGCATTCCCTTTAGGTCGCCGTTGAGCGGTTCGATCTCGGTCTTCCAGTCTGGCAGCTTGGGGAAGTCGAACTTCATGTTGGCACGCTTGTCGACCTTGACAGTCTTGTAGAGCGCCTCACTCTCCTCCCCATTGACAATCTTGTTCTCCACAGCGGTCTCCCGAGTGACGGCGCGCCTAATCTCAGATGACTCGGTGATGTCTTTGCGCAGCTTCGTCATCATGTCTTTGAGGTTCGGCAGGAATTGAAGACCACCGTTCAGATCAGCAAAGACCGGCTCTAGCTGACACAAGTTGACGATAGATGGAGCCATGAGGCCCAGCAGATTGAAAGCCATTTCCTGCTGGGAGAATGTACGGACGCCATACTTCTCCACGCCTTCAGCGACGATGTTGTTGCCACCCATGAGACCGGTGCCGCGAGTCCAGCCGATGACGGCACCGCAGATTGTGAGGTAGTTGCCCCAGCTCTCAGAGTGCCACCGATTGAACATGGTCTCCAACGCGAGCTTGGACTCGGAGTACAGACCATCGTTGCCGAATGTGCCGTGGTTGGGAGATAAAGGCAAGATAACTTGAGCGGGTCTCGTCTCGAAGCCGCGGTCGGCCTTGTGTGATTTAACGGAGCCAAGCATGCGGAGAAGGTTGGTGAGCATGATCCGGTGGGCCAGTTCGGACTTGCTGTCAATGCTGTCGATCTCGCGGCCGTTCTCTGGGATGGCAGCGAACGGCACAATGAAGTCGAGGTCCCATCCGAGACCTTTCTTCTCGTCGTAGATGTACTCCACCATTGCGTTTACGTCTTGCTGACTGCCTTGGTTGAAAGGCACGACGACGAGCTGAGAGCCACGAGCGCCGAAGCGAGCGTACATGCTCTGATAGTACTCCGTCACCTCGCGGGAGTAGCGAGAGGTAGTGACGATAACCTTGGCACCGCCGCTGATGAGGCCTCGGAGGACTTCAGCACCGATCGAGCCAGCGCCAGCACCGGTCATGAGCACATTTTTGTTCTGGAAAGAGACTCCAGCTCGAGCAGCCTGCTCAAGGCCATCAAGATAGATGCTGGTCAGCTTCTTGCTGTATTCCCAGCCGTGTTCGTCTTTGCGCTTCAGGTGCAAGAACGGGACTGTCTCAACTTTCCCTGGCTTGACAGTAGCGCCGTTGACACGCCCATTACGACCGCCTTTCTTGATATGGCCGTTGGTCTTCCCGTTCTCGGTCGGCATAATCTGTCCCTCGTTCATCGAGAGGGAGCGCACAATGTTGCTGTAAAGCTGCTTGATCTCCAGCTGGGATGATTTAGAGAGCTTGTGCTGTTGTCGAATAAGGCGGTACACCCTCTGCAAGTCGTTCTGCACCTTGGTCCTGTTTCCGTACTCAGAAATCTTGCCACCCTCGGCCATCTCTCGTACGTAGTGCTCCAGCTTGCGCACACTCTGACGCGGCACTTCTTCGTAGTTCATGTTGCCGCGAGCATCAAGTGTGAGGTGTGGGCCCGTCGGTAGCGCCACATCCTTGTAGACAGGCGCTTCGCCGAGAACATCTCTACAGTTGTCAATAAGCTGCTCGCCGAGCATCTTCGCAAGCTCATATGTCTCTCCGCGTTCAGTCGGGCAGTGGTCGATATGATGTTGCATGTAGTCGAGTAACGCAGGGTTGGATCGGTTCATTATGAGTATGCATCGGCTGACGATTTCACGGTCGACTGCTTTCAAGCGACCGAAAATGATATCGTAGTACATGGTGAGGGCGTCTTGACGGGCCCAGTTCCAGGAGGAATCGTAGACACGTGCCTTGAGGGGGCTGAAGGATGGCTCGATGCCCGCTGCATAGAACTCGCCGTGTTCGGCGTTCCAAAGATCTAGCTGTGCTTGCAGAGCCGCCTCATTCTCCTTTCCGACCACGGCAGCTTTGTCGCCAGCACGCAGATCCATCTTCAGGTATCGAGCGAAGAGCTCCAATTGCTGCTTGAACAGAGCCCGTTGGTCCTTAGTAAGCGCATCAATCGCCGCGGGATCCATCATCATGCCACCGCCACCAGCACCTGCATCGCCAGCAGCTGGACCGGTGGACAATGTGATGCCAGCTTGAGTAGCGTACTTCTGGGCCATGTCGTCGACCCACGATTTGGCGTCGTTTTCGGAGCCGATACGCGATGCAGGTTCGTTGGTCAATGCAAAGAGAAGTACGCCATCCTGCCTCCCTGACCCGAGACCCCACCTCGTCTCCAAGTGCTTCCGAACTGCTGTGATGTTGAAGCCACCCGGCATTTTCGATGAGACCATGCGTGCGATGAGTGAGGACGACTGTTTACCGAGCTGGCCGTTGAATGTCGCCTGCATCGACGCTCCGAGCTCGTCCAGTGGTGTATCCTCAGGCTTCTCAGGCGTAGAGCCGAACTCCTTCCCAAGGTCACCCAAAAGCTCATTCTGCAGCGTCGATTTGCCGCCAACCAAGTCCTTGATAGCTTTGCTCAGTGGGACTTCTGTCAAGGGCTTCTTCAGCTTCTGAGCCACCAGTGTACGCAGAATGTCAACAGCGCCCACAGGAGCGTCGGCCACCGCAGCTGCGGGCCCCGCACTGGGCGCTGGCGCTGCAGCGGCGGGAGCTGCCTGAGCAGGCGCTGGAGCGTCGCTCGTCGCCGGAGCGCTGCCGCCACTGGGTGCTGGTGCGGCCACAGGCTCATCTTCGATCGGGTCCGCTTCGTAGTATATCTCCTTCGCGTCTTTGTTGTAGCACAGGATCTGTCTTTGGACGGAGCGTGCGGCATCATATGCTTCGTATTTCGAGGCAAGTGTTCGTCGTGCCATGCCACCCAGTGTGTCCGCAGGCCCGACCTCCACTATCCGCTCCGTCGTCTTCTCCCCAAGGATGACATCTTGTGTTTCGATCCATCTTACTGGCGACGCAAACTGATACGCGAGCAACTCCACAAGCAGAGTGTGGGACAGGTCCGTAGCAAATGGTCAGCATGCTTCTATGGCGTCGTGGCAGACTTTCGCACTCACCTTGCTGTACTTCGGGCCGCATGTTGACACGTTGCCTCCGGCGGCCAGACCACAACGCTCAGAGGATAAAGCAGACCGAAGTGTGAGGTCGGGGCGGAGGGGGGGTGTGGAGGGGTGTGGAGGTGTAGAGGTGTAGAGGTAGAGCTCGCTGAAAGATGCAGAGAGTCCGGGGGCGGCGGTAGAGAGCTCCAGACCTGGGGTCGGAGTATGAGTGAGGTCGCCTGGCAAAGCGTTGATATGACAGATGCGGGTGACCGGCAATACGTCCGAAGTTGGCCGTCTGACGCTGCACGTCCCGGCGCGTATGCTGCGTGGGATTAGAGTGTTGGGGACAGGTGGGATGAGTCGCGGGCAGTGGCAGTGGTACCGACTGAATTACTACCTTACGTACAGGCACCTCGACCTGGAGCGCGGAGGCTTCACCGTTCAAGAGCTCTCGCGGAGGTAAAATGCCTGCGCCTGCCGACCAACTCCAATGCTCAGGTCCGAGCGCTCACCTCAGCTGGGCGGGGCGTCAGAAACTGCGTCACCCGGCGTTAGAGGGGTTAGTGCCTGCAGTGCACCTTGAGGATGGCGCGTGCTCTTCAGCGATTGGATGGGCGATAAAATACTGACTGACAGTAAGGTACATATGGCTGGATGGGTACAGCTATGGCACACCACAACGATCGATGGTAGGACACACGTAGGCAAGTGAGGCAGGATCTGTGAGTGTCTCGCGATCGCGTTGAGTTGTTGCCACGGTGGTCACGGTGGTTGGCGACGACGTTGATATGCACGCCGTAACTCACCCATGCAGGCCCGCGCTAAGGCCAAGCTGTATCCCGGGGCTCGCCGTTGCAGGCGCTCTCAACCGCGGGAGTGTGGGAGCTGTCACCTGCAGGGCTCTTGACGTTAGTTACCTGACCTCTATACCCGGCATTACCTTAACGTCTTCCATTGTCACAGAGCGACGGAGCTGTACAGAAACCCCAATCGCTCTCCGCATCTCCTCCTCACAGGCTTCTCCCTTCGCTCACTTGTCCTCCGTTCTCCTTCGACAACCGCCATTGCACACTGACTACCTACCCTGCGGTCACTTCCGGCGCCGCTCGAATTTCACGCCCGAGCTTGCGGACGGAACGAACAGCTGTTTGGATGAAAACCACCACGCGTCAAGCTTGATCTAGCCAGTGAGTGCTAGCCCCTTCCTTCCCTTACAGCGGCCTCAAGGCAGCAACGCGCTTGACGCAGTCATCTTTCGCGAAGCGATTGGAGGCAGGCACGTGGCGGAGAGATACATGTCAAAGTCCTAGATCGAGCAGCGGGGAAGACGTAGGTCTGAGAAAACTATGGCTGATCATCGCGTCCAGTTCGAGAGACCGGCGCCTGTTCGCAGGAGCAGCAGCAAGATGTACGGCAGTGGTGAGTAAAGCGCTGAGCATGCATATATGGCACAAGAGAAAAGGCCCTGACTGCGGGTTTAGGAGCTCAAACGGGAGTCAGCACGCCGCGATCCCAAGCAGCTGCCCGTCCGCTTGTCTTGCAGCATGGCTCGCTAGTAAGTGGCACGCACCTCAAGAACACAGTCCATGCTGACAGGTCACCCCATTAGGACCATACCCTCTTGATACCGACCGCTCTGCACTTCAATGCCAGCCAACTGAGAGACGCCTTCATCGCGACCCT
Organism: Salinomyces thailandicus; assembly: GCA_005059885.1. Taxonomy (NCBI): domain Eukaryota; kingdom Fungi; phylum Ascomycota; class Dothideomycetes; order Mycosphaerellales; family Teratosphaeriaceae; genus Salinomyces; species Salinomyces thailandicus. The sequence continues at coordinate 376,307 of NAJL01000018.1, forward strand.
TCCCGAGCCTACGGACGAGCTCGCACAAGATGAGGAGCCATCATCTGTCACGGAGCTCGTTGCTCGCTACCTGGGCTTTGTTGCAAAAGAGGTGGATGAAGGTGAAGATCCTGGCCTGTACGAGGAGGTGCTGAAGCTCGTAACGCAAGAGTTCGAGCGCGCCTTCCTCCGAGGCAATGAGGTCCACGCTCTTGCAGCCGACCTGCCTGGCATCGTGGAGAAGAAATTGCTGGTTGTGAAATCATACTATGCCGCTCGCGCTGCAGCCAATCGTCCGATTAGAGCTCACGAGTCTGCTCTGCTGCGCGAAGCGTCCGACGAGAATGCATATGTCTACGCGGTCTTCGGTGGGCAGGGCAATATTGAAGAGTACTTTGACGAGCTTCGGGAAGTCTACAACACCTACCCATCACTCGTAGAGGACTTCATTTCGACCGCTGCAGCTCTTTTGCAGACCTTGTCTCGAGATCCAAGAGCCGAGAAGCTCTACGCGAAGGGCTTGGACGTAATGCGGTGGCTCAACAACCGTGACTCGCAACCAGATATCGACTATCTCGTTTCCGCGCCCGTCAGCTTTCCGCTGATAGGTTTGACCCAGCTTGCGCACTACGTCGTGACTTGCAGAGTGCTTGGAACTCATCCAGGACATGTGCGCGAGAGGTTGTCAGGCACTACTGGTCACTCGCAGGGCGTGGTGACGGCTGCAGCAATCGCTGCGTCAGCGGACTGGGAAAGCTTTGACAAGGCCGCAAGGAGTGCCCTCACCATCTTGTTCTGGATCGGATCGCGCAGTCAGCAAGCTTACCCACGAACTTCGCTTGCACCCAATGTTCTTCAGGACTCCATTGACAGTGGAGAGGGCTCACCGACGCCAATGCTTTCGGTCCGTGACATGTCGCGCGAGGCCCTGCAGAAATACATCGACATAACCAACCAACATCTTCCGCAAGAGCGTAACATTGGCATCTCGCTGGTCAACAGTGCGAGGAACTTCGTGGTAACGGGGCCGCCGATGTCCCTGTACGGTCTCAATCTGCAGCTGCGTAAGGTGAAAGCTCCAACAGGTCTCGATCAGACTCGCGTACCGTACACTGAGCGCAAAGTGCGCTTCGCCAACCGCTTCCTGCCGATCACATCGCCCTTCCACAGCCCTTACCTTAAGGACGCGGCTGAGCATCTCGAACAAGATCTGAAAGATGTCAGCATCTCTAAGCAAGAGCTTGGAATTCCTGTATACGACACTTGCTCTGGCGAGGACATCAGAAGCAACACCAGCGAGGATGTCGTGCCTGCTTTGGTGCGCATGATTTGCAGGGACCCCGTCAATTGGGAAACGGCTACAGTCATGCCCAATGTCACGCACATCCTTGACTTCGGACCTGGAGGCATCTCCGGTCTTGGCGTACTCACCAATCGCAACAAGGATGGTACCGGTGTCCGCGTGATTTTGGCAGGAACGATGGACGGCACCAACGTCGAGGTCGGATACAAGCCGGAAATTTTCGACCGCGACGCTGAGCACGCAGTCAAGTACGCGACCGATTGGGTCAGAGAACATGGGCCAACGCTTGCGAGGACTTCAGTCGGCCAGACGTTTGTAGACACAAAGATGAGCAGGATGCTTGGGCTGCCGCCGGTCATGGTCGCTGGCATGACGCCTTGCACCGTGCCGTGGGACTTCGTGGCCGCGACAATGCGGGCTGGCTACGAGATCGAGCTTGCAGGCGGTGGATACTATAACGACAAGACAATGACGGAAGCTATCACCAAGATCGAAAAGAACATCCCAGCCGGTCGCGGTATCTCGGTCAACCTGATTTACGTTAACCCGCGCGCTATGGCTTGGCAGATACCACTGCTGGGCAGGCTCCGCGCAGAAGGGGTGCCTATCGAGGGTTTGACCATCGGTGCTGGTGTCCCGTCCATTGAAGTGGCAAACGAATACATCGAGACGCTCGGCATCAAGCACATTGGCTTCAAGCCTGGCTCGACTGAGGCCATACAGTCCGTCATCAACATCGCCAAGGCCAACCCAGAATTTCCTGTCATGATGCAGTGGACAGGCGGCCGTGGGGGCGGTCACCACTCTTTCGAGGATTTCCATCAGCCCATTCTGTCCATGTACGGCAGGATCAGGAGGTGCAAGAACATTGTCCTCATTGCTGGCTCAGGATTTGGTGGCGCCGAAGACACCTACCCCTACCTGAACGGCCAATGGGCTCGTAAGTTCGGCTACCCGCCCATGCCGTTCGACGGTGTGCTTCTCGCCAGTCGCTGCATGGTCGCCAAAGAGTCCTGGACTTCGAAGGCCGCCAAGCAGGCCATCGTCGATGCGCCTGGTCTGGAAGACTCTGAATGGGAGAAGACGTACAAGGGTCCGGCCGGTGGTGTCATCACTGTTCGCTCAGAGATGGGCGAGCCAATCCACAAACTCGCCACCCGCGGTATCTTGTTCTGGGCCGAGATGGACCAGAAGATCTTCAGCTTGGACAAGGCAAAGCGCATTCCTGAGCTCAAGAAGAACCGTGAGCACATCATCCAAAAACTGAACGATGACTACCAGAAGCCTTGGTTCGGCCGCAACAAGGCCGGCGAGTCTGTCGACCTAGAGGACATGACTTATGGCGATGTTCTGCGCAGAATGGTCGAGCTCATGTATGTCACGCACGAGAAGCGGTGGATTGACAAGTCGCTCATGCGCCTGACGGGCGATTTCATCCGTCGCGTCGAGGAGCGCTTCATCAGCACCGATACCAAGAACTCGCTCATTCAGAGCTACGGCGAGCTCGATCAGCCTTTTGCGACGGTCGAAAATGTGCTCAAGGCGTACCCTGCTGCAGACGAACAACTCATCAATGCCCAGGATTGCCAACACTTTTTACTGTTGTGCCAGCGTCGTGGACAGAAGCCTGTGCCATTTGTACCATGCCTTGATGACACATTCGAGTTCTTCTTCAAGAAGGACTCGCTTTGGCAGTCGGAAGACATCGAGGCCGTCGTTGGCCAGGATGTGGGCCGTGTTGCGATCCTTCAGGGGCCCATGGCTGCCAAGTACTCAACCAAGGTCGACGAGCCGATTCAGGAAATCCTTGACGGCGTACACAACGGCCACATTCAGTCGCTCACGACGGACTTATACGGCGGCGATGTTAACAAGATCCCAGTCGTCGAATACTTTGGCGGCAAGCTGATCGAGGCGAGCGATGATGTCAGCATGGAAGGGCTCACGACATCTGAACTAGAGAACAAGACGATCTACCGTCTGTCGGCCGCATCGAACACCCCTATGCCGGGAGTGGAGAACTGGACTTCGCTGTTGGCTGGGCCTGGTCACACATGGCGACACGCCTTCTTCACCGCCGACGTGTTCGTACAAGGACAGCGATACGACACGAACCCCATGCACCGCATTTTTGCCCCAGCGCCAGGGATGATGGTGGAGATCCAGTACCCCAACGACCCGAAACGCACGGTCATCACTGTCAAGGAGCCATCTCACAGCAAATACGTCCCGACCATTGAAGTTGGCCCCATTAGCGATGGTCAGATCCCGGTCAACATGATCGAGCACCGCACTGCGCTCGGCAAGCCAGTCGCGCTTCCACTGAAGTTCACGTACCACCCCGAGACCGGCTACGCTCCTATTCGAGAAGTCATGGAGTCACGCAACGACCGCATGAAGGAGTTCTACTATCGCATCTGGTTCGGTGATGAACCCGTACCGTTTGACGTGCCGGTCACGAGCCGGTTCGACGGCGGCAGAGCTACTGTCACAAGCGAAGCCATCAACGACTTCGTCCATGCTGTCGGCAACACCGGCGAGGCGTTTGTCGATCGCCCCAACAAGGAAGTCTTCGCGCCCATGGACTTTGCGATTGTCGTCGGTTGGAAAGCCATCACCAAGCCAATCTTCCCACGTAAGATTGACGGCGACCTGCTCAAGCTTGTGCATCTTTCCAATGGCTTCCGGATGATCCCGGGTGCCGCGCCTTTGAAGAAGGGTGATGTGCTCGACACCACTGCAGAAGTAAATGCGGTCCTTAACCAGCCGTCTGGCAAGATGGTCGAGGTTTGCGGTACCATCACCCGTGATGGCGAGCCTGTAATGGAGGTGACAAGTCAATTCTTGTACCGTGGCGCGTACACCGACTTCGAGAACACCTTTCAGCGCAAGACGGAGACGCCTGTCCAGATGCACCTTGCCACGACTAAAGACATTGCAGTTTTGCAATCCAAGGAATGGTTCAGGATGGATGACTCCGACATCGACCTTCTTGGCCAGACTGTCGTCTTCAAGCTGCAGACTTTGACACGCTACAAGAATGAAAACGTCTTCTCCTCCGTTCAGACGCAAGGCAAGGTCGAACTCGAGCTGCCTACGAAGGAAGTCATCCAGGTCGCTGCTGTCGAGTACGAAGCTGGAACGTCCTACGGCAACCCAGTGCTCGATTACCTGCAGCGTAATGGCGAAGCTTTGGACCAGCCCTTGCACTTCGAGAACCCTATCCCGCTCAGTGGCAAGACGCCCCTCCTCCTCAAGGCACCCTCGTCGAACGAGACATACGCCCGTGTCTCTGGTGACTACAATCCTATTCACGTCTCACGTGTTTTCTCGAAGTATGCCAAGCTTCCAGGCACCATCACCCACGGCATGTACTCCAGTGCATCCGTGCGTAGCTTGGTGGAGACATGGGCAGCAGAGAACAACGTTGGACGAGTGCGCAGCTTTCATGCTTCGTTGGTAGGCATGGTCCTGCCTGACGACACGCTCGAGGTCAATCTACAACACGTCGGCATGGTCGCTGGCCGCAAGATTATCAAGGTCGAAGCCAGCAAGGCCGAGACCGAGGATAAGGTTCTTCTTGGTGAGGCTGAGGTTGAGCAGCCTCAGTCCGCATACATATTCACTGGTCAGGGCTCGCAGGAGCAAGGCATGGGCATGGAGCTGTACAACAGCAGCGCTGTTGCCAAAGAGGTCTGGGACCGCGCTGACAAGCATTTTATGGACAACTACGGTAAGAAGGGTCGAAACTTCCTTACCTTGTGTCACAGACTAACGTGTTCCAGGCTTCGCTATCACCAACATTGTCAAGAACAACCCAAAGGAGCTCACCATCCACTTTGGCGGCGCTGTCGGCAAGGCCATTCGCCAGAACTACATGTCCATGACATTCGAGACTGTTGCGTCGGATGGCAGCATCAAGTCCGAAAAGATCTTCAAGGAGATCAACGACAGCACCAGCTCTTACACCTACCGCTCACCGACCGGCCTGTTATCCGCTACCCAGTTCACCCAGCCGGCGTTGACGCTGATGGAGAAGGCGTCCTTCGAGGACATGCGCTCTAAGGGTCTTGTGCAGCGTGACAGCAGCTTCGCCGGCCACTCACTCGGCGAGTACAGTGCACTGGCTGCGCTGGCTGAGGTCATGCCGATCGAAAGCCTGGTTTCCGTCGTATTCTACCGCGGCTTGACAATGCAGGTCGCTGTTGAGCGCGATGAGGCAGGCCGCTCCAACTACTCCATGGCCGCTATCAATCCGTCGCGTATCAGCAAGACCTTCAACGAGCAGGCGCTGCAGTACGTTGTCGAGAACATCGCCGAGACGACTGGCTGGCTCCTGGAGATTGTCAATCTCAACGTCGCCAACCAGCAGTACGTCTGCGCCGGTGACCTCCGCGCCCTGGACACCTTGACCAACGTTACCAATTATCTCAAGGCGCAGAAGATCGACATTCAGCAGCTGATGCAAACCATGAGCCTCGAAGATGTGAAGCAGCACCTCGTGGACATCATCAAGGAGTGCGCCAAGCAGACCGACGCCAAACCGAAACCCATTGAGCTCGAGCGTGGCTTCGCTACGATCCCGCTAAAGGGTATCGACGTGCCATTCCACAGCACTTTCCTCCGATCTGGTGTCAAGCCCTTCCGATCATTCTTACTGAAGAAGATCAACAAGACGAGCATCGATCCAAGCAAGTTGATTGGAAAGTACATTCCTAATGTCACTGCACGCCCATTTGAAATCACCAAGGAGTACTTTGAGGATGTCTACCGCCTGACCAACTCGCCCCGGATCGGCAACATCCTTGCAAACTGGGAGAGCTACCAGAGCGATGAGGATGTGGCTAGGCCGAGAGTTGGCAGCACCACTGTCTAGATGCTTGATCGCTAGTTGAAGAAGGGCAGTTCGCTGTTGTCGTTGTACAGAGCCTGTTTTCGGGTTGGCATTGCGTAGCATGGCGTTGTTGTTCTGGTCGCTGCGCTGGCGGTCTGGCGTTAGACGTTCGTGGGCGTGTTATATTAGAAAGGGCGCCATTGAAGGCGATGTAGAGCTTGTAAAGATCATGTAGTATTCACAACTGCTGGGCTTCTTTCTAGGCAACTCAGAGTCGTGTGTGCTTGCAAGGTATTGCTAATATTGCCGACTTGGTTCTTCGTGAGCCCACCTTCTCAAGCTCTTATGCAGGACTTCCACTCGATCTGCCGAGCGCGCACATGTCTAACGCCAGACCACCAGCGCGGCGAACACAACAACGGCGACATGCTACGCAATGCCAATGCGAGGGCAAGGCCAAGCCCGCTACAATATCACGAGAGAAGCAGGCACAGGCGGACCTCTCGCATCAGCCAAGAAGCCAGCAGTAGTAGCATCGTGTCGCGTGACCATCTATCCGGCCCAAAAGTGACTCTGGCTTCGAAGCTTACCCTCGCCACGGGCGGGTGAACGTTCATAGACTTTCTTCTCAACACTCTTGCCGGCGCTGCCAGGCCGCCATGCCATCTCCACGAACGATGATGGCTGGAGAGATAGGTAGTGGATGCTTTCAGCCGCATCTGCATGGCACTACTTGGCAGAGCGCTTTGGGGACTGGATTGGCGCACACAAAGTGCCTTCCTATACTGATCTAGTTTTTCTCAGGGGTCGGTAACGGGCCGTATACCTACCCCAGAGCCCCAGGCTAGCCATTATTCGACCAGGCGAGCCACACAATAATAAGGTCTGGTCTCAACCGTACAATCTCCTCTGCGAGTACGTAAGGTGGGGAAAGGGAGCCGGTTGGCTAATGTTGCTGTGGGCGTGGGTGGCCGCTTGCGAATTCTCAGAGTCATGAGAACATACCTTATGTTGGTGATCGACCGGTCGACCTCCGCGCGAGATCTACCCGTGCACGTCGAATGGAATGGGATGTGTATGGCGTTATTTAGCAGAGACGACGCGGATGCGTCGTCGTCTGCCCCTAGACTACGGATCGGCGACCCTACCAACCTACTCCATGCTGCCGTGTCGACGACGAGTCATCCAGATAATCTTTGAAGCTTGTGCATTGTACGACATCCGTTTGCGCGTAAGGCCCTGTTTACTTGCGGATCCAGCGGTCGCTGCATTCACTGCAATTAGAAGCAAATCCAGCACGGCTTTTAAGATCCAGTACTTCCTTATTAGGAAGGTGTTTTCAATTCTAGTGTTTACTACGTTATGTCGATAACTTAGCTCCTTTCGGTTTAGGCGCTTAGTAGTAGCACCAACCTTATATTGTTGTTATAGAAGAAGCTATTAATAGTGCCTGTACTAGCAGTTAGTAAAAGCTCTCTTAAAAATCGAGTTAAGGTCTAATCGTCGCGCTACTCGCACTAGTTAATAGCGCCGCAGTCGCTAACCTTCCGCGTGCTACGCCGGCTATAACCCCCCTCGCATTCGAATCCGCGCGCTAATAGCTATAAGAGAGGTAATGATAGAGCTGCCTAGTTACTAGCTCGGATAGAGACTATGTTAGATAAGCTTATAACCCTATTAAGCCGGCAGTAAGGGGATGACTAACTAATAGATAATAAGGTTACTAGTTTTAGAGCCTCGGACTTAAAGGTAGTTACTACTACTATCAACCGGTAGCATAACGCCTCGTTTAACGACTCGCAGGTCCGGAATCGGCTCTCCGCGCTTAAGACTGTGTAGAAAAAGTAGTGTAATCACCTAAAGCACGTTAGCGGTTAGCAAGGCATGCTACTACGTAATAAGGCCTCTATTAAACAAGCCTACTATCGAGCTTATCCGGATTGTAAGCCCTTTAGAGCGGAAGCGCCTTAATATCGAGAGAAGCTAAACGAGCTGCTTAGCGATATATCGACCGGCAGTGTTACAATAAGTACTACGGATTACGCACGTAATACGCTAGCGGTGGACGAAGAGGACGAGCCTACTAACGACGAGGTCTCTAACCCGGCTTTTCTACTAGAGCCGACTAGCCTTACTAAGGACGAAGATAAGCCGGATATAGAGGCTATCCGTCGGCGGATTCGGACACGCCGTGCTGCTCGTAAAGCGCGTGAAGCGCGTTAAGAAGAGCAGTCGCAGTCGTAGGGTGACTCGATAACTAACAGCACTAATTAGCAAACCGACGGATCCTCTTCGTTCTTAGGGGGTAGCCGCCGCCGCGGTAGTATTAGACTGAATCCGGCCTCTTAAGGCCGATCTTACCGCCGTAAGGCTCTAGATCTAGTAGGCACTACTACTCGCGAGCTCTTCCGTATGGTTAATAGGCTTAGCTAGTAGCGGCTTCGAAATTTAGACTCGGTAACTATAAGGGCTCTTAATCGGCTAAAGACCTTCGATCTTGTAACTAAGCTTAAGCAGACGCACCGGCTCTAGCTGTTTTCCGCTGCTATAGAGGGGCGGAAGCCAGATATCGTCGTCGCCTTAGCGGAGGACGACGTAGAGGCGTAGGTAGCGGCGTGCCTCGACGAGCTCGGGTTGCTAGTGCCTAGCCGCTAGTAGCAGTAGCGTACTACTACTAGTAGAGAATCCGTAGTCGAGCCTATACCGCGCTAGTCAGTAAGTCGTTAACCGAGTCTAGTGCCGTTAACTCAGCTATATCAAGCCTCTATACCTCTACCGTCGCCGTCGCTACAAATCGGCTACTATAGCACCCTATTCGGCACGCCGGCTCCGCCCTCTTCGCTGCCGCCGCTCTAAGGCTACTATAGTCCGTCGTAGGGGTATACACCGGGGTACTGAA